>OY727105.1:23249610-23684610 GCA_963402855.1 Ormia ochracea
TTAGTGTTGCCTTTTTTTGTAGAAAAGAAAACGTCATTAAATTCAAATTATTGAAAGCTATTTTCAATTTTATAAAACATAAAAATTTGCATTTATCGAGACTGATTTTTGGAAAAAGCTGCACTTATAAAGACTTTATTGTAAAAAAAATGCGAACTGCGCTTATCGGCAGTTACGCAAGTCGAAGTCGTACTGTAGTTTAGTTTGATTCATAATGCCAAAAAGTATTTTAAAACTCTAAGTTTTAAAATATTTCTTCAAAAAGCCACCTTTAAGGCATCTCATCTCTATACATGGATGAAATTGTGTCGGAATTAGGAAAAAGGGCCAAGCGAAGTGATAAATAAGTAAATAAGTAAATAAGATAATGGCGCATTGGTGCAACTGGTCTGCATTTTAATAGTTTTTATTACCACCATGAATCATTGCCGTAGAAGGGCGACGAAGGGAGTGTATGTCTTCTTACGCATATGGGTGCTAACTTTGTTTTAATTTTTGCTCGAAAATGTTAAATGACTATGTTTTTGTTGTTTAAATAGTCCATTGTAAACATTTTTTCCCACTGGCCTTGGAGGCAGGACTTAAACCCAATAATTTCACCTTTTGTCACTGATATCAGTTCAGCCCTGCTATTCAATTGAATTTTGTACTTCACTTTTGCCCATTGTAAACGAGTTTCTGTGACATCCATAGAAGAAATATTTCTTTTGTAGATTCTCAGATGCACTTTCGGTTAATCGGTGAGCAACACAAAATTTAATTTTATTTCAGTTTTTCTGTTAAAAATCTTTTTTAGTAAATAAAATACAGCATTGCGGATTAAGACTAAAAAATTCTTCTTAACATTCCTGAGAAAAAATGTTTTAAAATAAAGTATGTGTCTTAAGTCTTTCGTTTTCGATTTGCTTAAAATGTTCATGTTTTAAAACAATTTTGTTTATAAAATTAACCCATTCAAAAGTATTACAGAAAAATGCATCTGCAAAAGAACGAAAACTTTTGCACACTAGTGCTAAAACAAATGTTGCTTTTCCTTAAAGCTTTAATTACTTGTTCTGAGTTCAGTTACTAATTTTAAAATTTTTAAAAAAATTTTTTATTTCTGCAGAATGTTTATGATTTATTAGCAATTATAATAAATAAGTAAATAACTAACTGAAAAAACACATTTATCATGGCATTATTTATGAGACTACAATGTTGGAATTAAAAAAAATGTGGATTAAAAATAAATGCGAATAAATTAGTATTGACACGCACACCAACAAAAGCAAACACGCAAAACAAATGTTGTAGAAAATATAATTATTTAATACCAAAAAAAAAAAAAAAAAAAAAAAAAAAAATTAAAATAAAATAAAAATAAAATAGAATTATTGAATTAAAGCATTAAAACTGTAAGTGCTAGAATTTATGCCAGTCGGTTGCTGAGTTATGAATTCAAATATAAATATGAGTTGTATAAACCATTTATGGGTACAAACAAAAAAAAAATAATAATAATAAATAAATATAAAATTGCTTTTTTTTTTAACAAGAGTATGTTTTATTTTCCTCAGCCCAAGATTTATTTACTTGCATTTATGCAAATGGATTTCAGAAATTACCTTTATTTCTACGAAATTGTTTTATTGCTCTGTTTTTCGATTTTTAAGTTATAATTGTAATTTTTATTACGTCTTAGAATAGTCACAAATGCATTGAACCTACAAAGTTATTGAAAGGTACGAAACTAAAAGTATCTCTTAGATATGTTTACCATATAATGTTGCATTTGAATTGTTCACAAAAATAAATTTGTGTGTTTGTCTTCCGAAATTTCAAATTTAAACTAAATATAACTTGCAAACGTGATTCTGCGAACGTGCAACACGAAGGTCAGACGGTTTGGTGTACATTTCCGTAATGAATAACAAATAATACCAGGAATAATAAGGAGTTTCTAAGACATAAAATATCCTGCCACATTTATTTCACAGCTTATTCTGCTAACTGCAGAATGCAATACATTTAGATGTCAATGCTGTAACGTTTTCTCCTCAAAACTAAAAAAAATACGAGGTGTGATAATAAAAGTGTTCATTTATTCATCAGTAGTTATCACCCCCTCCTCAAAGTAATGCCCCTCAGATATAAAACACTTGTATTTTTCGATTATAAAAAGTGGTTAAAATTGATTGCAATTATTATTACTAGATTTTCTTTTCATTATATCTGATCTAAACTAACAAATGCAAAACTTTGAAGTGACATTTGCATTTACGAGTGTTGGAATCCTATCGGGTTTTTTTCGGTGTTCATTTCATGTGGAAGGATAGCTCAGCTGCATTTTCTATATTAATCTTTGACTCATGTAAGTAAAGTGGCAGAGCTGGTAAACAATACGTCAATCCTGATGGTCTATACATAAAGCGATAGTAAAGTGACCATGTGGGAGCTGAGAATATAGTTCTTTACATGAAAATTTTAAAAATAAATTTAATAGTTCTATATATAAAGTGATAGCAAAGCCGCCATGCGGGAGCTGAGGATATAGTTCTTTACAGGGAAATTTTAAAAATAAATTTAAGAGTCATGCCTTCTACGAACTTTCGCCTTGAAATGATAGAATGATGTGTAAATTTAGTCTAATATCGCCTACTGCGACTAACAGATTTATCGAAATTCAAATTCAAGCCGGCTCAGCCTGTGCCCTAAAAAAGTGTACAACATCATCCTTTTAGCTTACTAGTCGATTTGGGCAGTAGAAATTATACACTGCAAATAACTTAAATGTACTTCTTACGATTCTCTAATATTATTGCGATATCTCAGAAATTATACAATAAATATATTTTCTTCAACTAGCCGATCGTCTAGTTTTAAGCTTTACATTCATTGTGTACGGCCTCGTTTTTGTGGCCTCCCCATTGCCAGATTGTAGATGCTACTTTATTAAGAATATTTTTGGCGGAAACTCTTAAATAAGCAATTTCAACACATTTTTAAAAAAAATATATTAATGTTCTGTTTGAGAACAAAAATGTTATATATATTTACTTAATATCACAATTATATGAATATAATGAAAATATGAATAAAAGCTCTGGTTGCTAAAGCCATCGGCTAACAAAACTTTAATAATTAATTGTTGGGAGCCTTTTTTTAAACTGTATTGGTTTTTAGTTATTTTTACATGATTCCATCTCCTGGATATATTCCTTCAAGTTAATCCTTTTTGGGAATATTTATATAATTTGTGAAACCGTGTTATGAAGTATTTACTTTTGATGTTCTTTAAGAAACGTGATTAAAAAATTATTAAATTCAGAAAGCTCAAACTAATTAAATTATATGCTTTCCGGTTTTTATTTTATATCTGTGTAGATTTCTATAATTTTCTAAAAATATTTTCAGATCAGACAAATGCCATGATATCACAATAAAAAATACACACTGTGAACACTCTGAAAAAAATTTATTTAATTTTTTATTTTATCATAATAATTGTCAGGTGTGTCACTGTGCAAAACTCAGTATAAACAATAGCACCTTGCAGGATTCGATACAAATTTCTTGTTGTTCTTTTAATTCTAAAAACCAAATAAGTCTCATTTATTGCCAAGCCAAATATATGTATATAGATGATTTTTCTACGTGTATTGGAACAGCTGACAGTAGTAATTAATAAATTTATATTTTTTCCAATAAGTAATAATACTTCAAGTAATGCCTTTTCTTTACTGCTGTCGCACAAACCATTGAAGACAATATCAGTAAACAGAAGCAATGCAAATGCACCGAACACTGAGTACTCAGTGTAGTAGCGTTTGTGTCCATGAAATCGACACTACTGTAGAAAAACGTTATTTATTTAAATAAATCTGGTTTATGAGGTTTATGATGAGCCTTCTAAAAACGTCATTTTATATTTTGTTTAATATTTATAGTATAGTAAATGCTTGTTTTTTATTTTATTTTTTAATTTAATTGCTTACCCAGTATAACATCAAGTGGCTGCAATTTTATTAGCATGGAATCGTATATCAATTAGTTATTTTATTTGTTTCAGAAGGTTTTTATACACATTTATTTACAAAATATGCTTCTTTATAGAATATTTATGATTAATTATTAAAATATTATTTATAATGAATGCGACAGGCCACTGAATCATTTTAATTTTTTATTTTTTTACATTTAGATGTAATTAACTTTTTTTATTCCACTGTGAAGTATTATTGAGCAAAAACAATGCCATTATTAAATTTATTTAAAATACTTGTACATACAAATCTGTTTAACAACGAGAATTAAGTTTTACACAAAAACACTTAATGTATCTAATGGCTGCAGTTAATTAATTCAGCAAGAAATGTTAAGATACTCATATCAACAAACGTAAACGAATACACTGGCAGGCAATCAAATATCTCAACTTCACACTTTTGTTGATTTATTTCATAAAAATATTTGTATTCTTTCGGATTTGTAGCTTGGCTGAAATATGAGTATTTTTTTATTAGAATGATTAATGATGTTTGGTACGGAATGACATGTGTAGATTTTTCGATAATTTCTTATTAATCGGTTTCGAATGTTTGGCTTCCCTTCTAACTAAGGGGCGTATTTTTATTTTTTCCACGATTGATTAAAATTGTTATCATTTTTTTTCATATTTTTTTCCAAATAAAATGATAAACAAATTCCAATGTGTTGTGGTGTTGAATTTGCTTTGTGGATATAATTTTTTGTTTTTTTTTATATATATATACATATATATATTATTGCGGCATTTATCTGTTTTGTAAAATTTTCCTAATTGCTTCAAACGTCGGCTTTTCGCTTCCGTTTCAATATTTTTTCTAATTTCTGTTTACCCGTCAATTGCATTAAAAATTTAAATTACGCGCGTTTTACGCGCTAATTATAATAACGACGAATGTACACTAGTAGCGCGTTGGCGAATTTCATTTCATACAAGCCTCTGAAGAGAAAAACAAATAACAGTCGACAACAATTGAACAGAAAAAAAAAAACATAAAAAAAACACACACACACTTTGCCAAAAGACACATCCGTAAAACAAACACTTTAATTGCTCGCATACAAGAGTAGAAGTGTAGCCGAAATTTGCACAAGAACAAAAAGCACAAATTCAAGATGGAGCTTTAATCATAAACTCCACTTTTAATAGTTGATTTTAAGGAGTTTAAAACTCTCACAATTGAAAAGCACATACGCGCACAAACACAAACATAAACACAGACAAAAACTAGTTTTCACTTTGGAAAAAATATGTTTTTTTTACCGACGCTGAGGAAAATTCTTTAGCTTCCGGTTGGGCAACAAGTCTGGCCAGTATTGTTTTATTAAAGTTTTAAATGCTTCTGTTCTGTTTCGATACGTACCAAAATCCAAAAGCTGAAAACTTGTTTAACACCTTTTTGCTATTGTTTTAATAGAAAACAAAAACAACAAAAGAAACCATAAAAAGTATACGAACGTACAACACCCCATTCGTATCTCCATATCTGAAGAGAATTGTTTTTATTATTTTTGCTATCAAAAGTGGGAGTTGCCTTTTCCTTAGCACACACTCATGCACGCATACTCACTTGATGGCTGATTAGTGCTCTTTCCTTTATTTTAATCTCTCGTTTAAGTGTGTGTGTTTGATATTCGAGTCTCCCCTATTAAAAAGCATGATTTGTTGTTTAGATAGTTTTGTTGTTTCTCCCATACAAAAAAATATACTATATTGATTGCTTGTGTATAAAAAAGCACACACTCGTATCTCGCGGGACAGCCCACTTTAGTTAACAGGCCGATAATATGGTTTGTTAAGACAAAAAATAAGAACAAGAACAACAAAAAAAATATATATATTTTTTTTTGGTTGACATGCATTTGTATGAGGGTGTGTTGTGTGTGTGTCGGTGCGATTTGCGATAAATATTAGTCGCGATCGGAGATGGAAAATGTGGTTTTAATATTTGAATTAGAAAAACAGGTTCTAAAATATACAAAAAATTTGTAGTGCAATTGATCCACTGAAATTTAAATAACAACTAATTATTTTATTAACTTTTAATTAAACGATTAAATAAATTTTTTTGAGTCTGTTCACAACTATTTTTCATTGTGACATCATGCCAATTGTCTGTACTGAAAATATTTTTAGGAAATTATAGAAATCTACACAGATATAAAATGAAAACCGCAAAGCATATAATTTAATTAGTTTGAGCTTCTGAACTTACTAATTTTTTAATCATGTTTCTTAAAGAAAATCAAAAGTAAATACTTCATAACACGGTTTCACAATTTATATAAATATTTCCAAAAAGGATTAACTTGAAGGAGATGGAATCATGTAAAAATAATTAAAAATAATACAGTTTAAAAAAAAGGCTCCCAACAATTAATTATTAAAGTTTTGTTAGCCGATGTCTTTAGCAACAAGAGCTTTTATTCATATTTTAATTATATTCATATAATTCTGATATTAAGTAAATAAATATATAAAACATTTTTCTTCTCATATAGAACATTAATATATTTCTTTTAAAAATATATTGAATTTAAGAGTTTCGCCAAAAACATTCTTAATAAAGTAGGATCTACAATACTGGCAATGGGGAGGCCACAAAAACGAGGCCGTACACAATGAATGTAAACCTTAAAACTAGACGATCGGCTAGTTGAAGAAAATATATTTTTTGTATAATTTCTGAGATATCGCAATAATATTAGAGAATCATAAGAAGTACATTTAAGTTATTTGCAGTGTATAATTTCTTCCGCCCAAATCGTCTAGTGAGCTAAAACGATGCTGTTGTACACTTTTTTAGGGCACAGGCTGAGTCGGCTTGAATTTGAATTTCGATAAATCTCTTAGTCGTAGTAGGCGATATTAGACTAAATTTACACAGCATTCTATCATTTCAAGGCGATAGTTCGTAGAAGGCATGACTCTTAAATTTTTTTTTTATATTTTCCTGTAATGAACTATATCTTCAGCTCCCACATGGCGGCTTTGCTATCACTTTATATATAGAAATATTACATTTATTTTTAAAATATTCCTGTAATGAACTATATCCTCAGCTCCCACATGTGGACTTTACTATCGCTTCATATATATACCATCAGTATTGATGTGAATAAGGAAATTAGGAAAAAATATATATTTTAAAAAATGAAGTCGTAACATTAAAAAGTCCCCAATAATAAGTTTACATTACGGTAAAAAATTAGTTAAATTTTAATACTAATTAATATTTTTCCTGATGATGATAGACGAAGAAGTAGGGAAAAATCGAGAAATAAAATTATATATTTAAATTTTTTAATATATCAAAAAGGGAACCTTGAGCTGGGGAGAATTAGAATATTTCAATAGATTTCAGGTAAATTCAATAGTATGTCGATATTGAGATCTCAAGTTTAGTTCTATAATTGTTTTGAATCATTTCCGAAATATGTTTTAACTTCAACTTATATAAGTTTATATGAAGTATGTTGGTAGCAAATTTATGCAAATGGCTTTTTCTTAGTTTATTTTTTAATATATTAAAATTTATATAAATTAGACAAGCTTCATGTGTATTATTTCATCAACAAAATTATGGTGAAATTGTGGTATAATTTTGGGGTGCATAAGAGATCGTACTTTGATTCCCTTAAAAAAATTAATTTCCTTTTGAAATAATTCGTTTATGGTTATGAAATAAAATTCAATTCGTTTTGGAAAATCGTATTGCATTTTCCAGCCCTGTTTTGCGTTGAAGGGAGTTTGGAAGCCTGAATAGTCTTATGGAATAATACAAGTATTTTAAATGATAATTTAATGATATTTCATGGAATTTTTTTTGTTTAATTAATTTATTTCAAAGAAAACAATCAAATTCTAGTATTATTTAATTGAATTTTTTTGTGGATAACTTGCCTAATGAAATACTTAAATTTATGCATCTTTTTGCATAAAGTGTTACTTCCCTGCTTGTTACTTAAAATTCAAAACAAAAATGATTTTTTGTGAACAAAAAAATTTTTTTTTTTACAATTTTTTTTTAATTTTTGGTTATAAAAAACGAAAAAAAATTAATAACTAACATAATAAAAATTAGTTTTATCGATAGGCTGTAAAACACATCTCTTCTATTCCTTTAGCCTTAAATCATGTAAACAAAAATTTTTTATATTATTTACCAAAATGTTTAAAAATCTCTTTCCCTCCTCTTTTTACAGTATCGAACAAAATAAAATTAAGTATAAAATTAATAACTGAAATTTTTAAGTTTAATGCAAATAAGTAAATAGACAAAATAAAATACAATTATTGGAAGTATTTTGATACCTTTCAAATTAAAACAAAAAACACAAAAAAAAAAAAAATAAAAAAAGACAATAACTTAGCAATTTATTATTTTTTTTAATAAGCATCGAGTTTTTGTCTTAAGTAAAAGAAATAATTTAAAACTAATTAAATTAGAAAAAATATATTTATGTTTTAGCCGATGGCCTCAGCCATCCTATTATAATAATACTCTACTCATATATTCATATAATTGTAATATTAAGTAAATAAATAAATAAATATTTATGTTGCATATATTAAAAACAAATATATTCTAAAAGTAAAAAATAAAAAATCCAACTAAATTTTAATTAATAAATTTTAAATTCCTAATCTGGTTTGAAAATGTAATTTTTGAAATTTACCTGAAAATTATTGTTTACATTGAATAGAATCATTTTAGTTTAAGAAGAATAAATTAGAAAAACATAATTAAGTATGGCTTAACGAAATCTAAATTTTCCATTTTGTTGTTTTAGTTCTTTTTTGTTTAGCAATACATTACAATTTGTTTTATAAGTTTGCTGATTGGTTGCCTTTTTTACAAACCAAGCAGTTTTGAAAAATACCAAAAAAAAATATTCTAAATATTTTCTCTATTAAATAAAAAATTAATCTAAAAATTATAAAAATAATGATTAATTAATTATAAAAATAAAAATATTTTTATTCCATTTTGGAATCACTATTTTTTATGAAATTCTAAATCAATTTACTGAAAAACTTTCACATGGTCATATGTTGGATGAAGGGAGAAATCAATTTAACATATACGCCCTTCAGACATGACCTTGACACGACTTTGACTCTAATTCAGGAATAATTAACTTCAATGGAAATTATGAAGTCATCAGATAAATCTTTTAACTAAAATTTGCTTGAACGATTAGCATTTCTTAAACCTTTTGTTAAATATGGCATCTCTGCTGAAAAAATATGATAGAGTGGCGTACAAGGACAGATTTGTATAAAAAGTAAATGTTCATAAATATATTCATAAAATTACAACTTTCATGGGATCAGAGTTGCTTGTACTTCATTTGCATCATTCTGGTATGATAGTGTGGCACCAGCAAGGCTATTTTGTTGTGATTCTTTATATATATATTATATATTATATTTTTATAATATATTATGTATTATATATTATATTATATATTTATTATATATTATATTCCTATGAGTGAATCATAAGACTGTCTAGGTTAGGAAGCATTCGCCTCTGAACATCACTGGACATTCGTAGGATATAAGAATAATTTTGTGCAACACTGTTAACTGCTTTGTAAGGCGCGATCTTTTATGATGTTTTTATTTCAATTAATTTTTAATAAATTTAGGCAGACTTACTTACTTTGATTAAAATTTTACCTACAATTTTGTACCATGTATGTACTGTTTTATGGAATTCACCTTTACACAGGGCAACAATTTTTTGATCGAAAAGAAAACACAATTAATTTTTATTATATGTAATATGAAATGGTTTAAATTATTTTTCAATGTTTTATGTTTGGCATTGCTTTCTGAAATATTAAGTTTATTAGTGAATTTCTTATATATAAATATTTTAAATTAGTTTTATAATAAATAAAGTTGCTACTTTTTATCAAGGAGGTACCCACCATTTGCTGTTGATTTTTTTTTCGTCTCACATTATATTGCTAAAATTTATTGATCTGTCAAAAAATTTTATATATAAATAAGAAATATAATAATACAAATAACTTTTAGCATTCCTCTCTGCAATTATGTAAGAACAAAACTAATTTAAGTTTATTATTAGATTAGTCCGACGATTCATTATACCACACACTCGAACGATTCATTCAAATGAAAATCTGATATGATGCCATCGTATTTAAAAAACCGCATCTGCTCTTTGAAGTAAATGCAAATGGTGTAAATGCAAATCGCAAAACGATTGCATTTTCGGGCCACAATATCATACGTTTAGTAGACATGTCACATTTGACAATTCGTAGGATTGTGTGGGATAGTGGATCGTGGCCTTTAATATCAGCTTTTCTAAAGTCTCCTCGTGGTTTACTAGCAAAATTACTTCCTTCTGACAGTATTTTCTAACAGAATATTATTTTCATTTTTTTTCAGGTAACGATTTAAATGGGGAGTCTTGAATCTGGAGCAGAAAATTCTTCAAGGTAAATAGAATTTAATTTGATAATTGTAATACTATTATGCTTTAAACATATTTTCACTTGGCATTCACTTTCAATCTTCGTTTCTCTATCACAATTTTATGAATTTTTCAATCGTACTGAACGTGGTTCGTCGTGAGTGCTCGTTCGACCATTCTTAAATTCGGAAACCCATTGCTTAACAGTTGACTTAGATGGCGAAAAGTTTTTTAGTGCCGAATCCAGGCCAAATAGAAGTATTTAATGACTGCGTTTTTCTCCGATTTTTGCATTTTCACGTAAGCAATGTAATCGTCGTGTTGAATCGACTGTCATGCATATGCTAAGTAAATAATCGATTAGAAAATTTTGATCCAAACTGTTGAAATGTGGTACTACAAAATAAAAGAAAAATTACCTAGGTGAGATCAGAAACTTTTCACTCCACCCTCGCACCGCTACATCGGTCGGTCACCATATTCACATTTTGAAATCAATCAATTGCAGAGCTTGTTTGTGTATGATAAATTTCAAACGATACGATAGAAATTTATTTTAATTATGTTCAGAAAATTCGCTTTTCGTATTAATTCTGTTTCCGTCACTATTTTATTGTTTGAAATTTATTTTATAAAAACCACAATAATCATCTGGTTGGTTTTAAATGTGTGTTTCTATAATTTTTTATACATTCCTATACGCTCTTCGTTATTGTTTATTTGCTTGCTCGTATTTCATTTAATTGGCTGTCTTTAAATTGTATTGCTGGGAAATTAGTTCAGCGGTTGGCTGAAGTCAAAATTTCGCCAGAGTCCTAAATCTGTGAACAATGCTGAGAGGTGTAACATGTTAAAACATAAGCAATTTAAAAGGCGTTTTTTATGGAGACACCCATACATTTCATCTATTATTCTCATGTATTGTAGTTAATGTGAAAGCAAACCACTTTTATTACGGAAACAAGTGTTGCTTGTATATTTCAGGCTGATGGAAATGCCTGTTGTGTCGCCTTGCTGGATAATAATTTAAATTTTCCAACTATAGTTTTCTTAGATCTGTGGGTTGACAGAAAGTTTTAATAATAAGTTTTTAACAATATTTTATGTAAAATTGTCAAAACCTACTAAAATTTAATTTTTTTTATAATTTATAATATGCCTCGCCTAATGGATATTATTAACCGACACTAAAGTGTGGAATATTCATGATTATTTATTAACGCAAGCCTTTCTTAGAAATATTTACAGCTTCCCAAGCTAAAATATATTCATATAATTTTTGGCTTTCTTTAAAAAAAAATCATTAATAATAAATATTCATGTATTATAAAATAAACCAAAAGTATTTATTGAGAAATATAAATTCAAGTTCGCCTAATTTTTCCCTTTTATTCAGCAACATGGTGAAGAATATTCAATAAGAAATGGCGTGTTGTAGCCACGAGTCAATTTTATTTCCATTATAATTTTTAGCAAAACCTTTATAAATGAGAATAGTTATGCAATAAACTCAAACTAAATAAAAGCTATTACTTTCAGGTTTAATATTAAGATCGGCTTTTGACATGGCGATCAGAGATCCTTCGATCCTTTTTGAATCTCAGTATTTACTTTTCGGTTTTCTACTCTATTCAGACAAGCAACTAAGTTAATTAATTAATACTCTGTTCTGGCAGGCAGTTTATTTTCTTAATTTAATGCCCTGTTCAGACATACAACTAAATTTCTCAATTTAATATCTGGGTCAGCTAATGTAATACCCCGTTTTGATATATAGCTAAATTGCTCAATTAAATACTTCGTTTAGACTTACAGCTAAATCTCTCAATTTAATACCTGGTTCAGACATACAGCTAAATCTCCCAATGTAATACTCCGTTTTGACATATAGTTAAACTGCTCAATTAAATACTTCATTCAGACTTACAGCTAAATCTCTCAATTAAAAATTTCGTTCAGACTTACAGCTAAATTTCTCAATTTAATACCTGGTTCAGCCAATGTAATACCCCGTTTTGACATATAGCTAAATTGCTCAATTAAATAGTTCGTTCAGACTTACAGCTAAATTGCTCAATTAAATAGTTCGTTCAGACTTACAGCTAAATTGCTCAATTAAATAGTTCGTTCAGACTTACAGCTAAATCTCCCAATGTAATACTCCGTTTTGACATATAGTTAAACTGCTCAATTAAATACTTCATTCAGACTTACAGCTAAATCTCTCAATTAAAAATTTCGTTCAGACTTACAGCTAAATTTCTCAATTTAATACCTGGTTCAGCCAATGTAATACCCCGTTTTGACATATAGCTAAATTGCTCAATTAAATAGTTCGTTCAGACTTACAGCTAAATTGCTCAATTAAATAGTTCGTTCAGACTTACAGCTAAATCTCTCAATTTAATACCTCGTTCAGCCATACAGCTAAATCTCCCAATGTAATACTCCGTTTTGACCTATAGTTAAATTGCTCAATTAAATACTTCGTTCAGACTTACAGCTAAATCTCCCAATGTACTACCCCGTTTTGACATATAGCTAAATTGCTAAATTTAATACCCTGTTCAGACATATAGCTAGATCTCGGAATTTAGTAGCCTGTTCAGATATATAGCTAAGTCTTTCAACTTAATATCCCGTTCCGACATACAGTTAAATGGCTCAATTTAACATTTTTCTCATTTCAATGGAAAGTTTCGTTTTAATTTATCATAGAAAGTAGTCCAAGTATTGATTGCTAATTTATTTCGAATTGTCTCCAAGGTGGCCACACTGGTTGGCACAAACCTTCTATAATTGTCCTTAGGGATTATTTGAAGACAACATTTTTTTATAGTTTGCTACTTAATTCCACATCTAAGTCCAACACATGCTCTAAAATTTCCTTTTCGATGAATTGTTTTATAATAAAAAATTTTAAATTTAACCGAGAAATGTTTTGTAAGAATTTTCTTTTTTTTCGAGTTTGGAAAATTACGTTTTATTTTGAAAATGATTTAAAGAATAAATTAAAGAGCTATGCCCGCAAGTCGTTAGGAGACTTTCTAAGCACATTCTAAGAGTTTTTCCGGACCAAGTAAGACCACTTCACTTATTTAAAATGGATTTTTCAATTTAATAGGGAATTGGATTGGAAATAACATTAATATGAGTCGTTGGCCGAACAAGTCTAATTTACTGAAAAATGTTTTATGATCGCTGGGAAGCATACAAGCGCTAGAAGTAAGTGGCGATGATGTTCTTATAGAACGTATGAGTGTAAGCCTCAAACTAGAACGGCTGCCGGAATCGATCATGAATCTTTAACAACTGATCATGATCCGGAAGCTGAAGTCCGTGACCTAACGGATCACCAAGCAACACAGAGGCATGAAGTTTCTGTAAAGTTTCTTAAAAGTTCTGAAGTTTCTGTAGTCCATGAACCGAATAGTTTCCGCAAAGATAAGAGGGTGTATTACCCTATTTTGGTGTTATACAGGAAAACTCATTCCCTTTTGGCAAGCTTTTAAGAAAATGGCTACAATCCTGTCCTCGCTATTGAAATTGATTGATTGAAATTTTTCATCTATTCTCACTTCATGTAAATGAAAAAAACATAATTTTTCTCTTCTCTAAAATTAAACTTTTTTACCAACTTGATTTGCCCCCTTTCCAAGCTAAAAGATTTAATTATAGTGCGAATATAATGTACAGCAGGGGCAATCCATTGAAGCGAGTAATATTTTTGTAACTGCCACTTAACACTGACTTGCCTGACTTGATTAAAGGCTTTGCAGTGCTTTCGCTTCACCCTGTTTTACATATTTAGGACAGAGTTCTTTCTTTTATTTGTTGGAAAATTTGTTGGGGTTTTCTATTTATGTGTAAGCCATGCATATGAGTAAAACCCGAACCCACAAATAAATAACAAGCATGCACTTCAGATGGCAAATGCTTTCCAACTTTTTTCTTTTTGTTGCACGTAAGAGGTCAAAGACCACTATAGTAATAACTTCCAGCCAAAAAGTTCAACTAATAACAATAAATAAGCCACTATCTATTGTTAAATTAAATGTCCGATACTCGTATTCGTATGGTCATGTGCCAACTGAGCGCTCACAAGTGTGTGGTAACCACATGCCAGTCTAGAAAATGTAAATGTAAAGGCGAGTGTTTTATTGGCTTACAAGAAAAGAAATATGTTTCTACTTCTTAATTTACAGAACTGAAACACTTTTTAAATAAAGTTGAATTTTATATACTTTCCATATTAATTCTATCCACCGAATTTTTGTGAATAATGAAACATTAGAAATTAAACATTTGCGTATTTCGCTCGCATGTACGAGGTGATTTTAAAAATCATTTAAAATCATTTTTTACTTAAACATTTAAAAAAATTATATTTCACTACAGAAAAATATTTAATCAAACTAGATTGCATAATAAGGAAACCCTAAGCAGCATTAACTTAGAAGGGTTTGCCCTGCCTGGCCGCTATTTTGCTATGAGAGAGCAAACTTTTTTTTTTTTGGTAACGCCTGCTTTACAAAACGCTTTCTTATTTTATATAAGCTGCTGCAGTAGAATATACGTTTCTCCAAAATTCATTTCTTCTTCAGTCACTTACTCATTCCTTTTATATTGCATAGAGTTATTCTGGAAGCAAGAAAATTTGCATGACAGTGTTCGCATGCAGTTTCAACAAAAAACAGCTGATCGTCAACGCAAAAATTTACATTCAGTTTCCCTGACGGCGTTTTCTTTCTTCAGTTGGCTCAGGGCCTACACTTGATAAAGCAGTATTCACAAATTTTATAATAATTATTAAATAAATTTAAAAAAATTTAATTTAAAAATGAATTCTAAGAGGGATTGAAGTGTTCAACTCATTTCCATTCAATAACTTCAAATATTTAATGAAACACTTGAACTAAAAGGCTCAGTTGACAAATTTTTATTTAGTTTGTTTTACACAACACCAAATATAAAAATAGTTATTAAATATAATTTCCGATTCCGCTGATTCAAAAAATATATTTTTTTTGAACGTTGTCTGAGAACGCTTTTCAAAACTGAAAGAAATATTTTTTACAGGTCGTTTTCAAGCCTTTCAAAGTATTTGAGGGCAAGAAACGCAATACCTTTCCGCCTGAGAAAGGGCAATATGCCAATATTTAGAATAGAACATACGACTCCTTATGATGGCAAAAAATATTTCGGAAATGAACATAAACTTGCACTTTAAAATTAAATGTTTATCGAATTATTATGAGAGCGTGGACGATAATTTTTATTTATTTAATTTGTATATGGGAAATCCTTAAAGACTGTGTAAATGAATTACACTAATTGCGGAAAAAGAGCGGAACAGGATCAATGCTCTGGCCATAATCAAGATATACTTGTTAAGATCGGAACGGGTTCATATTAAGGCGTCCCTATTGATTTTGTTGCCTCTTACAACTTCCATCTTTAGCGGAAACAAGTTACATCTAGAACAGTATGGCACATTGAGGGAAGAGGGGATTTTTTGTAGTGAAATTTTAGGAGGTGTGGCCAAAAAATAACAGTTATTTTCAAATTTCCTGAGTACGAACACATTTTGCGTAGATATGTATGTTGGTACACATGTCTGTTAACGTCAATGTCAGCCATTTATGTTATATATATGTTATATTGGAAATATCAGCCATTTTGAATTGTCAATTTGATTTGACAGATAAAAACATTAGTCGTGTTTTGATGTGCTCTTCGGTTTTTTTTACTATTTTTTTATGTGGAGCTGCACGTCGTCAACGGTGATACAGATTTGCTCACAAAGTTCATGTGTATGGCTATGATATTGAAACCAAAGCCGAATAATCCCAATAGAAATGTGCAGAAGAACCTAGACCGATAAAAGCACGCCAAGTTCCGTCAAATGTGAAGGTTTTGGTCACTATTGTCTTTGATTGAAATGACGTGGTGCGTGATGACTTCTTGCCACAAAGTCGTACGGCACATAAGGAATCCTTCCTTGCAGTTGTGCGTTGTGTGAGCGAAGCAATTCGTCAGAAACGTATTCATATTCATCATTCATACCAACCTATTAATGGGGCTTGAAACTGAAGATAACGATCAAGGAAAGCGTTTTGTTACGATTTAGGAGATAAAAGAAAAATCGAAACTGGAGCAGTTAGCGAAACCAAAGAGCGCGTTTAAGAAGTGTTGTGAGAATTGGAAAAACCGCTGGCATAAGTGCACGATATCTGAGGGGGATTACTTCCAAGGGCGCCAGACAGTTAGTGATGAATAAATAAATACTTTTTGAAAAAATTTAAAAAAACTATCACACTTCGTATGTTTGAAATTTTAGGATGGGCTAATGTGGACTACAGATTTAACAGTTTTCATATGAACACCTCTTAGGTCGTCCGACTATAGATGTACACAAGATGATATAATTGCTTAATCATATTCTCAATAGGATATCTTGTTAAGGTCATTGAAGCCAACAGAAAAAATCGGCAGTTTAACTTTAAGTTCCCTCTTAAGAAATATTCTTTTCATTATACGATATAAAATCTTCGTTTGTGAAGTTTTCTGTTTAATTGTTGGCTGTCAGTTGAAGCAGGCGCAAGTAGTGCTCAGCTATATATTTCTCGACTTTCATGGACTCGTTTGGATGATTTTTATTTCCAAACGACAAGTCATTTTGCATTTGATAATGAGAAAATGACTTACGTTAAAAGGAGTAGCTTGAAGGACCGAGCTACTCCTAGTGGGGTTGCTTCTGAGAGCGATAGAAAGTGTCTTGACTCCGAAGCAGGCCTAAACAATTCACTAACTGTTATTTTTTCTCAATAAAGAAGAGAAAAAAATTTTTTCTTCTCAGCAAGTTTAGAAAAGAAAAATATGTGCTCCCCTAAATAAAACTAAATATCTTGCAAAGCGGGGATCAGTGAAGTCCTTACTGGACAATAACACTGATTTTGTTTCATATTCCACTGAGTTTAAAGACGGCTTAAACAAGACCGATAGGCTCTCTTAGAAAGGTATAGTGACGTTTTCATAACAGAAAATTTAATATTTTTGTACACGGTCCACAAAACTTGGGGATTGGAAGTGGGATGAAAGTGCTAAAGTGGAATTTCGCTTGTGTGGTTTTTGTAAGCGAACAGCAAACTTAAGTCCCCAAATGCCGCTGTGTGCAATAGATATGGCGCAGCCAGCTAAATATTGCTATTAAAAATCCCAACGACGCCATAAATAGTTAAAAAAAAACTTTTCTTTAAAATTTAGAACTAAATTTGCCGATCGTAAGTGCATTTATTATATTACTTTATTGGGTTTATATTACTTTATGTCATTTCCGGTTTATTTCTGTTCGATGGAAATAACTCTAACTTCACGGCTTATAATCATACATCTGTGGTCGGTGGCCTTGCAGTTGTGTTGACATTGAAATAGTCATGTAAACAGGAATATGTGCATCTCACTTTTATTTCAACATAGTCGCTGATCTGCTGCCATCTACGTATTTCAAACTTTATATTAAAAAAAATTTTATAATTTTCATTTAATAAAAAGGTGTGACTTTTAAGATAAACAGCAATGAAAATAAATAAGTTGGCAAAAAAAAAATCAGCTGAGCTCCTACTTTAGTCAAATTAGGAACTTGGGTTTATATTACTTTTTTTGATTTTATGTCTTAGAATACGAGTATATTTCACTTATATTTACTGGCATTCAGAGAAAACAAAAATTTGCATATTTGAAAAAATACATATTTGACATTTGTATTGATCGATTTTACAATCAATAGTCACACCAAACTGAAGCCAATGGCTGCTACTTTAATTTTTAATTGTTTCGTTTAAGAGCCTGCATATCTGCGTATCAGCTGATTTAGAATGACTATTGGTATTACAGCTGCAACTCACAGTGAATACCTCTATTGATTTTATTTATTTTTACACACTCATACCAACCAGAAAACTTTACGGATAGAACAGAACGGCCAGATTCATGCCCTGTTTTCTGACAAATCAAATGTTTTGGTTGTCATTTCGAGACAATCTCGGTGTCTCTTTACTTTTTTATTTTTCGCTCTATTCTGCACCGAGCGAATCCTTTCGTTATATAATTGAAAGGTACGTGACAGCCAGAAAAACGCAGAAAGTTAATTTTTCATTACAAATATTTTATTATAATAAGGAAAGAATATTTAGGAAAAGTTTTTGGTTACAATTCTAATATTTTCACTTTGTTTTTATGTTAATTTTTTTTTTTAAAAAACATGTGATTCCTACGCAGAACAAAATTTTTTTTAAAGAGGAAAAATTTGTGCAAGATAATGAGTAGATGCAAAGATGATAGGCAGACAGTAAGAAAATTTTAACAGGATTTTTGCAAAGGAAATTTCCGGACTTGTGGTGATCTACACGAATGAAAACCTGTATAATACCATGTAATTGCTGCCCATTTTGCTGATTCACTGATTCAGTTATTTTCTAATGCAAGTTAATTAGTCTGGGTGCAGTCTGAATAATGACCAAATACAATGTCCCAACGGGACACTCCTTAATCCTTTTTCTAAATTCCTTGTTTTGATATGAGAAGCAATGAAATGCTTCACCATTTATTTGTAAGAAAAACAGTAGCTTCAGGCAGAGATAACATGCTGATGATGCATTTCCGGTATTCTTGTGAGATTTTGGCTTATCTTAATTGTAAAATTTTGACACGTGGTCTTTGCAATTTTTTTTTTTTTTGTGTAACTGAGAATGTTTTGTAATCTTTTACAATTAAATTAACTCTGTGCATTCTAAGACTACCTTTTAACCAACCATATATTTCTTTCATATTCCCCAGGAGTTGGAAGCTATATTAGATTGACCAAACAGAAGTTGCATTCCCATGTAATTTCTATGTTGATAAGGACCTTATATGTTTTTTTTTAAGAAACACCTGCTTGCCCGCAGGAAAACACTTATGCTCTGGGCATGAACCGAACATGCAGCCTAATGTTTATATTTCACTATTCATTCACAATTCATTCACTATTCGTTACGATGCTGAAAAAGAAGAGGAACGAAAACCTGAAACTGATTCAGCCATAACATGTTTTTCACGAGTAAAATAAGAAAAAAAATGCACGTGTACGGGATCCATTGAAGTCATTGTTTCTGGTTAAAATAAAACTGCAGAAATTTTTTCTCGAGAAAAAGTTTTTAAGAATATTCAGAATTGTATTCTGCAAAACAAAAGCTGGATGTTGGTTTCCGTGTGATTTATTTACTGCATTTAGGCTTTTAAGCGTAAAGATGGACACATCACCTGATTTAAAATTTTTTATAATCGTATTATATTTGTAACGTACGCGAACCTGAATAATGGCGAGTGAAAAGATTCGTCAATAGTGAATCCGTTGCGTGACTGAAGCCATTGAACTGAATTGATTGTTTGTGTCTCTGCGAAATCGGTCTACAGCTTTCTTTCTGTTTTGATATCTTTTAACTGATTTAAGATTTTATGCTTCTAATTAGTGGCCTTTTCCTCTACTACCTGCCTTATAATAATATACGTTTGCCCGCCATTCATGTAAAAGCACAGCGTGCTGCTCATTCATTATCACATGCGAGTACTTATTTCATATTAATTGATCTCTATGAAGGGCACCCCAGACAAAAAGTAACGAACAAATATATAATTCTTATGATTTATAATAATTTTTGGCGAAATATGTATGGAGTTACCTAAAATCTCTTGCACATATTTGTCCAAAGCCAAGCCACATCTCCCACCAACAGAAACAATGTCATTCTGAAGGAAACTGGGCCTTTATAACTTAACAGGAAGTGGTTATGGCAGAAGGAGGAAAAGAGCATATTTATGTTTGAGCCATGTAATGGAGACTTAGCATTTATTCTGAATAGGCTGGTAAATAATTTAAAATTATTCCATAATGGTTTAAATAAATAAATAAATAATTTCCCATAAATACGTTGGAAAGCTTTTGGAGACTCTCCGATAGTGATTGCAAGTGTTATTGAAAAAGAAGATCAATTAAAGCTTAAAGATGAAGAAATTATCTTTGTAATATCAAGTTTCTTGGCGAGTTGCCTTTTTGGATGAATTAATTTAAATTTCACATACAAGCTTTCCAAAATATTCGATTTTTTATCGTGTTCAAAGAATCTTCTCCATTTGGATCTGATATAAGCTTATGGCTTTCTTTTAAATCTTGGCGCGCATTATTTTAATTCATTTAATACAGTTGGCCAAGTCTGCCCATGTGATTATAGTATTTCTCAAGGGTGCTGCAGCCAATTGTGAGTTCCAGTTTACATATTGTTTACATATTCTTCAGTCATCACAATTCTATTTAATTTTTTTAATAGTGCGATAGGGAAATTACACGCCTATAATCTGTAGTATATCTTCTTTTTAATTTAAATTCCACATGCAAGTATTAATATTTTACAGAGAAGAAAAAGGTGAAATTTTTAAAGGCCTTCTAGGTAATTTAAATTTAATATTATCTGCATTGATATGTAAATATTATTAAATATAAAATTCGTTGTATTGTTAATTTCAAATGCTTTTCTTAGCTGCCTTCCTATTTATGTGGAGCTCCATAAATATCTTTTTATTCATGCTTATCAGTACAAGTAAAACAACTGACAGACAAACAAAGAAAAAAAGGCAAATTAAAAATAAAAGTCCAAAGAGAAAAACTTCAGACATTAAAACCCCTTTTATAATGCCAAGGCGTGCCGTGCCAGCCAATTAGAAGAGCCGAATATTGTAAAACACAAGACTCCACCTCAACAGAAAAAAAACGCAGGAATAAAACAAACTAGAAGCGTCAATACAAAAAAATTAAGCCAATACAATGCAATTGCCAAGCAACATAAAACTAGTTTTTCCTTTCCTCAGCACATTATGACCGAAAGGAGAAGAAAAAACCGCAAAAGGCCAAAAGGAATTGAAGGCATTTTAGCCACATTCAAGCACTCACACTTAAACTCTTTTGAAAACACATACAGGCAAGGATGTTTAATGATGATGGCAAGAATGATAAAGAAGGCAAATAAAACTGATACACTCGGCCACAAAAAAAAAAAAATAAAGATAGAGACTGACAACGATACGTTGCCATCTCGGCCAACACCGATACACATCTTTACCAAACTGCCTTTCATGCAAGCATAAAGATGCAGCATCACAAAAGCTGAAATTAAAAAGAATAACACCTTTCTTACATACACAGTAACCAACGAGCGCAAATGGTACACCGACAGTGTTGCCTGGATACATGAGTGGCATAATATGGTGGCATGCCACATGTCAGTCGTTACTATAAAACAAATTCGTAATGGTGTTTGCAAATGTGGCTTCTTTCCTCCCTTCCTCCTACCCCATTATAATAATGGTGGCTTTTGTCTCAAACCAAATAACAAAAATTGTTTCTTTTAGTTTCGCACAGAAACCATAAAAATGATAAGAAGCTTTCATTGCCTCTGTATGCTGTCGTTAATTTTGCTTTAATGCGAGTATTAGTTTCGGGGAATTGTTTTCGTTAATTAGGCAAGCCAAATATTATCATTGCTAACAGAGACATAAAATTGCATTTTTAGACAAAAGAAAAATTAATGTACTCGCACGTCCGCACACACGACACACTACTTTTGTGTTAATTAAGGAAAAGCTGTAAAATGTCTATTTAAATTTAAACTCCCAACAAAGAGATTAATTTTTAACTATTTTTTCGTGGAAATTGAAGCCATCATTCTTTAGGAGGAAAAGAAATTGGCATTAATGCTCCTTTTACAAAGAATCTAAAACGTTTATTCTTTTCTTCAAAAAAAGGCAACACTGCCCGCTGCCTGATGGCGTTTTCTGTTCTATAAAAAAAGGCAGCACTGCCCGCTGCGTCATGACGTTTTCTGTTCTACACAAAAAAGGCAACACTGCCCGCTGCCTCATGGCGTTTTCTGTTCTACAAAAAAAGGCAGTACTGCTCGCTGCCTCATGACGTTTTCTGTTCTACACAAAAAAGGCAACACTGCCCGCTGCCTCATGGCGCTTTCTGTTCTACAAAAAAAGGCAGTACTGCTCGCTGCCTCATGACGTTTTCTGTTCTACACAAAAAAGGCAACACTGCCCGCTGCCTGATGGCGTTTTCTGTTCTATAAAAAAAGGCAGCACTGCCCGCTGCGTCATGACGTTTTCTGTTCTACACAAAAAAGGCAACACTGCCCGCTGCCTTATGGCGTTTTCTGTTCTATAAAAAAAGGCAGCACTGCCCGCTGCGTCATGACGTTTTCTGTTCTACACAAAAAAGGCAACACTGCCCGCTGCCTCGTGGCGTTTTCTGTTCTACAAAAAAAGGCAGTACTGCCCGCTGCGTCATGACGTTTTCTGTTCTACACAAAAAAGGCAACACTGCCCGCTGCCTTATGGCGTTTTCTGTTCTATAAAAAAAGGCAGCACTGCCCGCTGCGTCATGACGTTTTCTGTTCTACACAAAAAAGGCAACACTGCCCGCTGCCTCGTGGCGTTTTCTGTTCTACAAAAAAAGGCAGCACTGCCCGCTGCGTTATGACGTTTTCTGTTCTACACAAAAAAGGCAACACTGCCCGCTGCCTGATGGCGTTTTCTGTTCTATAAAAAAAGGCAGCACTGCCCGCTGCCTCATGACGTTTTCTGTTCTACACAAAAAAGGCAACACTGCCCGCTGCCTGATGGCGTTTTCTGTTCTATAAAAAAAGGCAGCACTGCCCGCTGCGTCATGACGTTTTCTGTTCTACACAAAAAAGGCAACACTGCCCGCTGCCTTATGGCGTTTTCTGTTCTATAAAAAAAGGCAGCACTGCCCGCTGCGTCATGACGTTTTCTGTTCTACACAAAAAAGGCAACACTGCCCGCTGCCTTATGGCGTTTTCTGTTCTATAAAAAAAGGCAGCACTGCCCGCTGCGTCATGACGTTTTCTGTTCTACACAAAAAAGGCAACACTGCCCGCTGCCTCGTGGCGTTTTCTGTTCTCCAAAAAAAGGCAGCACTGCCCGCTGCGTTATGACGTTTTCTGTTCTACACAAAAAAGGCAACACTGCCCGCTGCCTCATGGCGTTTTCTGTTCTACAAAAAAAGGCAGCACTGCCCGCAGGGAGGGCGATTTTGTAATCTTTTCTCAAAAAAATGTTGCCCTCTTAAAGGATTGCGTGTTCTTTTGTAAAAATGTTGCCCTTTCGCAGGGCAAAAGGCATTACACTTTTTGCCCTGAACAAATCAACAGGGCAGAAATTGCCCTGTAAAACAGATGGTTTTTATTCTTACACACCGTTGCCAGACAATGTTCATGAAAAAGAATTTCGAGTTGGAAGAGTAATATTGTTTTCACACCTAAAGTTAAAACCTGGTTTTAACTTAAAACCTAAAAACAGCTGATTTTGTGTTCAGATAAAATTTTTATAAAATCAGGTTTTATAATACAGTTTATCAAATAAATTTGTTAATGATAAAATCAATTTTTTGAAGAAATAGATGTGTTTGTTGTAATTATTCTTCCCACATTTATTTGAGAAACTGTACGAAAGCTGTTATTGTATATATAAAACATAAATATTAAAAATGTGTATCTAAAATAGATATGATTTTACATTTTGTGAATGAATATTTCTGAATGTGAATGAATTATCAGCTGTTGTCAATCTTTCTAACTTGGTAGCACTGAATACTGTACTGCATAAAACAAGGTAGTATTTCATAAAATCTACTTAAAATCAATTATCTGATCAATCATTATGATCAATCTGATTATGAATCAATTATTGTACTTGTTTAAACTGTTGCTTTTTTTTAAATTAAAATGTGCTCGGATAGTACATTAAATGAAAAAATTATAAATGCTGTTCGCGAAAACGAACAATTGAGAGTTCAATTTATTAATGTTGATATTATAGGGGGATAATATTTATTTTTTATATATATAATAATTAAAATTTTGTAATATCTCCCTATAAAAACAAATATATTTAAATATTAAAAAATATTTATATAACAAATTCTCCAAGAACTATAAGAATACAGCTCTTAAAGGAGAGATTTGGAAAAAAGGATAAAGTATTTAATTACAAATATTTCAGTAAATAAATTTTCAAATTAGCAGTTCATATTTAAACGTCGTGAACGGCGTTGACATTAACAGCAAAATGAAATTAAACGTCGAACATCACAATTTAAGCGTTCATACGCCGTTTACGACGTCGACATTAACTGCAGCATAAATAAAAAATGTCGTTTTCACAGGGCGGGCAAAATATTTTAAAAAGGCAACTTTTCACAGGGCAACATATTTATTGTGGAAAAGAAAACGCCGTTAGTCTTATTTCATTTTTTTATTAAATAAATTTATTTGAAAATTAAAAAAATTTCGCGAACCGGCAAACATTTGAGGTGTTTTTAACACCATTCGCCTGTGCTGTCCTGGGAGGACGCTATTGTTAAAAAGCGAAGCGGTACAAATCAAGTAAGGAAATCTTTTCTATGGAGAAGACTTATTCACCAGAGATCACTTACGAAAATCTTTAATTTGTATCATTCCACAAACAATGTGATATCTATTAAAATTTTAATATATAAAAGAATAGTTAAAATGGGAGAGCATTTCCTCCAAGATCAGCATTTAGGAGTTGGGCTTGCTTATGCAATGCATTGAGTTGGCAATGTAAGGAATAGTGCTTAGCGAATTCGAAATTTGTGTGTTACAAAGTACAGTTGGTTGGATTCACAAAAAAAATTGGGATCTTTATAAGTCCAACACTGAGAGTAGCTCCAGCCAATTCAATACATTGTACCCGAATTATCAGAAAATATTGTTGTTAAGACTACGGAGTTGTGGTTGATAGTTTACGTGGCATGAATTGCTTATACTTCTCCCGTGCAATATTGCTGTAGAAGAACAGCACTTGTATGTGCTCATATGAATATTATCGCCACTGTAAATTATTTGCTGCTAAATACAAATTGACACGTGTCTACGCCTTCGTCAACATTTCAACAACAACTAGCACAAACTCACTGAGTGGGTTTGCAAAAACGTGCAGGCTTAGCGAACAGTTTCCCTGATCAAACAAAGAAATGTACTATACACTTCAATAGAGTTGTCTACTCTTCTCTCTCTGGTGGATTTCTAGTGCTCTTTCCTCTATGATGTCGAGTAGAATTTTTAATACCGCACCGTAAATAATTATTGCATTTTATTTTCAGTGCGGAGAGTAGATGACGTAACGTATTACCTGAATGTTTTGTTTTCGACAGAAAAAGTTTTAATTTTTTCATCACATTTTCATGCCAAACACATCCAGATTTTCTAAATCGGAAGAAAGATTTAAGGCGCTCATATACAAAAAAGTAAATGTGGCAACAGTTAGCGTTATACGTAAGTGTATAGCATTGAGCGTTTTTAGTATTGATCGCCATAAAGTTGTTTGCGAACCCCCAATAGTTCAATCTGAAACATGGATGGCCTGTAATTGAATGAATAGGAATTACAAACGGTGCTGCGATTCACAAAGTAGTAAATCGAGATTTGAATTTAATATTAAAAGAGAAAATTTTGGAGAATCACCAGAGTCTTGTGTTACCTCTGACTTTGTTATCCAATTTATTTGATGAGTCTGTACAATAGAGATTTTAGAAATGCATGTGATTTTACACCGGCAGAGAAGTTACGGAAATTGAAATTTGTTTTGAATGCTCTGAAATGCTTTTTATATTGAGTTCTAATTAAATCCTAATTTTCCATCATCAAAATGACCAGCTTACCTGCATAATTTGTCGCGGCAATTTATCTAAGAGAGTTTCCTATAAAAGTTTTTTTTTGTGGAGAAAACTGAATAAATGCAACCTAAAAATTATTCTTTTTTAATTCCGTAAAGCGAAGATGCTATTAAATATTTATGATTAGTGGAAAATGTTTAACTTTGAAGGCTGCGCTTTGACGTATTAAAATAACAGGTACTTCTGTGGTACAGGAAACCCTATATTTCGCTAAAAGAAGTCGTGTATGGAAAAAATGAAAGCATGATCACCGTCAGAGATTTTCTCGACAAGCTAATTCTTTTTAGAAATGTGAATGAAAGTCTCACAAAGATCATCTCATTTCCTATTAGCTGCTGGTACTAAAAAACGCATAATGCTAAAATTTAGACTACCGCAAAGAAATATATTAAATAGATAATATAATTCAATTTTTATAAATTATTTTAAAATAATTAAAATATTTATATATACATATATATTTAAATATTAATTTATTAAATAATTTATAAAATAAGAAGTTTTTTTTTGAAAATTTCTTATCATTAATTATAACAATAATTAATTAATATTATTATACAAAAATGCTGCCGAATTCACATAAATCTTATATGAGATTTATCGAAAGCAAGAGAAAGAGTTTCCAAGTACAGTATAATCTCGATATTGCGGACAAATGAAAACCAAGTGGTGTCCAAAATAAGAAAGTTACCAAATTTCCGAATCGAGAGAAAAATTAAAGTAGTATTTTTCTTTAATATACATATATGTACAGTGCATAGCAAACTTATTCTTACTTACAAGAAATTATTTTTAAAATGAATATAATTTAAATATGAGTGAAAATAATTAATTTTTATAAAATTATTATATTAATTGTTGCACAAATAATTGGATATATTCATCTGTCGAAGTTTAGTATCGTTTTGCTTTTTGTACGCACAGCATCTCGGAGGGTTCTTAGTTTTAAAATATCACCAGCAGTCAGTTTCTGCTCTTCGCAATATTTTATACACTGAATGAGTCAACCCCATCATGTTCTTCAGTTTCATCATCTTTACTTTCAACTTCGTCATTCAACCAATCATTTCCCTCACTGGAATTACAAATGTCACGTGCTAAATCAACAAGTAAATCAATTACTTCGGCGGAATCGCTGCGTGTCAGTCTTGCTAGAGGAACTTCATCGTCTGTGTTCCATTCGTCTTCATAAAGAACTTTATTAAAGTACTTTTTATGAATATTTGCCCCAAATTTATCCCATGCAATGCAAATCAAAAAGACCACTTTTTTTAATGTAAAAGTTTTAAGAGCATCTACGGGCTTTTTTGAGCTTGATAAAATATCTGACAAAAAACTTTTACCATAATTAATTTTTATTGCAAAAGCGAAAGAAATAACTGCTGTACAAATTATTGAGGTAGAAGAAAGGATGGTGCCAGGATTAGAGTATTTAATGGCAACAAATTAAGAGTCCGGTTTATCACGATGTACGGATTTTCAGGTGTCCGAAATATGTAGATTATATCTACTGTAACAGTTTTTCCTGATTTAGCGACGAATGTAACAAACAGGCTTCACTTTAAGGTAAAACGAATAATATTTCGTAAATCGCAATTTGATTTTTTATTTTCGCATTTGCTACGTTGAGCCTTGTATTGGCCAAGTGTACTCTACTGTATTATTAGTGCCGCACACAGATACTCATTTTGTCGAAATTGACTCCTCTATGATAATTAATGTTTCCTAGAAAAAGTTTTAAAAACACGGTTTAATTACTTTTTTTTTAAAATAATTATTATTTGCCATTGTGCAAGGAAAACACAAATTAAAAGTTTCTCATTTAAGTGACCAGTGTTGCATACACAGTTTTCCATTATTTATCAGTGAACCCACGCACATCATTTAATTAAAATTATAACAGCAAACGAACAAAAAAAATAAAAGGGTTATTTCGGAAAAGCATTTCGTTACAAGTTTTATTTCATTTAATTTTTTCTTTTCTTTTTGTTAAATTATATTTTGAGCTGCATGCAATGGGCTCGCTCAACAACACATTGAGACGCTTAAATGTCACCGCAATATAAACGACAAGAAAGAAACTGGTTAAAAAATTAAACCATAAATTCATTCGTCCACATTTGAGTAGAGTCTTAAAAGGGGCATCACTCTTAGATAGTCGCCAATTAAATGGTTTCTGCAAAAAATGCACGCTGTTGCAGATCATTACTTATCGCATTGCATAAATTCTTGCAGCAAAGAATCGTACACTGCAACAAGTATTGCTTGGATTCTGCTAGTGGGAACGGTGAGCAGAAACCACAATCTTTAGAAAACAATTTAAGCGCACTATTTAATTACCATACATGTGTAAAATGAAGTTACACCTTTTTACATCTCGCTAACGAAAGCAAAAAGGAGATTTAGATGCTCACATATGACAAGTGCTCGCACAGGCATACAATTAATTTATTAGAGAAAACCGCATGCAAATCACAAGTTATTGTTGCCTGACATTAAACCACAAACCTGAAGAGTAAAAAGGATAAAATAACAAAATGAGAATTTTGTTTCAAACTGCATTAAGCAGCGAACTATTTAAAGTTGTGCGAGAAATGGTTTTACTTTTAGACTGGCGCCTTTTTTATCGGATAGAATATTTATTTATCGATAATTTTAGCGAAATTGTTTGGTTCGTAGAAGCCAGTGAAAATAATGGCATTTTACTTGGCCAAAGTAGCAATTACTTTTCAGATGGACACCGATTAAATTAAATTAAATTAAATTTAAATTAAATTTAAATTTTTTTTAAATTTTATTTCATTAAATTTTATTTGATTAAATTTCATTTTTGTATGCAGAAATTGGGGATGTCGCTAAAGTATTAAGTTATAGTCTGAGATCACTATAAGGTTTAATGGACTTAGAATAAGCTTTCGATGGAAGCTGGCATTTGTAAATGTCATAAAAAATATTCACAGTTGATTCTTTCGCCCAATTCACTTGCGAGAACATCTTATGTTGCATTGATTCAATCTGACATTTAACGAGACACAAAGAACTTCTTTCAATTAATTTTGAAATCTGATTAAAATCATATTCCCCCCAAAACGAGAAAATTTTATGTCCCCTCGGATTCAATCTCGCGTGTCGTAAAGCATTGATTTTTACCTCTTGGCAAAACCATTTTCAATTAATTTTGAAGTCTGATAAAAATCATATCCTCCAAACGAGAAAATTTTATATTTGCCGGATTCAATCTGGCGTATCATAAGGCTTTGATTTTTTTGAATAAAATCTTATTTGCTTCCAAGAAAATGATTTGTAAATCTGGCATTTCACAAGGCACAAAAAAACTCCCTCCAATAGTTTTTACGTCCTGGCATCCAAAACCAAGTCCAATTGATTTTTAATTTTGATTAAAATCTTATTTGCTTGCGAGAAAATCTTATGTTGCATAGATTGATGCTGACATTCCGTAACGGACTGTATGAAGGCATCCTGTGAGCATAATACTGCTTTATGTTCGATCCTCGATTTGAAGCTTTTAAAGTGATGCAACGTTTTTTAATTGTACAGATAATTTTCCATGCTCGGAATATGAATATAAAGTCATCCCTTAAGGTGAACGGAATTCCCATAAATTACTCTACAGCAGAATACTAAAAATGCTTTGAATTTGATTGTTTTAATGGGGTATCAGCTGATTCTGATGCTCATTTAACAGCCGCATTGCATTTGATTGTTTTTAATGGGGTATCAGCTGATTCTAATGCACATTTAACAGCTGATTAATAGTTAATAATTCCTGAAATACAATAAAACATTAATTATTGTTGAGCACCTTATAAACTTAAGCCAAGTCGGCAAACAGCACTGAGCCTACCAAGGACACGAATAGCATTCACCATAGAAAGCAGCACCTAAAAATGTATATGTTTTACCGCACAACTGGTCAGTGTCAGCCCAGGCTTTTTTCTTTGACCGTTCTTTTTTCATTTAGATTGATTTTAATAACAAAATTGAAGGCGTACATTTTATGTGATCGATTTCGAATGATTCCGGGTGTGATATTACGGCCTGTACAATCTGTACGGGGGTACTATTGATCATAACCAAATAGAAAAAAAATAGTCGAGTTTAACAATTACATTTGAAATCCCGCAACTGACCCATTCTCAGACAAACTAGCCTTGCGAAATATCGCCTATTTAGGTCTGATAAAGTTTTCCCAGGCTTACTGTGATTGCACTCTTATAATTCGCAATTAATTTTTGGTAATGGTTACATAATATAAGCAAGTTGTTTGAAGGTCCACTGTTGACTTTAATAATCAGGCATCCAGACTACCTTAACCACACAACAATAATATTGTATCAAACAGGTGGAAACAAAACAACTTTTGCTCTACATAAATTGCTAATATTTTATCAAAAGTTACTTACGTACACGTCAAGCACTAACAAATCATTTTTATCAATCGGTTAGCATAAGAATCTGCATACTGGAAATTAAAATGGCGCCATTTCTAACATTTCAACTGATAAAACAAATACATTTTGTACGCTCTCGTATATAAAACTGCGGCCGAATAAACAAAATGCATAATAAAACAGCATTTGCATATTGTTAACAAAAAACAATTTTTGATTGATGATGGCTGGTTGCAACGATCTTAAGAATGGCTAAAGAAAATAATTCAATTGAAATATTTTTTATTGATTAAAAGCAATCAGAGGGCCACATCATCAATATCAACATAGCAGAAGCAGTATCTGCAAGTACGACTTTTTTATTTGCTCAAAAGGGAACTTTAAAGAAGCATCAGCTGTACGACAGACTAAAAATTGGCTAAATGAAGGCGAAATAAAAGTGTGTGATGGCTGCTATAAGTGCAGTATAAAGGAGAGGTCCAGCATGATGGCTGCTGGCGCAAAGCGACAGTGTTTTAGCGCGAAACATGGTATAAGGCGCCGTCTAAATTACCACTAACAACAAGTATCATGCACACACATATTCTCCAGCAATTTATTTATTTTTTGGAATTTGTGGTATAAATATATAGAGGTTTTACTTTAATACTAACAGACAGTATATTTTTTTCTTTTTGGGCGCCACTTTTTCCCATTTCGGGTTTCTTTCTTTTGTAAATATTTATTTGCAAAAGCTTCGAGTGAGAAGCGAAGCTCCTTTTTTAATCCCACCATCCATTTTGTATGCCACATACCATTTATGTATGAGCACGACAGCAAACGCAACAATAATCCTGGCATCTTTTTATAGTTACTTTGGCCTCATGAACAGAGATGTTTATAAAAAGAGCACAACTTAATGATAATGCTTTTCCTAATTCTCCTGAATGTTTATGTAAAAGTCACATCTGACAGGTTGTCAATTCGACTTGGAAAAATGAGAGATCAAATTGAATTGATTTGCCAAATCCTGAGCACATTTTGTTAATACTTTGTGGAACTTTGGCTCTCTTTTTGCTTCTGCGATCCGGGTATTTCTGGCCCGTAGGGAAATTTAAAAGTTGATTGAGACAAGTAATAATTTTTAACATCTTAAAAATTGCTCAGCACGATTGTCCGAAAATGTTTTATAACACCTAAAGGAGTTGTAAGACCACGTGATGAAGCTTGCATTCCATATTATTAATATGTAATTGCAACCAACATCAAATTTGGTCTTAAACTGTACAAAAACGGAAATTAATATTTCCTTTGATGAGTATCACGAACTATTTTAGAATAGCCCCTTGCAATCATTGCTTGTAATTCTTAGATAGTAAAGTCGAGAAATTACCCTTAACATGTAAGCCATTTGAACATCTAGGTGTCCTGAACGATCCAGAAAAGATTATTACTATTGGAAAGTCCTCACTAGTTTAGTCGTCAGTAGCGCCGCCTCTGACGTGGAAGACCTCAGTTCAGTTTCCAGTTGGGGAGCTTAGCGGTTGGGCTCAGCAGCCCATGCTCCTACACATATTATAATTATATTCATATAATTTTTATAATATAGTAAATAAATAAATTAATATTAATATTTTTGGGGTTGAGATTCCAGAGAAGACGCCTACAGTTTATTAGTGAATGGCAGTGGTGCTGCCTTCGAACCCTGCATAAGGAAATACTCGTCATAAGAAAATGCTCGTGAATTGTCACTTAGCGTGTATAAGCAAACAATTTATGGTTCGGCACATATACCTGCCTTAGTTGTAGTTCTAAAGCAGTAAAAAATATATAATGAAAAAGGTACTTCTTTAGCACTATACATTTCTCCTAATTTCGGTATAATATAATTTTAAAATTTTTTATTTTATAACTGCCATAGTCAGGGATCGAACCCATCACTCTCGCCATTTCAACCGATGACAGCATTACATTTTGCTTTTAAATAACTATTTTTATGTCTGCCTATGGCATTGCTAAGATCCTTTGCCTATTAAATATTGTCGAAACGATAATTATTGTCGCGGTTGCACAACATGTTGTACTATTTCCTTTTACTTCTTGTGTTGCCACATGTTCGGCATGTTGCATGCCCTCCACCATTTGCAAATTGCAGCCCTAGAACTTTTATAGCCTGATTTATTTTATACTATTTAATTAAACTCATCTACTACAACCTTCAACTTTATAGTTTCACTTAAGAGGGAATGACTGAATACTCGTATGTGCTGTGCAGCTAATTTTCCAACTTCTGCTCGGGAATCAGTAAAGAAGAAGTTTTAGGAGAAGCGAAGAAAACAATAAATAAATAAATAAATAAACGCAACTTCACAATTTTCTGCCAGATGAACTCTTTTCTGCGATAAGCGCCGAGCATATTTTTTATATTTTAAGTCAAAATCTTTTTTAGCAGCTGCAATCTCGATGTACGTTGAAGAGCTGAGATGACTGTCTACCTTGTCTGTCTAAATGTTGCATACACTCTTACCGATTTATAAAAGGAAAAAGAAAAGGAAACGAAATATGTATATATGCAGCAGAAATGAAATTAGTTGAGACCAGCAAACAAATAACACACTCATCTTTTGACTACTCTTTTCTGTTCTGGCTTAAATTGGATCGTATATAAACTTGGCTAAGAGATATTAAAAAGCGTGCATGTGCGCATGTGTGTCTTCACTATGCGCCTCTTGATAACAAATAACAAGGGAATACCTTCTCATCATTTTTTTTCTTGTTAACAATGTTTGTTTCGTTTTTCAATTCTTCGAATTTCATATCTTTTTCCTAGAATTTTGCTGAGATTTCTCGGAATCGAATTAAAAGCAAAAGATAAGTCTTTTATAAAGAAAACCAAACTTGTTCCCCTTCATGTGGCCGAGTATGGAATTCCCTTTACATATTTGTATGTCACATTATTGCTTTTTACTTTTATGTGATCTTTTCTGCTCTTTCTGTTGCATATTAATGAAGTTGAAAGATGTGAATCAACGCTCGTTATATGCATGGGATACTTTTGTAAATTATATTATTTAATACAAAAAGTTAAAAAAATGTTGGCTCAAAGCCGCAAGCTATTAACCGATAAAACACTTATAAATTGAATTAAATTAAGTATCTTTAAAAAAAATTTCTCTTCATATTATAAATGGAAATCCAAGAATTTTTTAAATAATTTTTAATTTTTCATTCCGAATGATTCAGGCAGTCGGAAATTGTAACTCATTTCGGATTTCTTGAATTCAAAAAAAAAAAAAAAGAAAAATATTTAAGAAGAAGAGGTTTGCAGAACAACATTTTTTTCTTAAGCGATATTTTCGTCGTCTAATGTTTTCTACGATAATTAAGCAGTTTCAAACCCTCCGTTGAAGTTTAAGAAACAAATTTATAATAAATTCCATTCAGGATAACAACATTTTTTTTCTTAAGCGATATTTTCGTCGTCTAATGTTTTCTACGATAATTAAGCAGTTTCAAACCCTCCGTTGAAGCTTAAGAAACAAATTTATAATAAATTCCATTCAGGATAACAACATTTTTTTTCTTAAGCGGTATTCTCGTCGTCTAATGTTTTCTACGATAATTAAGCAGTTTCAAACCCTCCGTTGAAGTTTAAGAAATAAATTTATAATAAATTCCATTCAGGATAATCTTCTTCTGTAAAGGTGAAACAAACACAAAAATGGCCTATTTTGAAACAGGGATTGTTGCAACAACTTTGAATTCCAGCACAATGCATTGCATGACTTCGATCCCGCAAAAGAATAAGAAAGTTTTCCAATTCATTTTAAAGCAAAGAAATTCGTGTTAATTTTTTATATTTTTTTTCCAATATTTTTTGTTAATGAATAATTTTTATACTCAAGAATTGCTTCTAAAATCTCGAATTTTATCTATGCAGTTAAACTCATATAATTTTGCATGCCTTTATGAGGACTTTCGTGGCAGCGTTGCCACTCATAAAATTTTTTCAAGTTCTTTTAGTTTTGAAAACATTTCAGTTTTATTTGCCTAAAAAAAATTTTTCAAGATATAAAAATATTTTTTAATATTAAGTTGTGTAATGAAACGATCTAATATGTTGCACGGTCCTACATAGTTGTACGATTTGCTAAATATGGCATCTCTGCTGAAAAAATAACATAGTTTGGTCTGAAAATGTCAAAGATTTATGACCAGCAAAATTTTAGGAAAATTTTTATAAAATGACAATTTTTAGTAATAATATAATTTTTCCAGGTTGTTCCTCTTTTGTGTAAGAAAAGAATAATTCTTTGTTCAGCTGCTTGAAGTAAAATCAACTCTGATCGCACGAAAACTGTCATTTTATGAACATTTTCTTAAACTTTTGCTTGTCATAAAATTATCACAATTTTATGTCACTCTATTTCACTTTTTCACATGTCATTTTTTTGGCACATGTTAAATTTGTTAAATCGTATGGCTGTCTAGCATAATAAAGCCTATAACAAAAATATTTATTGTAAAATAAAATATTTAAATATATTTATTGTAAAAAAAAAAATATATATATATATATATATATATACTCCCAACTACCAACCAACCAATTTTAATGTAGATATTTAAAAAAAATAATATTCTAGTAAATATTAATTTTTTAAAATTTTGGGCGATTTTTTATCCACTCAATAGAAACACTTTTATGTATTATTAAATTCAAGCAGAGCAAGTCAGGATATGTTTGTATGCCACTTTAAAAAAATTTCATTACTTTTGTCTTAGGAAAACAATTGGGTGAAGGTTTCCTGGTGATTTGCATTAACAAACGCCGAAATGCAAGTAGGAGGTGGCAGACAATCTACAAACATAAATTCCAAAATATAATTTTAATTAAAAAATTTTAATTTTTTTGGTTTTCGCCTCTAAAAGAATTTGAAAAAACTTGACGAATGTTAATGCAGCCGCGGAAACCTTCGCAAAGTTGTGAAAAAATAATGTGGCACCGAATATTAATATTCTACTGAAAAATATAATATTATATACAATATAATATTCTAATGAATATTAATATTCTATTAAATATTGCTAATAGGCTTTTAGTGCGACTTAAATTTAAAATGTAAATATTCTTTCTTTTGAAGGGAATTTTTGGTTTAAATATGGTAACACTGTATCGTAGAATAGAAATTTCACTTTCCAAACTTTTAATTTGTTAGCTTTGGGAGAATTTCAAGATTTACAGAGGAAAGGAAAGCCTGCGAAGCTTCGCGGCTGACTTAATGTCGCAAACGTTTCATTTTATCTCTCCTCGTCAGAAAAGATTATTTTCTGTCACATATTTTCCACCTAAACTTGGGAGGTCTGTAACATTTTGCGGTAATTAAAGTAAACTGTCAACGCTTAAATATTTTTATAAATTACTTACAACGTTCATCAAGTATGTGGCCAACGTACCGATTTTTATTGCAGGTGTTTCCGGCCTGTTGCTGAAAATTTGTCGAAAATTATAGATATGAAATGAATTATATGATACCCTACATTGAATTTTGTAACACACTCATACAGTAAAAATTGTGTTTAATTTCCTGTTTCATTTAAATTGTAAAGATAAGAATCTAGTGTGCATATATGACCCAATCCACTCACATATTTTCCAATTAGAATTATAATGTTTCAACAAATTCACCTCAACGGACTACACAACTACAAAAGGCGTTTTAAAGAATTGCAGTTGTGTAGGGACCAAAAAAATTATTTTGCATGCATCAGAAACGGCACAAAGAATCACATTGATTATATTAATGAATAATTTTAATTTTTATATTTTTTTAATAATTTTTCGATTGCGATTCGTTTAAAATAATAACATTGTGGTATTAAATAAAACAAAATAAATTTACACATTTAATTTATATTCTTGCTGTTCATTGTAGCTTGTAAAAATAGACTGGCATTTGTAACATGGCGACAGTTAAAACATTAGACGTGCTGCTATGCTGTCGTTAAGATAATTGTACTCATATAAATGTGTGTGTAAGCCTGTTCGTTTGTGTTTCTTTCATGGATAATGTGAACTTGTTGGTTTCCCACTTGCTTTGTATTTTCTTTTATAGTTGTATATACAGTTATAAAATGAAAATTTTGTTTTGCAATATTAGCAGCTCTTTTGTTTCCCTCCTACCTTTTTCTTCCCATTTTTCATACAAAAACGGATGAGTAACGCAAACATTGCATTGGTTTTGTCTGCCAATTTTTTTTTAGAATTTCTCCCGAAATTATGGAAAAGCGATAGTGATAGAAAAGGTACAGTTGTTCTTTGATGACATTTTAGTAATTATATTTAATTCTCCGATAATGAATCTATATAAATTGTTTGCTGGTAACTGTTAAATGGTCAGTGACTAGCCTTTTCCACTTAAACATCACAATAACACTAACCGGTGAGATGTTAAAGTATTTGAGAAGAATTTGTAAGATTTTTTATAACTGCTGGAGGTAGGATTTGAGATCGAACCCGCTATTGTACGTGTTTGTGGACTCGCTAATTTTTTTTGTTGGCTCCCTTTTTAGCTATTAAGGCCAAAGGCAGCCTTAACGCCGAAATTTCTCTGTAAAAGATTCACAACATGAACCGGACCTCAGTGTGCACAATTATAAAAATTATGTACGTGTAATAAAAAAAATATCAGGCAAATGTGAATTCAGTTACGAATATTCATTAATTTCATAAGTTTATGTGTCAAGTGGCACGTTCTACTAAACACACACACACACACACACACACACCCACACACACACACAGCTCTAGTTTATCTGTTACAAATGGGAAACCATTTACCAATCACCAGTATCATTAATATAAAACTAAACAATTTAACTTCTGTAACACTTTAGCACTCAATACGTACCAAAGCACACAATGATTAGAACGCAGAAGAGAGATAGAGAGAGAAGTGAGGGAAAAGGAATTAGAAAGAAATCATAAAATAATAAGTTATGGTACTTGCCACACACTCCACGGATTGATAATAGCGATAACAGCCATTTTCATTCACGCCATTTTTATTTTAATTATTTTTATTCACTTCTCTTCAGCAGAAAATTGCGGAGTAATGTGGGGAAGGAAGTGCAGCATATCTCTGCAATTAACTCAGTGCAAGAAAACTTTGTTTAGTAACTTCTACGTAAGCTGGAGGTGTTGTGTTTGCTTATGTTTTGTTGTTGGAAGAAGTTTCTTATTTAACGTGTGCCGCTTGCTAATGTCATTTACTGTACGATGCACACATGCGAGTGTAACATTCTGTAGAACAGAATTAATTGTGGCACTTGGCGTAGCTATCGGAAATTATGATGACATGACAACTGTGTGATCATGCACATGAACATTCCAAGTGCGCTTTTGAAAACAAATGCAGCAGTTACTTAACGAATGAGTAGCATTTATTAAATGTCAGATATACATTCTGGCTAACTTCGGGAATATCCAGCACATGCAATTGGTGGGCACATGCTTCTTATGCTTCAAATAAATGAGAATGCAGTCTTTCTGTGTTTAAAAATAGATTAGTTGAATGGTTTGTTCCTTCACAAGTTTTTATGCAAAAAGCTATAGCTTTTCACCAAAACATAATCCTACGCTAATAAAAGCAATAAGAGTTAATTCTTCTAGAGCCACAGATGTGTATAGAAATATAAATATTCCGAGAGCATTCAGTATTCCTGAAATAGTACTGCTGATTGAAAATATTATCCTTCAAAGTCCATTTCATATAAGGCTTTTCCTATAAAAAAATACATCTCTGCATCGCATGTGTTACAACTTAATAAATATTGAAAATTAAATAAACATTAACTTCAAAAGAAATTGTTTAAATTATGCAGCCGTAAATTGTACGGCTGCTGCTTTCGTTAAGGGCAGGATTCACTATCCTAAAGAATCATATGATCTGTCAAATGATCTGTCAACTGTGTGACAGATTTTCTTGACAAGTCGCATGATTGGCAAAAGCTTATGAAAATTACCATATACATAATTATAATTTATCATAAAAAAAAATCGTAAATTTAAAAGGGTAATTTTCATGCGAACAGAGTTGTATTTACATTAATCGCCAAAAAAATATTTGTTTGTATCATATTTATATGATAGATAAATTGATATATGTTTTATATGATATGATAGATGCAATTACTCTGATGCTCCATATTAGTACTAATGAAAGCGATATACTCGCCTTGATCATATTAAATATAGGAGTAGAATCGCATACAATAAATGATAGAGTCCTCTTTTCGTAGGTATACACAATATCCATTCCAGCGTAAGATTTTTCAAAGTGTTCTTATATAATGCATAAAAATAACTACACGTGATAATTCTTATTGCATTGTTGCTTAATCTCATGCAGCTTAAATAACTCTGGGCATAGCTTGCGAAAATATAAACTGGTCCTGAGAATTCCCAACTCATAGTCTCTCGCCTAAAACAGCCGTCATTGAGTCACAATACCACTATGGGACTTTGCATAGGCTGTAAAAGAAGGCTTGGAAAAGCACCGAACATAGTCTCAATACTCGGAAATTCCGAAGCGTTATGAGAAAGATGTAATCAACTGTCTGCTTTTTATCTTGGCAACTTCGAAAGAAACCATTTATTTAATCTCCGTGGCAATATAACCATCAGATATCCATTTGACTTGCCCTTAATCCCGAGTTTAGGTTTTATAACTTAAAGTGAAACCAGATAAATATGTATGTGGAAATAGGCAAGGAAATATATTTGACTATCTCCTATTTAATTTGGGAGTGCTCCGATATTAATAAATCATGTTTGACATTAAAAACAATTTAATTTATATCGTGTGATACCTCACTGATTTAGCTGCTTTTCTTATGGCGGATATTATAGAGCGAAGAGTGTTTCCTTGATCACGTGCTTAAATCTAATATACTTTTGGCATATCTTTTTTACCGTGTGGTCTTGGATCCATTCGTCTAGACATCTAACTCGCTCTTAGCATATTCATTTATTACAGCAAATCTCCTGCACAGATTAGAGTGCATACTTTCCATTCTGCATTGCCAATTACAAAATCAGGCATTTCTAAATTCTTTTGGAGGAAACTTTCCGAAGTTAGAACTTATGGTTCGAACTAGAGAGCATTTAACAAATAAATATTCGAAATTCTTATTTAACTGAATCGCATTTTAGTCCAAAAACATTTTTTTTTTTTGCATTAGACTAAAGTTCATTTCCGTTTTAAGCCGAGTTTAGCTATGAGCATATTTCTAAGAAATAGGAAACTTCTTATATTTTTACATTAGACCAACTCAAAAGAAAAAGAGTAAAAATAAAATATTTACAATATGAACAGAATGTTACATACAAACAAAATGCCTCCGCAATTAACCAAAAACTAAAAGTGAAAATAGTTTTTCACCTTTTTTTTTTTTGATTGTTTTCCAATATGAATTGAAAAATTAATTAATAACTTAAACTTCTCTAATGCAATTTAGTCACAAAGACTAATAAAATTCCATTCAAGTTCAACGATCTTCATAAGTTAACATTCCATGAAGAGTGATTTTTTCTCACACTCTCATTGACTCGAAATACATTTAAATAGTGCAGGCTGCATTGCATTTGTTTAGAATCTTTAGGAGAACAAAAGGGCGATTTTCATATAAACATCTTTTAGATATTGGTTGTGATAAGTTTGGTGAATAGGCGCCACTTTAGCGTCTTTCCCACTTTTTTTATTTTTTAATTTTGTATTTTAATTTTTGTTTAGAGATTAAAACTTTAATTCTGCCGTCACGACATTCAATATGGTATCAATATTGAGTTAAGCTCCAGAGCAGTGATCATGCTCACTAACATGTTTCGCTCTTCTTCACTGGACCAGCAGCAGCTCATTGTATAACAAATCGACAAATGACAAGAAAATGCGCTTTATAATCTTGAATTAAGAAATGATAAAAAAAGAAAAAATGAAAATAAAAATAATAATGCTGAGGCATAATGCGGGCATACCTACATGTAGGCAGCCAGACATTTGAACATTTGATTACAATTAAAAGTTGTGCATTGCATACTTCAAATCTGATGGAACAAGGAAATGAAGAACACTTGAGTACTTCCCAACGTAGGAGCATTTGCAATATTCATTTAAAGTTTTTCAAGTTCACCACACACTTCAAAAAAAAAAATATACAATAACTTTGACGATGTATTAGATCAGTCCAATCCGTTCTTTTTTTCAGAGTAGTCGTCAATGTACGCCTACTAATTAATATTCATGTGTTAGTGTTCTTCCACATATATTTTTTTTGTTTTCAATTAATTATGTTTACTTGAGGTTTTTCGTAAAGAATAATCTTTATTTTGAATATTTTTTATTTACTATACTTATTTATTTATAATATGAGTAGAAGTACTGGCTTCTGAGGCCATCGGCTACCAATATATTTTATTCGTCTCTTCGACTTGGGCTTGAATAGTCTAATAAATAAGTGAAGGTTTAGCGTCATTTTAAGCTTTTCATAATTGAAACAAGTTAAGATGGTAACACTGTAATAAAAATCGAAAAAGAAAGGGGTTTTCTACATCAGCCAATCAGTTTATGAACATTTTCATTTAAAGAAAAGCCACAAAGGTTACTCTACAGGTGGCATATTTTTTCAAAATGGTGTTTGTGATAGCAAAAACCCTCCAATTCTGTTCATCCAACATTTGTAAAAATTTTAGACGGCCACTTCGAAATAATATGCTCAAACTATTGCATTTTACCGTAAACCTCACATTCCCATTAAACTGGTTTTTAATCGTAGTTTAAACTCCTAAATTTTTATGTATAAAGATGGTTTAAATATTTATATATTTGGCAGTTTAAACGAACTTAAAAGGGAAAAGATAAATAATTTTCAACTGATAAGTGTGTAAAGATAAATATATATACATGTACAAATTGTAGCCAAGCCTCAACACACTTTGATGTAACTCCCATTTCTAAATTGTTTCTGTAAATTTAAAAAAAAAAAAAATTGTAGTATCGGAATCTCAGGAATTGTCAATAACTCTTGATACAAACCCATAACTTTTGATAACATTCCTCTGTTGTTGCTACGGGATTGTATGTAATTAAGTAATAAATTACAGTGTAAATATGAAAAGTGTTGCATAGTTTCAGGCATCGTGTAAATTTGATTGATATAAGTATATGTTAAAGGGATATGTTGGGCATAGATCTGTGGAAGAACTTTAATGTAAATGAAATGTTTTTAAATATTACAGTTTCCCTACACATACATACTCGTATTGATACGTCATAGTTGTGAACATGTTGCCAGTTGAATTCTAACAATATATATTAAATTTTTTTTGTTAAATTCTCAAAAACAATTCAGATTGCATGAAATATCTTCAAATTAGAAATAAATTCAAAGTTTTAGAATATTTGAATGTTAAATAAGATTGTAATTACGTAAGCTCTTACGTCAAATCATATTTAATTCGGCATATTCCTCTTCACACACTTTTAATTCATTTATTAAGTTCTAGAAATATAAATTTTACTTCTAATGACTTTTTTCTATAAAATAATATAATAATATAAAAATAATATATAATTCGGAAATTCACATCTAAAATAATTAATTAATTTATTTATTAATGGGTTTTCCAACTACAGAAAAATCAAATTAAATAAAAAAAAATTTTTTTTTAAAGTTTAGTTTCCAAAATAGCACTTTTTATATAAATAATTCTTTTTTTTTATGATCTGCTTAGGCAATTTAAAGTAATTCCAAATCATAGAACAGCTAATGTAAGAAAACCATGTAAATAATCATTATTAAAGGGTATGCTCTATGGGCAGAGTTTAATTGTTTCTTTATAGGCAAATAAAGTGATCACCAAACGATTGTTAGCTATATTAATTTTATATCTAATAGTCTTTTTCTCCAACATTAATTTTAATAAATTTATTAATAAATTTATCTGTTTAATTTTATTCTCAACGGTCTTTTGCAAAGACATTGTTACACCACATGCAATGTAATATTTGTTTGAATTATTATTTATTTAATTATTTAAGCCATAAGAGAAATTTGAATTAAAAAAGTTTCAGCATCACAATTAACTCATCAAATATTCGTCCAGTCTGCCTTACGTACATTAATAATTTGTAGGATTAAAGCTGCTTGCCATGCGTACTTATATGTTTTTTAAAAACGTTCTATTATTCCGTTCATGGCAACATTACAAACTAAGCACAGTAGTCAGCTTTGCAAATTCTTTAGATTGCTATTTCTCAGTTATCGGCAAGCCTTTTAATTTTTCGCTTTATTATTGATGCGAAACTTCAGTTCAAGCAAAACTGAACATTCTTGTATTGTCGTTTCAAACATTTATAAATAACGTTGTTATTTTTAATACGTCAACTACGTTGACAAAATCCAATCATTATGTCATCAATTTTTAACGTCAAAATGTGGCACAAAAAGTCAAACAACCTTTAGAAATTCCACAGCTTTGGCATCGGGATATATTTTATTTGTTATATGTATATGCAGGAGTATATGTGACTGCAAAGTATTAAGAAATGATGATGAAACTTTGCATACTCATTAAAGGAAATGATTTTTCGTACAACTTGACCTTTTTTAACGCGTTTATTCTATTAGAATTGCTGTTGTTTGAAAATTTCACGATGTGTAAAAGGTGAAAATATTAATCCGAATGTAATTTTATGGCCTGCAATTCTGCTACTTTCTGTTTAAGCTTCTAACAAATACCGATCAATCTTAACACAAATATTTCATTTGAGGAAAAACGTGGAAATTATTCAAACGAATACCACATTAGATAGAACATTTTAATTGCCCCTCTTGGCAATTGTTTCAGGAATTTTTCTTTATACGGATATCTTTATACGGATATCGAAAATTGTCACTCTAAAAGTGCTTTATCATTACCGTGTTTTGAGCAAAACTTCCGGCATTGCTCAAAACAGACATTTAATTGTGAAAAATGTTTAAATATGATAAAAAAAAAAATTTTTGTAAAGGAAGCCAGTGTTACCAGTTTAGCAAATAAATTTGGGAGAAAAATTCTACAATGTATGGAACAAAAAAAAAAAAAAATATATATTATGGATTACAAACAGCCTGCAAGCTTATTATATCCATGATTATTACAAACAAGTGGAAAAGACCGGCGGAACATTAAAAACGATTCTTAAAGAAAGGTCTAAAGAAATTCAGTATTAAATTAATTATCAGTTATTAGCCAGTCGGAAACATGAACATGCAAGAGTGACTTGAGAGTGGCTTTAAGAAATTCACATTAAAGCGAGTTCACTGTAGATGTTTTTTATTACACATATTAATATTACTGATGCGATGAAATGAGTACATAAAATAAAAGCTCGTGCTATTTACTACTTTCGTAAAACGGCATCAGGCGTTTGCAATAAAGGGGATTTTGTTTGTTATTTAAAGTACCCCGTAAATAGAGTTCTTAGTGTAGCAATACGCTTAACAGTTTAGGAACGGATAAATGAAGCAATGCAAGAGTCCGACGCCGAGGCGGCGAAACTTGAAAAGAATAACATACAACGCTTCTCCACGTCACCTAACCAAAAACAAACAAACAAACAAACAAGCCAAAAATCGGCCTTTAATAAAAACGATCGTAAAACAAGTTTGCCTAATTGATCGAGCGTACGCCAAACGAAAACAAAAACAAAATTACAAACAAATTAAAAAATACTTAAAATCACACAATTTTCGAAAAATCTTTCAGACGGTACGAGTACCAAAATGAATCTCTCAGTGATGTGCCTTCGGAACAGTTGAAGGAAACAAAGCAATTGGGATAAAACCTTTTTGCGTGTAGAGTGCCATGACTGTTAACAGGCCATTAAAATAAAAGTAAACCAAAAAGGGAATGAGAATCGAAAGCTTTTCTTGTTCGCGTTGTTGGTGGTGGCCAAAGTTGATTTTAAGTGGCGTTATGAGTTCAAAACTAAACTCTAGACTCGCTTTAAAGGCTGAGTAAGGAGCACAAGAATGCGAAAAATATAAAATAAAGAAAAATAATAAACAACCCACAAAAAGAAAGACAACAAAAACTTTTAAGAATACTTTACTTTATTTTAGAAATCTTAAGACGGCTAAAAGAAGGCTTTTAAGCGATGACACCAAATTGCTATTTAGCTCTTTTTATTGGCTACTACAACAACACTAAAAGCAACAACGAGAGTGAATAAGTTGTTGTATGCTTTATTTCAGCGTTAATCCTTGATCAGAAGTGAGGCGAAAAAGGGTCATTAAAATTAATTTGATTCAATTTAGTTGCTGCCAAACTGTTGACAATGAAATATCGCCCAACGATCTCCATCACCAAAGAATGCACTCAGTCATTCATTCACTTCTCATACTCATACAATTTTAGCAAATTTTTATTTCCATTTTTTGCACAGTGGTTCTTAAGCAACTTTCCTTTTTAAATGATATTTTAAAGAAAATTATATCTTGAAATAAACTCAAGCCATGATAATAAGCAAAAAGAATTGCCATGCTCTCCACCAGAAAGCTTTTTTAGACCTTTACTTCTACGAGTACTAAATTTTATTCATTTATTATATATTTATATATTTAAAAATATTATTACAGCAAATTTCTTCTATTCGTATTGGAATCACTAAAATAAAAATCTTTTTTAGCAGTTGTAACTCTATTACTAACTGGTATAAAATGCCCTGTGAATGCATAAAGTAAGCAGTCTATAGATAGGCCTTGGGAATATATACTTTCTCGTGATCTAGCAAAATAAGAAGTGTGATCAAAAAATTAAGCTTTTTTCAATTTTTCCATAAGTATTTATTTATTTATTCATTAATAACTGCTTTGCCTCTCTCAAAGTAATCGGCCTCAGATATAATATACTTATGCCAGCGTTTTTCCAATCCTCAAAACACTTTTGAAACGCGCTTTCTGAACTCTTGTGATTGTTCAAAGCTCTCACTTCTACAACTTATCATACGCAACATGTTCTGAATTGCACATGTATGACACAGAACATTCTTAATTAAAGTTGGACTTAAATCAAACTTTACGTTTCACATTAATTATTTATTTATTAATTACACCACTTAGTAATTTGTTAATTTTTTGTTCGCGACTGTGCCACCGCCTTTGTCACTCAAACATTCCAACAACAATTGCCACAAGAGATATTAAAAAATCATAACCATTCTCTTACGACTTCCGGTGGTAGGAAACGAACCCACGACCTCAGCTTTTTGTATGTATTGGTACAGCCAATGATATGCTTGTCTTAAAAATACTAAGAGGTAACTAAATCTCACAAAGCTCATAAAGCAATACTTTTCATCTATTCGTCTGATTTTCCCACTCACTGCTTTTCTATAGTCTAGAAAAATTTTAAGGTTTCGAGTTATGCTTTAAAAAAGTTTTAATAATAAAACGCACAAGACAACAATAAGCAGAAGATTTTATTATTATTTTTTTTTTTTTTTGGTTTTCTTATTAAATAATAATAAATATTGCAAGAGGGGTTAAAAGTTATAGTCTTAGTTGTAGTCTTACCAGAAAAAGTCTAAAGATCTGCAGTAAAACGTGGTAATTAAATGTAGCACCAAACCCCTAGACATAGATGCAATTTGCCTCAATAGATCAAATTGATCACTGTAAGCTTTTTCTTGCCTCTGATTATCTCGAAAATATTTTTTTTAGTAAATGACAATTCATTTATAATCATATTTCTTTTAAGTAATCCTTTAAACTTATTGTTTTCACAATACAACCTTTTTCTCTATTTTGTTAAAAAAAGCTTTTTGGGGGTTTTCCAATTTATTAAAAAAAGCTCTTTGGGGTTTTTTCGAATTTATTAAAAAAAAGCTCTTTTGGGGGTTTTTCGAATTTATTAAAAAAAGGTTTTTAGGGGTTTTTCAAATTTATTAAAAAAAGCTCTTTGGGCTTTTTTCGAATATTTGCAATTTGTTATATCGGAAATAATTTTATTTTTGTAATAAAAGCTTTGATATTCCAACTCCTTTTATTTTCAATTACGCTTCTTAGTAAAAGCTTTTAAAATATTTTCATCAATGTGAAGAGCTTTTGCTGAAACTTTTAAAGAACTCGAAATGGATAAAAGAAATATTACTATGCTTCTCATCAACTTCTCATATCAGCAGTTTGAAATTCCATTAACTTTCACTGCACCATCAGGATATATGTAATAAAGAACATTTTAAAACACTGTCTCTATACATTTCAATACTGCAAATGTATAGAATATATTTAAATTATACCAACTTTAATAAATTATATAGTCATTAAAGCTTAATTTGTGTTACAACTCATTTATTTCATTTTAAATAATTTTTTGTTTAAAAATTAATCATCATGAAAGCTGACAAGAAGTACTTACAATTTCTGTAAATGCAAGAGAAATACTTTCTAGTAATTAAAGTTTTGCAATTAGAAAACTCGATTAGAAATGATTAATTTCAAATAAAATTGAAAAATTATTTACTGAATGCATAACCGACTTTTCAAATATTATTGAAAGCTTCCAAGGATAATGAGTAAGCACAAGGGACTCAGAGGTATTAAGTCACTAATAGTGACATAAAAAATATTTTTTAAGGGAATATCATATTCCTATTCAAGTGACAAAAGATGAAAAAGAAAAGCTCCAAAGGTCGCTCCTTACATAAAATTTGTAATAAAATAAAAAGTGTTATAGAAATAAATCTGAAATTAATTTTATTCATTAGAGAAGAGATTGCATTTGTAGTGGCATCTTTATAGTATCCATAAACTTTTAATAACGCTTTTAAGCTGTAATAAATGCTTTACAAATATCAAAAGTTTATTACAGCTGTAATTGTAATTTAAATGTTTACTACGATTTGCTTCGAAACGTTAGACAAAAATATTAATTGATATAATAAAAACAATAATGAATATTGTAAATTTAATTGCTGCATTTGCTAAAGTCCTTTAACGTGTGCAAATCGAAGTTCCAATTGAAACATTCTTTAGACTTGTAAAATTTATTTATTTATTTTTTTATGAAAAATATATTATATATATAAATATATATTTTATAATGAAAAAAAAAAATGTTATCTTTATTCACAAGTAATAGGGGGTTCCCCATCGTTTAATTCCGCATTTCGGTAAAATAAGTTAATTATATTGCCTTTGAAGGGCCTGTTTCACTATCCTATACAGTCATACAATTTGTTAAATATGGCATCTCTGCTGAAAAATTTAATGAAAATCTTCATAAAATGACAATTTTCATGCGTACAGAGTTGCATGTACTTCAATCAGTAAAGAAAAAATTGTTTGCATCATTCTTGTATGATTGTGTGGCATCAACAACGCCATTTTGATGCGATTTCTTAAAATAGTAGATTATCACTATTAGGTTTTCATATAAATCTGTAGGATAGTGAAGCATGATCTTAAATGTAATTGTCCTTAAAATGTGGCCCATAAATGTTATCCAAAAATATTTTTTTTGCAGTATTGCAAATATTGCGTGTTTCAGCACTGGCGTTTTTTTGTTCTTTGTACATTTTTTATCATTATTTATTTTATTAACTTTATTTCGAAATTTTATTAATAAGAATTTCATTATTACCCTAAATCCGGTTAAATTCTTGTACAGAAATAAGAAAAGTTTATGATATCGAATGGAGCTGGTTTATACCTCAACATAATCGTATAAGCAATTTAATAAGAAATCGCTTAAATCAATCTTTTATTGGTTTTCTTATTTACTAAATATTAAAAGAGGGAGTAAGTGGAAATACCAATAAGGTCCGCTGCCTTCATTGCAGCTGGAAGGTTGAGATAATAAGTCGCCGTTAACTGCACATCGACCTTTTCATTTAGGGCGTGCTCCATTGCATGTGTCTTCCAGTGGTGCAACTGGTCCTTTGTTTACTTGCTTCGATTTTTAAAACGCCTAAAAATTCAAAACCACTAAAACAAGTGGGAAAAAAGCAAAGTTAACATCTTTGGCTTGATTACTCCACATGTAACTGGCATGTGCAAGAACGTCAGGTCTTATATGAAAAGATCTGCTCTTAAGAAAGTGTGGATTTTGGGAAGGCATAGTAAGTATTGTGAGATTATGTTAATTGGAATATGATAATTGGAGTAGAACGAAATCTACATCTGATGCCTAACAAGCAATTTAAATGAATACGTTGTTTAAAAAACCAACGGCCATGAAAGCAATCGCAAATAGTAAAGCAGAGTTGGAGTTAGACATCTCTGCTGACGTCTCAGTCCAGAATGCGCCTCTTCGACCAAAATTAAAGAAATCGCCTAATAGTTAATTTATATTTAATAAACGTTTATTAACTTTCAAGAATAATTACTAAAAGTGATTAATAACAATGTATTCCTCTGCATTAATCAAAGAATTTAGCTTTGATGCTGCTCGGGATTCTACTACTAAACTAAAATGCCACACTTGTCGCATTATTCCGTAATGCGGAAAACACTTAAAATAGTTCTACTGCTTCTCATTTTTGTAACTAGAGAATACATTTATTTCAAATATATGCTTTCAGTCTTGTATTGGCCATGGGGTTATTATGTAATTGCAATTGTAACCACTGACGTCAAACCACAAGAAGTGTCTTTGCAACATATTTAAGAGGCCGCATCTATTCAAATCCCTCTGTTTTATTTATTTGTATGTTTATTAATTTAAAAATTATGATTCTTTGGAATTTACAAAAAGAAAATAAAAACTAAAAAATTAACTACATTTGCAAATTGTTTATAATAATTATTTAAATTGTTACAATTGTGAAAAAATATAAATATTTATAAAATACAATAAATAAGAAAAAATATTAACTGTGGTGACTAAAATAAATGTTTGAAAATTATATTTTTTTTTAATAATTCTACACACGCTTTACATGTAAAATCGTTACGACAAATTCCAAGCAAATAAAAATATTCAAGATGTTTTGTTTGCAGACTTCTACGTGTACGTACCGTTCCGTTTGCTTTCATTCATTTATATATATATATTTTTTTTTTTTGGCAAAATTCTTCAACTCGTTTTGAAATTGGATTTCAGTTATTCGATGAGCGTTCTGGGAGGCCTGTACGCGTTATGACGCTAGTGGGTATTTCACTGGTTTGTGTTGTTCGGGGCACCTCAATTGGAGACACTCTAAAAGAAGAGGAGCAAAAACAGAAAAAAATTGTATTCTTCAGACTTGAGTTTAACTTTAATGCAACAACATTAACAATTACAAAAAATTATTTTTATAGCATAAAATAAATAATTAATAATAACAAAATTTATTAAAAATTAATTGCAGCTAAAATTTCGCCTTCAGATAATTAAAAATGGACTGCGATGTAAAAATTAGTTCTTGGTGAAAAACTAGCGAGATTAAATTCGGCGATTATACAGAGGAATACATGATCGAACTAAAACTTTTGAATTATTGAGAAGTTTACAAGTTCACTATCCGCTTCGTGCTAAATCAGTTCGATTTCGGTCCAGATTGTCGGACATTCAAAAACTGTATGTGATCCAGCTTCAAGGAACGGAAGAAGAATCGATTACTACGCCGGATAATGCACCGATAACAACCCGTATTTGATTGCACCATTCACTTTGTTGAGACGCGATATAATAAAAGATCCATTCGAATTTGTAATTTTCTCGACGTTCGCAATAATTCTAAATTTTCGGCGTATGAATTGAAGTCGAACGAGTATTTACTCCGCAGTGTAGTCGCGAAATTTAATCAGGATAGTTTTTTTTACCAAGAAAAACTTTTTACCCCAAAGTACATTTTTTATTATCTGGGGGCGTGACTAAGCCAAATAGCGAAATTAGCGTTTCAGTCAACTCTTCAGGAGTTGCTGAGAATATTGGAAATTCTGCTTCACAAAAGTAAAATAAATTTAATTAGATCATGTGGTCCATCTGTCCGAGTTCATTTTTAATTTTTACATAAATTGAAATAAAACTTTTATTGGTTTCCATTAAGAATTCGTGGCCCTATTTTATTTTAAATAGAAGCTGCAAAGCTTTCGGCTTGACTGCAGGAAATCATCCGGGGTCTAGGCAGCAATCGAACCCGTGACCTCCGGTTTAGTAGTCTGCGCCTTCTTCATTCGCCAACGAAGGCATCCGTTAAAGAAATTAAAGAGAAAATACCTCTTCTCAGCTTACGAAGCAGCCAAACTTTTAATTTATATCTATTTTTGAAAATATTTCCTTTATTAAAAAAACACTTTTGTGCTTTTATTTCAGGTAAGCTTGTTTAGCGTGTAAACAGTGAAAGTGTTGCGACTAGATGGCCATGTCAGATTGACATAATGAAAATAAATCGAGTAAGTTTTATTGCTTTTCAAAACTTTCATACAAATTTTTAAATATATTAAAGCGTGTCTGATTTTAAAAATCCAAGATATGAACTGGGCAAGAAGACTTTATACTTTTACGTCATAGTAACTGTTCTTTATCAAAAGATGTCTTATAAAATCACATACAAGCCTCCGCATGTGATTTAGAAACTGTCTAGTGTCGAATTCAATAAACAACTTTCGTTGAATTCAAATCATTTAAGGTCATTTTGGTTGCACCTGCAACATTGCATTGTTCTACTTGCAACGTGTATGTTTGGCGAGTAAAAAAAAATTGGGCTACATTTAGTATCACCTCTGGGTGGAAGGTTTGACTCACTTGTAATTCGCAGCAGTTGGCAGGTGTGGTGATTGGCTCTGTGATGGTGGATTGCTGTATGGCGAATGACTCTCTGATGTCAGATGCGGCCTTGACATGTTCAAAGTCATATCGGGATGGACAATAGATATGGGACGTGCACTTGCTGTAATCCTGTCTTGTAAATCAGCTGGATTTGGTGGTTGAGCATTTAAGGGCAAAGCTATAGTTTGAACTTGTGATGGATATAACGGGCCATTCGCGTGAACCATTAAACTGTTGCTGCCTGGGGGCAGGCCTAGACAACATACAATTTTAAAAGGTTTATTAAAAAATTGCTCCATATAACAAATTTAGTTGCGCTCTAAAACTTACTGGGTAATTGCGGTCTCATAGGTTGGCCGCCGCTATTCTTTGGTTTACGTTTACGTTTTTGAATGCCTTCCTTTTTCATCGAAAGGGGACGATTCGTACTGTGCAGCTTGAAGTAGAGACCACAAGCGTTGCAAACTGGATTACCATCATTGTTTCGCCGCCACAAGGTGGTTGAATTTGTTTGGCAATTAGCACATGTTATACCAGTCCGTCGGTTATTGGCGGCAGCTGGTGATGTTTTGGGCTTTGGTTGTCTCGGACCCATCCTTACCGTTTGGCGAATGTTGCTGCCATAACAAGAGGAACAGTAACCGTTCGCTTTGCTACCCACGGTTGAGTTGCATTGCTCGCATTTCTCTGCCACGGTAGAGGGCACTTCGTAATGTGCTACAGAAGTAGTGGGTGCCCAAGAGTTGGCAGTTAGATTGGCTGGTGCATAGTCATCAACCACCTGCTGATGATAATTCTGTATTAGAAAACAAATTTTACACCGATTTGTTTTATAATTTATGAGGAAGACGGAATACAGAAAGAGGTATACATGAAAAGGAAATAATTAGTGATGATCGATTAAGAACAGGATTTGGGGTAAAGGAAGCATCGATACTTACAAATCCCATATTGGAATATTCTACGCCAGCTGTTGGCCATAAGCTCTGCTCACCTACTGGAGCACTGACCGAGTCGAATAGAGCCATTGACTGATATTGCATCGGTTGACGCAGTATATTTAAACTGGGATCATTTTTAGTTATCAGCTGATTTGGCGCCGGGGAAACACTGTAGATGGCATTGTTTTGGCTAAATTGATAAGATGACGCCGACGAATAATTCAAATAATGGGCATTACCCAAGTCCGTAAAGGTTTTAGACTCATTTATATGAACGTTAGGATCGACTACAGCTGCTTCGTAGTACAATGTTGCTGGACCACTACCGTTATCGTTAAGTGATGGTGCGAAACGATTGTCCTCCTCGAAGCGTAGCAAGTGGTCGGAATGGGATAAAACTGTATGAGGTGCATTGGACAAATTGTGGGGATTTTGTTGATGTAGGGTCGATGCTGGAACCACCATTGTTTCAGTATAGTTACCATTGGGCGTGGGGCATTGATGGTGGTGATGCTTAAGTTGTTGCTGCTGTTCCGCAGCTTCGTTTTGCATATGATCTTTATCAATTGATTCTAGTTTGATGGCTCCACCTGCAGTATCTGCAGTGCATAAAATTGGCTGACCATTTTCATTGGCATAAGTGTAGATAGTATTTGCTGACGGTGGCGGTTGATCATCATTGCGTGGAATTATTTCCACGTAGTCGGGAGGAGAGTGCCGGTGACGTTGATATTCGCTAGTTGCTTCCGGATCTTCAGTAACGCGATTAACTCTAAAGCGGAAAAGAATTTTTTATACAATTTGTTAATACAATTTCTTTTCATGTTTTTATGTGTTTGCATGTGTATATGTATATATGAGATGCATGTATTCGCCAGATCCAAAGTTATACTATTTGTTATTGAACTTTTATTTCAGTGTATTTTCAATTTCTAATTTTTTTATGAACTTCAATGAATGATAAGTTAATTGGACAGTTGTAGTGTGAATAGTGTTGAAAAGAATGGGAAACTCTTTACTTACAGCTCACCAGATGTTGTTATAAATCGTCGGTGTAGGGTTCTTTGTATCGGTACATACTCTTCCTGGCTGGGATGTTGTTGCTGCGACTGCTGTGGAGGTGGTTGCTGGGTTTGGTTGTTTTGTGTTTGAATCGCCGCATTAGTAGGTTGTGATTGATGGGCTTGTATAATAGTGGTAGGATTTTGTTGCTGATGAACTTGTTGTTGGTTCGTTGACGGCAATTGCTGCTGCTGTTGCTGTTGATGGCGAGAGGTTAATTGTTGCGGTTGTTGCTGCTCTTGTTCTGTATGTTTCTCTATTACTGTATGATTTGAATGCTCTTGACTATTTTCCGTTTTTATTTTATCCAATAAATGTAAATGATATCTTTCGGGGGATCGTTGTACTTGCTGCTGAAATCTTTGCTGTTGCTGCTGCAATTGCTCTTGTTGTTGCTGTTGTTGCGACTGAGGTTCCATCTGCAATGAAGTTCAAAATGATAATAACTGTCAGTTTTCTTGCAAATGTTTCTCATCTACGACCAATCGAAGACTAATTCTTTAGTTTGATTTTTAGTAATTTATTTTTTTTTTTTGTATTTAACAACTATTCGTATTAAAAGAGTAACAAATATTTCGTTATAAGAATAAGTTTTTTTTTTGCAAGTTCCGGTATTAAGGCCGGATATACATACGTATGTGTTAAAGCATTTCACCGGCAAGTGCTAAACGCCTGCCCTTCACTTTGTTGTTTGTTTTTCTTATGTTTCCCATTTGGCTTGTTAGTGTTGTAAAATATCAAAATAATCGACTGAACCTTGGCTACAGATTATTGCTGACAATATTATATATATGCATGTGTGTGTTTCTATATGTGTGACACTTAAAATAGTCAACTCTTCTTAATGAATTAATCAGTTATTTTTTTTTTGGTTTTTGACGACTTTTCTCGTTGAATGCAGGCATTTTCAGGCCCCGAGAAAAATTGAACTTTATGCCTTTTCGAATAATAAGTTAGGCGACTGACCAATTTGTGTAGTAGATAAAACTGAATTATTGAGGTTATGTTGTTGCTTAAAATGATTGTTTTTTATTAGCTGAAGGAAAATTTGAAAGAATTTTACAAGGCAGAAAGATGGTTGGAATGAAGTAATTATATAATAATATAAGGAATAAAAACATATCTTTTTAATACAGTAGCAGATAATATTGTGGCAACTACTTTTTAAATACGATTTTCGGCACAAGGTCGCCTTGGCAATATTTAATTTGTAATTACAGATATTAGGGATTGTTAATGCCTAGACAATATTTACAAGTGAAAAATCCTACAACATCTCCGCGACACTCGAAAGAAGGAGGAATTTATTATTTCGATTCTTTTCTACGTAGGATTTTAGCTGCTCACACTTGCCCCTTATTGCACAATGGCAAATTGGACCTTATGACTCCAAGGGCGAAATACTACTTCCCAATAAGTGAAAGGCACTCTATTAAGAATTAAGCGTAGAATTCTTTTCAATCACAGTTCGCTTCTATTTATTGCAATTCCCGCCCACTTTATAAGGCTTCTTAAGCGAGTAGTATTTTATTGCTTCCCCTTTCCAAAATCGATTAAAATTCATGATCTTAATGCATCACAAAGTTTGTTCTACAAACTAAGCAAGTAATTACAATAAACAAAACAAATCAGAAAGTGTTAAAAATGTTGACATCATAATAATTTTTTGAGGCGGCAAAAGATCAAAAATCAAAAATTAAAATAACAACTGTCACCTACAGTCAACGTCAATTTAAGACAACATAAACAACTACAGCAAATGAAATGAGAAAATAATAAATATTTTAAAAATAATAACGTCATGACAGTTGTCATCATTTAACAATTTGTAACTTTAACAACACGTCAGCGTTTCGTTCGTTAAAGTCAATAAGAAACCACAAATAGGCAATAACTAGAGTAAGTGTAAAAGAGCTCATTCATTCTATCACAGTCATATGCAGCTCTAGAATTCCCCGCGCACAACAACAACAACAGGAAGAACAACAAGAAAGTCATAAAAATATTACAAAATGTAATATTGCCAAGCAAGAGTGGCAAACATTTCTTGACATGATAAAATTTCTGTATGCACATTAGGGCCGCTCACCTTAAATAGAGAAATAGAAAAAATAGCTTTTGAGCGAAGGCCACTCGTGAGTTGGAAGTTGGCTAACACGATTTTTTATTCTAAGGTAACAAATGCAACATTTTACAGCACTTCAAATTGTCTTTGCAACTTCTATTCTTCTTCTACTCGCTTTTGATACGATTGAGCAGTTAAATATTGACTAATCAAAATTTTTTTAATGTATCTGATGAATCAATTATTTAGAACTTTTGCTGCATTGTTGAAACTAATTTGGTTTTTTTTTCGATATCTAATGAAATACATTGTTATCCGAGGCATTTCCACAATTTATCCTTGTTTGCTTCCGTTTGTTTTGTTGGTTGGTTGCGTTAATTTAGTTGCGTGTAACCAACCAAATGCAGGCCTCCAACCTGTCGAAAGCAAATGTTTTTCATATTTTTATAAGATCGAATTAAATTAAAATCGTTTTACTTTCTCACAAAAACTATTCGAAGTTTGGGACAATTCCTCAAACTGGTATAAAGAAGTAAATCCAAATAAAATGAGAATAACCAACATGTTTAAAGACCAAACCAAAATTTTAATAGACGCGACCAAGTTGTATTGGCTAGATACAGATGAGGACATACTATGATAACACACAGTCATTTGTTTGATAAGAACCAGACAAATGTATCTAAATTTTGCAAGAAATCAGTTATTTCGATTAAACATTTAATTCTAATATGCGAAAAATTCAAAATTCAAAGGGAAACATTTTTCAAAAATCTAGAAATAACTAATATTTTACATGATACGACATTAGACAATTCAGTTCTATTATTGGAGTTCCTTAAAGAGTGTAAACTTTATCACTTATCATAAATAAATAAATTAGTTTTACCATTTATGTTCAACTCTATGAGCTTAAGACCATAGAAGTTATAGCTCCTTTCCTAGCACGTAAGCTTATAATTAAGTTATTCGTCTTATGTCTATATAAATAAAAATAAATAAAATCATTTTCTACTCCCTGCAAAATATTTAATTGGAACTTTTAACTCGACATATATGAAAGGTACAGCAATGTGGCAAAATGTTGTACAACATGTTGTTGCAACATGTTGGTTTCTTTTAACTCGTACAAAAATTGTGGGAGGTACAAAGTGGCATTAATGTCGAAGCAGCTCTCAATACTGCGAACAAAATGTCAAAATCAGTCACCACTTTTTTGTTTGCAAGCGATATTAAAAAGCATAAATATTTTGTGATAAGAAGTTAAAGGGCGGATTTCTTAATAAAGAATTAAAAAAAATGTGTAATTTATTTATTTATTCGGTTATTTGCTTATATTTTAAATATTATTGATATATTGTATTTATTTCTTTTTTATTTTTCGTTATAGTTTCTCAAATTTATAATCTTTTTTTAGATCTCTTATTTTTCGATATTCCGTTTCTTCTTCTGAGAAGAACATGTCAGAGGTGTAATCAAAAAATAACCCTTTTTTAAATTTCTTACAAAAGTATCTAATTATCAATCAATAACTCTCTTGCCCGCTTGAAAGTAATACTCTTCAGATATAATTCACTTATGTCAGCATTTTTTCCAATCCTAGAAGCACTTCTGAAACACGCATTTTGGTACCGCCAACAGCACCTGTTTCGATTTTTCTTCTATTTCTTCAATTTTAGCAAAACGCTTCAGTTTTGGGTAGAGCAATAAGTCTGGTGAATACGGTGCTTGAAACAAGATTAGGCTTTTGTTTTCGGCCAAAAAATGATGTACAACTATCGATGTGGGAGCTGGTGCGTTATATTGGGGCAAAATGTACACAATTCTGTGCGTAACTTCGACGCATAACTTCACGGAAGTATTCCTTATTGAACGTACGATGTTGTGGTAAAAATTCATCCTACAGCACGCCATTGCAATCGAAGAAAACAATAAGCAAAACCTTCATATTTGGTTCTTCTGTACACTTCCATTGGGATTATTCGGCTTTGGTTTCAATGTCATAGCCATACACGCATGATTCGTCATCAGTTATGAACTTTATGAGCAAATCTGGACATCGTTGCCAACGTGCAACAGCTCCCATGCGACTTGGTTTTTGCTCAAAATTTAGTAAAATATAGTAAATAATCGAAGAGCACATCAAAACGCGACTAACTTTCTTATCTGTCAAAAACAAACTGACAATTCAAAATGTCTGATATTACCAATATATATATATAACATAGAAAAAAAAATGCATAAATCGGGCATGCGTTACACGGGAAATTTTAAAATTACTGTTATTTTTCAATCACACTCCATGTGCACACACATATATTTCAAATATGAATTTATAATATCTTTTACATCAATTTGTTATATATCTGTTTCCTTAAAAAGTTACACAAATCGTAGCAAAATATTGAAAAATAAAAGCAGTTCTTATAAAAGATCTAAAGCCGGATAAAATATTAAATAATTTTAATATATTTATGTCTAAATAATTTAATTAAATGATCTTTTAAATAATAATTATTAATCGATTTCTTGAATTTCTTCATTTGCATTATCCATAATAATTGCTGGCTCCTCACATTTACCATTTACGAATATATTGTGCATTTACGATTTCTCCATAGTAATTGTTACATTCTTTCTTTTTTTTTGTCTAAATAAATAATTTAAAGAGAAGTTCAATTTAACCTTAAAATCCTTCAATTAATTGTATAACAAAGGAAAGTAAAATTTATAAAAAAAAAACTTATAATATAATTGAAGAAAAACCGAATTTCCGACTTTTTAATGAACTTTGAAAAGAAATATTTGTAATTATAATCATAACTTGAAAGCAAATCAAAGATGGCGTAAGAACATTTTGCAGCTGTGTATTCAAACAATTTAGTACTATTTTTTGCTACTATGGTATGTCGTATGCAACCCTGAAATAACTACATAATTGTATTCGATCGAAAACAAATGTCATCGGTAAAGAAAATTACCTTGTCGGGCGAGTCATTCCTTTTCATACGATATCTGTGCACTGACTGTAATAATATTTTAATATTGTTTTGAAAAAATTTTGCAAAGTTCACCTTAAAAGTTTCTAATTCCACCACAATGCAGTTCATTTGGCGAGTACTTGTCTCACTGCAATGAGTGTAAGCCTTTTCCAATTAATTTAATATTAAAGAACTTTGAAAGTATTAAAACGAATATAAACTCGAATCTAAATATTAAAAAATTAAAAGAGGTAAAAAGTAGAGTTTTAGTCTCCCTCGTTCAAAAGAAACGAGAAGATTATTCGTAAGTTACTTATGAGCGGCCGCAATTTCCCAATTGCTATTAAAAGAACAACTTGGAAAGCTTGCAGTATCAATTTTACTGATATGATAAGATCAGTGCCTCCGTAGGAGAATGAAAAATGCACAGCCTACTGAACTGGAAATCTCGGGTTCGATTCCTGCCTGGATGAAACTGCATAAAAAACGTATTGCATTACCTGAACATTACCTGAAATTTATGGTCTATGTTCCTGTCTGCGTAGTCATGAATGTGTAGTAGTCTATATGGCTGACGAAATCTGTAAATGATTACTTAGTGGCATTTCTGGCGAAATGGAGATGGAAAAATGGATGCTGCGGCGGGGCGTTCTTTTGTTGATCTAAAGTTTCTCAAACTAATTTGAAAATTACTTGATTGAATTTGAAAATATTATTGGCGACTAGTTGGGGCCAAACAACCGAAAAAAGGTGAGCAATTAAAGCAAAATATGTTAGTTGGCAAAGAAAAAAAATAATTGGTTGCCTTTTCATTAGCGATTCCCCCTTTTCTAAATTTTTAACTGCTCTCAGGTTATCATTTTCATACGAAATTACATGTGTCGGTTCGATAACTGGTGAAGAGTTACACAATTTGCAAAGTATTTAATTTAAAGCAATATTAACGACAGACACATTCCGAGGATCTGATTAAAATAGTCTGTTTCACTGCCGTTAATAGTGTGATTTCAAGGGCCATCAGCTGGCACATGACGTCCATTGTATGCCAAAGTCTTTAAACTTGGGCGTAAACGTGTGAATACTCATGATCTGAAAAATTACAATCATTGGCCTATCAAAATTTTGACATATTTCATATTTCAAAACTTGTACATATTCTTTTGCGATATTTGCATTTAAAATTGCGTATTTTAAGAGTTTTTGTAAAATTTAATGCAAGTTTAAAAGTATTCAATGCAACCGTGAAACTGTCAAGCAGGAAATGACATTTTTGAGGGGCATGAAATTACTTAATGGTAAACATTGATGTTCCAGCCATAATTAATTATTAATTGCTTAATAATATTAAGCCGAAATATCAGTATGCATTCATTTCAATGTTTAGTGCATGGTGTGAACACAACCCATCCTTGTGTTACTCACACTCAAACAAAAAAATATATATCTTGTAATTAAACGTGGAACTTTCGCTAACTGCCTGTCAGACCCACAAAATAACACAAACAGCGTCGAAAATACTTTTTTAATTGTCATTAAACAATTTTCTCTGTTAGTCGGTCTAATGTGCCTAGACCGTTAAAAAAAAGTAAATTTTTAAAGTTTTTCATTCTTCAGCTTGTAAAATATTTTGTGTTTTGTTTTTTGTGCTTTTTTTTTAATGAAATACAAGCATATATCTTAACCGCTATTTGTATAATTATTTGCTTTTGTTTAAAGGCATGATTTATTTTTCTTTTAATTTGTCAGAAAACAAACACTTTATTGACTGAAATTACGTGTGGGTGAGGAAGGAATGAGTAAAAGTAAAATCCAACAACTAATACATGCATACACTGCCTCGACTGTTGTCAATCTAGTGATTGCAACATGAAGAATGACAGTTCGTAGCAACAGAAAGCCTGACAGTTGCATATGATGATAAGGCTGTTTTAGTAATCCTTGATTTTAGAAGCTACTTTGGCAGGAGTAGCTAATCCTGTTGAATGGATTAGAAATTGTGCTTCTTATCTTTCCAACAGTGCCGATTTTAAAAGACACACGAATATATAATTTTTCTTAAGAAAAGCTTAAAGTCCTTTACTTGAAAGGACGAAACTGTACCACAAATAACTCTTTATTAATGACAAATCCACAGCAAACTAAAATAATAACCTTTATCGTAAAAAGTGTCTTAAAAGAAATTTAAAAAAATATTGCAAAAACGAAAAAAAGCAAATATTTTCTTCTTTTTTTTTAATATAAAAAGTGTTTAAAATTAAATTTTGAAAGACAAAAATATTTCGTAAAAATGAATTACGTACGATATTCATGGGGAGTGTGCTCTAACAAGCTAATAATCGGCTACTTGGAAGCTGCTGAAATGTAGCACCTCGAAAAAGATATATAATAATTATCGGGAAGATCACCATACTTGCATTAAAGGCTTTTCAAATTGGTAGTAAGAAATGTTATTTCATCCTTTCATGCAATTGGAAAGCTGAAGGCATGCTTTTTCTTAAAAACTCTTCCTTGAACAAATTTTTCTTTCGCAGAATTTCAGGTAAGATAGGCAATACTCGTATATAGTCTTACCGCGTGTATAATTACAAATTGGCTTTAGCATTTTATTTATTTCAGCTGATATTGAAGAGAATCTATCATCAATTTCATCCTTTATATAACATTTGGCAAACATTTACTTGACAAACTGTACAATATGTACGTATGTGTATTCTTCGATTGGAAATTGCAACATTTTTTTAATTTTTAATTGTTGCCTTGTAGCGTTTTCTTCATTGAGCACTTTTAGTTTAATTCCACATTGCAAGCACAGCCTACTAAACCGTAAACCCGCGTTTTCCTACGGACAAGCCGAAAGCTTTGCAGATTAATTAATTAACAAAAAAAAGAAAAAAATAGTACAGTGAACTCACACAAACGTGAACTAATGTTTACGTTTTCGATTTGTTTAACATTTTAGATTACATGTTTTCAATAGTTTTGATATATATATTCTTTTTTTTTGAATTTAAAATAAAATACGTTGCTTTCCAGCTATGAAAAATTTTTTAAGTCTAATTTTAGTAACTCCCGGCTACATTTTACTTTAATATTTCTGATGATTTAATGTACATTCATATGTTTTGATGTATCACTATATTCCTGTAAGACTTTTATGAAGACAGCAATTTATAAGTTAATTAATTAATTAATTTATAATTAATTAATGTTTTCTATAGTTTTTATATATATATTCTTTTTTTTTTGAATTTGAAATAAAATACGCTGCTTTCCAGCTATGAAAAATTTTTTAAGTCTAATTTTAGTAACTCCCGGCTATATTTTACTTTAATATTTCTGATGATTTAATGTACATTCATATGTTTTGATGTATTACTATATTTCTGTAAGACTTTCATGAAGACGGCAATTTATAAGTTAATTAGAAGTCTTTAAAAATAGAGGGCGGCTAAATGTCAAATAAGTTTTTATTTTTTTAAAAAACAGAAAATCTGGCTTTGGTCCAATGAAAAAAAAATATTTTAGAGTAAAAAAAGGATTTATTAAAATTATTTTAATGTTTCGATAGTCTTTTCAAGAACTAAATTAAAAATTCGGTGATCTCTGGTGGGCGTGGTATTTGTTTGAGCGTTTGCAATGCAGTCTTCTTTTAAGTTTTTTAATGCTGTAATATAATTTTGATCTAGATCTGTAAAGTCGGCTTATATCAAGGCTTTGCCTTAAGTTTACTTCTTCGCTCTTCAAAAACGCATTTATACGTTTTCTGATCGGCTTGCGAAATTAAATAAAAATGTTGTAAATGAATTCACGTTTTAGAAACTTTATTTCTTATTCAACTTTTAGAGACCTCAATGCCTATGAGTAGTCCATGTTATTGTGAGTTCCTCGTATTATTGAAGTGATGTGTCAGCTGGTTTCTATATGGTTCAGAATTCTCATAATATTGTTGAAATTAAATTAGTTGCCTGTAAAGTTATAGTACTAATCAAATTTTTTGTGAGATAGTGTAAAGAGGCCTTTAGGACTGCCTACCGTTGAATTCATAGATAGAGAAAAGCTGAATGAATATTTCAAAGGGCCTATTACAGGCATACATATGCATTCATATTCTCAAATCACACAATAAACACTTTATTTGCATCTTAAAAAAATATATAAAGTAAATTTAAAAAATATTGTGCAATAAATATAAACAAACTGTTACAAAATTTGCAAGTTAAACATTTGAAACGTCATTACGTGCAAGATAAAACGCAAATAACGTCATATGATAAAGTATGCAGTAAAGTTATTAAATAAACACCTAATTTTATGTTTATAGTTTTATCATTGATTGCGATTACTAAATATAATACATGGTAATCGATAACGAACATGCAAACAAAAACATTATTCGGAACGTGTATACGGCTACTGCTAAAGGCCAATAAATAAACTATTAAAAAAATAAATATTTAAAGTTTTTAATAGAAATTTGTCACTGCGATAGAACTCAAACTACTTCCTATCACTGCCCCATACACCCATATATTTGGCTTTATATCAATGGCCAAAAACATTTCTTTACCAATCAGTAGTTGGCCGATTACTGCATACATGTATTGGATATTGTAACATGTATTCTTCGCTTTATCTTTGGCCCGGGTTCTGTAAATATTTGATATTTTATAACGTATACACATACGTTTTGGAGAAAAACGTGACGGAATATTTTAACTGATTTGATAATTTATTTTCGAAAATCATTTGCCGTTTATCTCACGTGCGTTAAGGTTTTATCTATAAATTCATAGTTGTTTTCATTTACAGTGCGAAATCGGTATTATCGAAACTATTGCCTACAGTTAGCTTCCAATAACACTTGCCAAGTAAAACAAAGTGCAAGTAGTTTCTTCTTTTTTTGATAAGCAAAAGACTTTTGTTAATTGAATCTGTAAAAAGTTTGCAACTTGTTAAAATATATGTAGCACTCTAAATGAGAAACTAAATGAGAATTACAAGGTTATAACAAGGAATAAATGAATTTTTTTAAATGTTACTAAAATCACTATTGTGAAACGAAAAGAACATAGCAAACACAGTAACACACAGTAACATGTGTAGAGATGGTAAATTCAATATCGCTTGCTTACCTGAGGAAAGACGTTTTCTTATTTCTTTCTTTTAGGAAGAGGAAAAATTATCTGTCATATATACGACACAGATTAAAAAATTATTTTTGTTAAATTTCTAAATTACTAATTTGTAATTCTTATATAATTGGACAGATTCTTCCAAAACTATTTTTAAAATTTTTTTATTCAACTAAGCAACTGATCCTTTGAGAGATAAAATAATTGCATCACACTATTTACTTTGAAATTATTTCTTTAGAACGTCTCGGAACGGCAGCGGAAATGAGGTCTTAGCGCTGAAAACCAAGTATTCCACTTTACGATGGTATTTAATTTTGAAATGGTTACACAACAGTAATTGTATTGTGCATTCGAAGGATACTTCCGTTTAAACTAATTTGTATAAAAACCCATCTGAACTTGGTAGTTTAAGCAGAAATTGGCAACCAAATATCCTGTAATAAAATTCATTTTCGTAAGTGCTATTTGAGTTTCGTATTTATATTTGTTTGATATTTAAATTTTGTTCAACTATTTAATTTGTTGTTTTTAAAACGCATTAAATGGCTTATTTTATGGTGGCTCGTTTGTGTGTCATAAACTGACGACGTAAAAATTAAATTGCAGTTTAAAAAGCAGTAACAATTTCAACACAAACAGAACACAGGAATTCATTCATAAAGTTTTTACTGCAAGATCCTTTAAAAACCCGTAAACTACCTGCCATATCAGTTTCACTTAAAGTATTGTCCTTTATCCTTAATATCCTTTGGTATTTTCAGGCATTTTTTCCTTTTCCAGACAAAAAATTAAATTTTTAAAGTTTTTCATTTGTCATTATTTCTGTGTCAACTTCTAAAACATTTGGTTTGAGTTAAAGTGTTTTCCTTTATTCTTAATATCCTTTTGCATTTTCAGAAATTTTTCCCGTAATAGTTTTTTTTTCTTTTCGTACCATAAAATTGCCAAAGTGATAAGTAATTTGATTTTCCGTATCCCTTTGCAGTAAAAATAAAAATTATGAATGAATTTTGGCTTCCCTTTTTATGTAATGATATCCAAATGGATTTTGGGCCAGCACAAATTCTAACCATTTTTGTTCTTCTATTCTTTCTTTTTTTTTTTTTTTTTGGTTTTTTGCTCTTTGACTCAGCATTATGCATTTTTCTTATTTCTTTTTTATTGTGCAGTCTAAAGTGTTGTAATACAGCGACACTTATAAAAAACTTAATTGATTGTTTTTTCAAGTCCGTCTTTTTTTCTGTCGCAGGCGATAGTGAGGAATTTTGACGCCACTTTACCTGCAGATCTTATTTTATTTTAACTGCTCGTAAAGATAATGAATCTTTCAGCTTTTTCCTTTTTTTTTTTTTTGTGTTACTTTAATCAGTTGTTCTGTTTCCTTTCAGAGCTGTTTAATTGGTTTGACTCTTCCTCTCTCTTTTTAGGTATGTTCGTGCCTTCTTATGGTTGATTTATGCTTTTAATATTTTATTTCGTTTTAAAACTTTCTCAACTGTTGCTCATTAACGAGTGTGACTCATTTTTAAAGTTGGTCACCTATTTATTTAGTATTTTATTTTAAAATTTTAGCAACTACCCCGCCAATTATTGCAATTTAAAGAATAATATGAAGTATATTTTCAAATGGTAATTATATCAAAGCTTGAAAAGAAAACATCATGGCATTGAAGCTATAGCCTACAGCATGTTGTCTCTTCAGCAATTTGAACGAAAACTGATTCGTCAACTCGGCAACCTCATAGCTAAACGAAGGTACGCTACCGCTTTTCACGCTAATTAAAAGTCTTAAGGTTTTTGTACTGGCATGTAATTTAAGTACTTTAAGAAGCATCAAGTGCAATCTAATTTCAGATATCAGTATCTGGAAAATAAGGTATGTAATCCGCACTCAGAAGAATCTGAAATGATAGCATGATAGGCATGTTCCTGAAACATCATTTATTATAAATACTTCCCGAGCCGAAAGCATGCCTTGTAGTAGTTGTTAGTAAAACAATATTGAAAACTCCAAAAATTCATTTTCAACCGAATATTAATTTTGTTATTTAAAAAGTCATTATTTTAGTAAAACCGATTGAAAATTAAAATTAAAAAACAAAATTGATTGATTTATTGAGATTCGGTTCCAGTTTCTTTTTATAACAACAATTGAAATCACATAAATTCAAAGTGGCAACCGTGAGATGGTAGAAATTCAAACCAAAGAAACCAATTTATTTTATAAATAATTTCTAACGTCAAATATTGTTTGGAAAAATAATTAAAAATTATCGACAGGAAAAAAAAATTTTTGTTAATGTTGATATACAACAGTCGGTGGAAAAGCACCAATTGGCCAATATTAATCAGATGTATATGTAAGAACAGTTTTCACCTTCTGATAGGATTCCAGTATTTAATGTTACAATTTTATCTACAATGCAAGCAACAGTTGCCTCCAAACTTAACACTCAAAGGACGAATCAAATACCCAGTGCAGTTTTTAATTAAGGCCGTCAGATGGTCTTAATTGACATCATCTTTATATGCTGCCTCAGATATGAGTATTAGACACGCGCCTTTTTACTGCTCACTATTCTATTCACAGTTCTTTGTGCCAGTTGCTTTTCTTTTGAAAGTAAAAGGTGATGCATGCCGATGCATGTTTGTATGTATTTATGTATGCATGAGTATGTACTATACATCACTATTATTATTATTGGTTGATGACTTTTTCCTTGTGTGGCTGTTTTTCTTCAACCTTTTCTGTTTCATTCATTTCTTATCAAATTCTTTTGTCTTCAAATAACTATAAAATGCCGCCTTCGAAATGCCTTCATTTTCCCCAAAAAAAAAAAAAGCACTAAAATAATAAAACCCACTTTTAACTTTTATAACAATTTCTGTTTACAGAGTTAAAGTTTTAATTAATTTTTAGGAGTTTTCCGTACATCTTTCGTTTAATTTATGACTTGTAGAATGTGTTAAGGTGTCATTAGAGGCTGGCAGCCATTTAATTATTTTCATACTTTTATTGTGTATTTAATTTAACAATTATAAAATTATTTATGTGAGAAAATAGTGTTTTATAGGTGTGCTTTAAATTTGTGGATCAAACATTCGACCATCGTTAAATGTTATAAATTGTTTTAACAGTGTCGTTTATTAAGCTTTGAGCTTTCTTATTATAAACCAGTTGGGTGCGTTAACAATTATTGCGTATCTCTGGGGGTATTAAGAAAGCAAAAATAGTTGCTCAAAATGGCTGGGGCAACTTTTAGTATCCTTGCTAATTGAAGGTCCTTAAAATTTAATTACTAGCTATGCGAATTGCAAAAGTGCTCAAAAAAGCTTAAAGTTTTGTATTGTGCAAGCGAAAATTTAGAATGAAATTTTACTTTCGATACCCCAGAAGTTTGTACCGCTTTATTTTTCTTAACTTACCTTTAGAAGGGCGCTTCCGCAGCTCCTTCTAATGTTAAACAACTCGGGAAAAGAAATTGCTTTCTTTTTTAATTCACTAAACATGACACTGGGCTGCCATGAGAGCGAAAGACTATTTCATTTCGATTAGTTTTGGCTTTACTGAAACTGGTGAAATCAAATCGTAAACAATGATAATGTTATGAAAATAATTCCCAATTTCACTTGCAATAATTTTCTTGTTGGCTAATCGACAAACAACACTTTGCAATTTGTGTTAGTGAAAATTGCCAATGCAGCTCTTCGGCCCAATACAACCCCTTTTAGCAATAAAAAGCTATAAAGGAATTTGCCCTTCTTGCCTTGTCTATGCAAATTGACTGAAAGCTGAACCGAGAAAGTGTTTCAAATACATTAAATGAAATTAAATTTGCTTCCAAGTATGCCTTAGTTCGACTCATACGAATTTCTCAAATGGCCAATGTTTGGTTCATATAGAATGGCAGTCTGAAGTCATTGTCGGAAATCATCTTGCAACGCTTTTATTGGTCATTAAATTTTTATTCAGAATTACTTGAATTCCTTCCTTGTGGCAAATTGTAATATCCTGCGAATATTTTAAAGGATCTTTAAATTTTTATTTAGAATTAATTGAAGTCCTTTCTGGTGGCAAATTGTAACATCCTGCGAATATTTTAAATGATCTTTAGATTTTTATTTAGAATTAATTGAAGTCCTTTCTTGAACCAAATTGTAACATCCTTCGAACATTTTAAATGATCTTCAAATTTTTATTTAGAATTACTTGAATTCCTTCCTTGTGGCAAATTGTAACATCCTGCGAATATCTTAAAGGATCTTTAAATTTCTATTTAGAATTAATTGAAGTCCTTTCTGGTGGAAAATTGTATCATCTTTCCAAACAATACGATACATTTTATAAAAAAATTTATGTATTTTTGATGTTCAATGTAGTTTTGCTATTGAGGAGAGGGTAAGGAGCTCTTTATTCTGCACTCTAGCGGTATGCCAGCTTCTACTCGAGTGTTATGCCTAATTATTTCTTTGACCTACTGAAAAAAATTTTTTTTATTTGCATCCTGCATAAGTAATTTAAGCACTGCCCTTCTTTTCGAAAATTTATTATATGGGTAAAGTATGTACTGGGTTTTTTCATTATTAATTTCAACTAAAAGTCCACTTTGCAAGCTAATTGAATACACATGTTGGAAAATTTTCTCAATGCTTTGCAATTTTCGCCTGGTTGGTATATAAGCAATTTGTTCTAGCCTTAAAAAGCCCTGCGTTACTTTCATTGGTCGTAAAAGCGGAAATATAAAAATTATAAAGCGGCGGAGATCAAACTGAGGTTGGTGGAAGAGGAAACACTGGCGAGTTATATTAATTAATTTTATAACATATAATGGAGAGCTCCTGTTTAAATTATTGTCTTGCACCAAAATGGAGTCCAAGGCTGAAGTTGGATTTTTTTTTTTTAATTTTTCCAAATGCACTACACGTAACTGTAATTTATTTCTTGCAAGACCACTTATGCAACTTGTAATCGTATTTAGTTAATTTAGTTAATTTTAACGGTTGAAAAAATGTGGTTAGAAATTTTCATTTAGACTGCTGGGAACTTCTCAGGGAGCTTCACATAATGACTTACGATCTGTGCGTCCTTGACTACCAGCCATTAAATGGAAATAAACTGGTATTGAGTATGTTCTATTAATTTCGGTGCAGTTCCATTTAATCTTATATGACGTTTAACAATTTATTCCAAGATCGTATCCCCTCCCACTAGAGCCCAGTTTAAATAAAATATTTATAATATGCAGAGCACTCCTTCGTTCAAAGAAGTTGCCTCTTTAATGTTTCTTTCTGTTTGTATTACCTTTTTTCTATTTATTATTTTCTCTTTATCGCTATTAGTGATAATAATTCAAAGATAATTAATTTATCTATTCTTCGTTTACCTTGAGATGCATTTTTGAATGAATAATACCACTTTCACACACCATGGAACTTGATATTTGCATATAAAAAGACGATAAAAATTTATTTAGGAATTTTTTTTTTACTTTAATTGTTGCGGTTTTTTTTTTTTTTTTTTTAAGGAGGATTTTAGTTTATGCGGTTAGAATTTTTAAGAAAGCAAATAAATTGTAATTTTTTGTCCGTTTTATTTCCGTTAAGCAAAACGCTATTGAAGACGCGACGCATTGCGCGTTTTAACACCTATTTTTGTCCAAAAACTGGGGAACTGAAGAGGATCGTCAAACACTACAAATGTAATTGAACAATTGCCACCACCACATATGAAGGCGACCAATACCGAGACAATAATGGAGAGAATCTTTAACATCGAATCGGTATAGAGGATCTGCGGTTAACCTGAACAATTAAGAGCGGGAAAATAATGAAACGTTTAAAAACGGCATGTGTATGTGAATTATGATTTATTTATTTATAACACATACAAGCGCACTTACCTAATTTGATACAAGTAAATTAAACGCACCTTTACCTGTATGACTGCCACTTTGTTTTTCTGTGAAATGTTGCACCGATATATTTTTCACACATACACTGACGGCGTTGCTTGTGTTAGTGTTACTTATCTTATCGCTTATTTTAGTTCAAACAGATAAGGAAGTGCTCATGAAATGTATTAAAACAGCGTAGACTGATTTTTATACTTACAAAGTTGGTTTCGCTTTTTGTTCATTCTAGAGACGGTAACTGTTTTTGTTTTTGTTTTTGTTTCTGTTATTATTATTATTATTGTTGTTGCTTTTTTGAATTTGGTTGAAATTGCTGTTGCTGATAAATATCGGTGTGTTACAAATTGAGCATGCGTGTTTTGTTTTGCTATGAACAAAATAAAATACATCTTTGATTTCTTTATGTATGTATGTATCTGTGGAAGCAGGCCCTTAAAGTGTGGAATCCACATATGAGAATATCGCCAGGCTACCTGAAATATAAAAAATTATGTATATAAAAATGATTTTCTCGTTTAGTGGGCCTGTTTAAAATGGGCATGACAGAGAAAAGAGTAAGATTTCACACACATCCAAGTGCTGAGAGCAGTGACGAATGGTTGAGACATTCAGAATTCCAAAATATATCGATCTTTTATTGGTTGGCAGTATAGAAAAAATATGAACAAAGAAAAGGAAACCATTTCAAAAGTGATTTTACATTTAGAAAAATAGTTCGAATCCATACTAACTAAACTGCCGCGTTTACTTACAGTGCCCCGGAGGTACGGGTTCTATACAAAAGTGGCAGCTATGAAATAAGCGCTTTACTTCAGCCTTCGAGACTGCCTCTTTCTTACTATCCATAAATGACTTGCAAAGCAGATGGAAAAACATATCGAGATAACTGCTCAACAAATTGTGAGAGGCTTCCCTCAACAGAAACTAACATCACATGATATATTACTATGCAATACCTGGTTGACGATGTAGGGCCGAGCATTAGCATTGGCTCAAAGCAAGTCACCTAAAAGTATTTGTTTTTTGTATAAAATTCCACCAACTGCGTGAATGGCTCAAGTTATGGTGCCCTTGAGGCGATCGCACACAGTTTCTGTCCTCTGTTGGCTGTTGAGATGAACTTATTCTATCAGAGATTACACGTAAACATACTTACATCGGCTAACGTTAGCTGGGAACAAAGACCAGCTTCTCGTATAAGCAAATCCCTTATCGGCTCACAAATGCGCTTTGAATCAGTATCGAGCAACTGATAGCGCTTCCGAAGACGATACCGGAAGTGTGTTTCTTTCTGATCGATAAAATAATGGTAGACCTATTCCAGAGCCACAAGTAAAACCCACTTTTATCTTTCTCTCTCCTTGCAAGTTGTATGTGGTGTTCCATCAAAGTTTAAGATCCAGGAACACTGATTATACCGTCCTCTACTCAAGTTATGCATTGAACCGGAATATATGCTAAAGGGATAGTGGATAGCTAGAAGACAGAATGGTTTTCTTGGCTGCACTGCTATCAAACTAGCCGCAGTTACGCTGACATTTAGTTACTTTTTTTATTAATTGTTTTTATTTCGACGATGAAACTCGCGAAGAAATACGAAATCATTAAATTCTTTATAGAGCTTCTGAAGTATAGCTTGAATGACTTTCTTAAACTATTTAATTCCTTTAATTCTCTTCTTTTGTTTGCACTATAAAACATTCGGCATTTGCCATGTATGAATTTAAGTATGTGTGCACTTACATGAACGTGCATGGCTGTATTTCCTCACTTTTTCTCTGTATGAAGAAGAAAAAATTTTATTAAAATACATATTTATTTTGTTTAGGAAAACAACAACCTCGTATTTGTTTGCTTGTGAGCGTCGTATGAAGTATGTTGTTAATTTCTACATGCGGGGGTTTTTTCTATTGTAAATATTGCCTTTTTTTCTTAACTATTTTTCAAACTATTTTATACTCCATACAGTGCATGCTCCGCAAGGGGCAGGCAATCTTTTTCCATTTCACCAAAAGTATTCCCCAAAGTGGTACAAATAAATGTAACACAATTACGCGACTGCTCGTCCAGTCGCAGCAACACACACAATTGAGCGATTTCTGAAATATGGTATGTAGTTTTTCCAAAAGTGTCTGAACATGAGAAGAGAGGCATGAAAAAAATGCTAATGTAATAATGCCCATGCCCTCAGAGGAGCAAGTACATGTTGGTTTCCAAGTACCAGGTAAATTCCAGGTAATTTGAATACAGTTACGTTTAATATATAAGAGAAAGTCTCAACCGCACCGTCATTTTGAAGCCATTTTTTATAGTCAGGCCGAGCTTTATGGGATTGCCTTGTAAATGAGTCGTGCGATTGAGGGTCCAGCTTTGAAAATTTGCGCATACAAATTTTGGATCGTTTATATTCTAAATTTGGCATGATTTTAAATTGCAAATGGCTTCGAAATCGCATGAAAGAAAAATATATGTCACAATAGAATGATGAACACCTAATAGAACTGCTTCATTGTTTAAGAGAATAATTTTTTAGGTGTGCTAAAATCACAAATTGTATAAAAGACGGTAATGCTGATTTGCTTAAAGGAAAAATCAGCGATTTATATACATATAAATATAATTCTCTAACCCGCCGTTGCTGTATTTCAAAAAGTTCATTTGGGGTCTCTTCCGGTCAATTTACCAGCATATTTTACAACGTATTGCAGTCTGCGTGTGGCAGGAACTCCCGCCAAGGATCTTGCCTCTCGCAACCAATATTGTACAGTTTGAGTCCAATGTGCATAATTCTCTATAATTTTATTTTTTAATTTTAATATTGAAGTGGAGGGAATTATTTAAAATATAATTTATTGAACTCATGCTCTTACAGATATTCGCATTGATAAATTTATAAACATCTTTACAGGCTTCTTGCTTTCTAAATAATTTAAACAAAAATACTTGTTTGTAATTAAAAAAGCCTAAGAAAGTGTGTTCGATCCCAACCTTCAACAGCCATAAAGTAAATGTTTAGAAGCCGGCGCCGTGCTCAGTTCTAATTTAATTGAAATATATACAGTATAATCTTCGTAGGCCGAACAAATAAAAACCAAGTGGTGTACGAAATATCAAAGTGAACGAATTTCTGACACAAAGGAAAAATTAAAGTAGTTTTTTGTAAATATGTATATATGTACAGTGCATAGCAAACTTATACTTATTTACAAGAAAATTAATTTTAAAATAATTTAATTTACGTATAAGTAAAAATAATTTATTTTTATAAAATTATTATGTTGGATATTTTCATCTATCGAAGTTTAGTATCGTTTTGCTTTTTGTACGCACAGCATTTCGGAGGCTTTTTAGTTTTAAAATATCCCCAGCAGGAAGTTCTAGCTCTTCGCAATATTTTATACACTGATTGAGTCAACTCCATCTTCTTCTTCAGACCCATCATCTTTGCTTTCAACTTCGTCATTCAACCAATCATTTCCCTCAGTGGTATTACAATGTCACTCGCTAAATCAACAAGTAAAAAAATTACTTCGGAGGAATCGCTGCCTGCAAGTCTTCATCTTCTGCGCCCCATTCATCTTCATAAGGAAATGTATTAAGATACTTTTTAAGAATATTTGTCCCAATTTTATCCCCAGCATTGCCAATCAAAATGGGCACGTTTTATAGTGTAAAAGCTTTAAGAACATCTACGGGATTTTCTGAACTTGATAAAATATCTGACAAAAAACTTTTACGACAATAAATTTTTATTGCAAAGCGAAAGTAATAAGTTCTGTCCGAATTATTGACGTAGAAAAAATAATTTTGTCCGTATTATAAAGTACTTAAAGGCAACAAATTAGGCGTCCGGTTTATCGCGCTGTCCGGTTTTTTAGGTGTCCGAAATATCGAGATTATACTATATAAACATTTTCATAGCATTTTTGCTTTCTAAATAATTTCATCAAAAATATTTGCTGTAAATAAAAGATTCCATGAGATTCGAAAATCGTTCTTTATTCGTTTGCCATCTGATTTTTTGAAAAGCCTAAAATTACGGACATTTTAAAGGTGAAGTAATTATAATTTATTTTATTTGTAAATATAAATTAAACCGATTAAATTAATATTATTAATATTAAAATATTAGTTTATGACATAAATCAGACTAATTTGATATGATTTCTGTACGTTCATTTATTGGACAGGACTAAATAGAATTAATTTTAATAAATAAAAATTCTTCATATGGTTCTTTTACACAAATATTTTGGTTAAAAATGGCACGAAATTTAGATCTTTATGCCGCCGTAGGCGAAGGAATTATGCACAACCTACTAAAACGGAGGTCGCTGATTCGATTCCTGCCTAGACCCTGATTGTTTTCCTGCGAGCAAGCCGAAAGCTTTGCAGATAGTATTGGTTAAAAAATCAGTTCTGAAATTCAGTTCTTGATCCTGCGAAACGCTGCTTTCTCAGCTCCTGCCTACAGTCAGAGAAAAAGAACCCAATAAATTTGCCAAAAGCTTGCCTATTAATTTAACAGGGAGAACATTTGAACAAAATAACATTAAATCAATATGAATTCAATAGTTTTGAAACTATTATATATTAATGTGAAAACCTATTCAAGCGGTCACCATTTTAAAAATCAGTAAAAACACCGTATCAAATTTATGTGGTTCCCCTATTAATTTTCAATTTTTAATATATAATATTATTCTAATTAAAATTTGTGTAATCATATCAAGTTTTAATATCAATTTAAAGAACTAGTGAACTAATGTCATCACCATATAAGAAATCCGTTAAAATACAGTTACAAATTAATGATGCTACTGCGTTATGTTTGTGTGTTTGTCTTAAATCATATAACGTAACGTAACATTGTTTTTATAAACCAAATGAATTTGAATAAATATAACGATTTTTTATATTAACAAATGTTTGCTGGGTTAAACTATTACAATTTTTGAAAATTACAGGTACCAATTGAATGCTGCTTTACAGCATTTAAAATTAAAATTTAAATTTAGTAAATTTATTATTTTTAAAGGATATTCCATTAGCTTTTAATGAGATACTTTAAATATAATAATACATAATATTAAAGGTTAATTCGATGTACTATTCAAAACTATAATAGTAGTAAAATATTAGTAGAAACTTACTATTGGTTCCATACTTTGAATAAAACAATAAACTAACTTGACTAAAAACAATAGTAAGAAACTAGTTAAATAATCATTATTAGTATTAATTCCATAGGATATTTTTCTGAGTGTAGTCACTAAATAATTTAATTGAAAAAGCCAATTATTTTGATATTATTTTATTTGGATCGCAATGAAACTTAATGTGATGCTGTTCAATATATATCGCATACCCGCATTTACCCACTTGGTCCACTATAGGCACGTACGTATATATTGAAAAGTTTCCAAAAAGCAAACGAAAGGCTGCCAACAACAATAGAACCATAAAAATTAGTTAATTTTTAGTTTTTACTCCACATTTGGGGAGAAATGGTTTTGACCCGACACAAGCCACAGGTGAAACGAATTTCTCTTTTAATTTTTCGTTCTTGATTGGCACAATTTACAATAGATAAAATTGATTCTTTTCATTTTTTTATTGTACAATTTTTGTGTATAAATTTATTTATTTATATTTTGCAATATTTTGGAAATATTTATATTTTATTTAGTAAAATATCGAGTGGTATTTCAGACCTTTAATATTTATTACCAAATCATTCCCTGCATTCTTTATTAGCGACTAAATTTAGTGTTAATTTGGTGTTACGGGTTAACTATCGATAATATTCAAGAAATAAATATCATTCTCATATACTTGTTTTAAGCAAAAAAATTTTTGTTGTTTTTGTTTCTTATTTATATTTGATTTCAAAGCGAATGACGTCGAAGCTGACTAAATTTTAATCGGTTGGATTTATATTTTTCAAATAAAAAAAGAATTTTAATTTTTCACGTTTTTAATGTCAAAATCATTCTCCGATATTTTCTGATATTTTGTATGAAATTTTTGGTTAAACTGTAACTTTGGCAGTGACCTCCCAGTCATTGATATGGGATACTTCTTGGTGTAGGGTGTTCATTACTTGTAAGGTTGAAAACTAAAAAGAAATTTATGTGCCACACCCATCAATGAAAGAAAAATTAAAATAAAAAAATTATTGTCAGTATTGAGCTTTGCTAGCTTTCCTGGTTAGAGCTGTTGGCTGATACCATTGGCTGCTGCTTAGTTTACTTTATATTACAGTCAGCGGCGGCGTCGAAATCGATATGCCTTCATTTTTGAACTGAGTTGGTTTTCCGAATCCGTATTTTTACAAAAAAAGAAAAAAAAATTTAAATGGCACGCTGTAAAAGAATGTTTTATTGCCAGTTATTTCTTATTTGCATAATTTTTTTATTTATTTTTTTTTTAATAGTATTTTTATTTTTACTTAAATTATCATTATAAAATGGGCCGTTTTGTGAAATTCCAACGTTTTTTACTTTGATTTAGAATTTTATATTCAAGTGTTTTTATTCCAAGTTAAACATTTATTATGACATGAATAGATAAACTGGCATTAGTAAATACAAATAGGAGTATAAATTATTTTATACAACGGCTGTATAAGTGATGATGCGGTCTAAACAACAATTTAATAAAAATGGGCTTTTAGCAAATATATGTATGTACACGAGGCAATTAAAACTTACAAAAAAACAAAAATATTTATTTCATCATTAGATTGCTTTGTGTGGCATATTGTGAGGAAAGCAGTAGTATTTGCCAAGCATTACTCGTATATTCCATTCTGGTTGATGGAGAGGGCGTTGTGGCCGGCTTTGCGAAAGAGTAGAGGCAAAGTGTTGGTAGAACATTGTATTTCTTTACAACTTGTAAATCAAGAAAATCAGAGTTACTTGCACTGTCCTTTATTTGTCATTGCTCATCACACGATGAATGTCGAAAAGCCTTTATTTGTTTTTTATTTATTAGCAGCCAAGGAGCTTTTAAATGTTAATTAGTGCACAAATGGATTTGGTGGCTTTAAAAAGTTGTTTATAAGAGGGAAATGGGTGGTCTTTTAACCCGACACTAGTAAAACTATAAGTGTGTTTGCATACACATATACATATGCAAGTATATATGGCTGTAAGTAGGTACTCGTATGCCCAAACACAGTAACTTATTGTATGTAAAGATTTTCAGCCACTTGTTCTAAAATTATTGACGGCTGGTGACAAATTAAGAACAACCCCTATAGTGGTACCACAAGCTAACAAGTCCATATCGATCTGTAGTATACGAGTACTTTTCAATAAATTATATAAAAACACCACAAGTTAAGAAATTTATCATACTACGGCATAAGACATCCTACACGGCAAAAATAAAAGTAATGGCCTACACAGCGAGAACGAGAAGTTATCAAAAAGCGGCAGGTTTGGTAATGAAACGATACTGAGAAGTTCTTAAGACGTTGCTTACAATGGACTTAATCAGTTTTGACACAAAAATGCTATGAAAATGTTTATATAGTATAATCTCGATATTTCGGACACCTAAAAAACCGGACAGCGCGATAAACCGGACACCTAATTTGTTGCCTTTAAGTACTTTATAATACGGACAAAATTATTTTTTCTTCGTCAATAATTCGGACAGAACTTATTACTTTCGCTTTGCAATAAAAATTTATTGTCGTAAAAGTTTTTTGTCAGATATTTTATCAAGTTCAGAAAATCCCGTAGATGTTCTTAAAGCTTTTACACTATAAAACGTGCCCATTTTGATTGGCAATGCTGAAGATAAAATTGGGACAAATATTCTTAAAAAGTATCTTAATACATTTCCTTATGAAGATGAATGGGGCGCAGAAGATGAAGACTTGCAGGCAGCGATTCCTCCGAAGTAATTTTTTTACTTGTTGATTTAGCGAGTGACATTGTAATACCACTGAGGGAAATGATTGGTTGAATGACGAAGTTGAAAGCAAAGATGATGGGTCTGAAGAAGAAGATGGAGTTGACTCATTCTGTGTATAAAATATTGCGAAGAGCTAGAACTTCCTGCTGGGGATATTTTAAAACTAAAAAGCATCCGAGATGCTGTGCGTACAAAAGCAAAACAATACTAAACTTCGATAGATGAAAATATCCAACATAATAATTTTATAAAAATAAATTATTTTTACTTATACGTAAATGAAATTATTTTAAAATTAATTTTCTTGTAAATAAGAATAAGTTTGCTATGCACTGTACATATATACATATTTACAAAAAACTACTTTAATTTTTCCTTTGTTTCAGAAATTCGTTCATTTTTATATTTCGTACACCACTTGGTTTTAATTTGTTCGGCCTACGAAGATTATACTGTATATTTTTCAATTAAATTAGAACTGAGCACGGCGCCGGCTTCTAAACATTTATATGGCTGTTGAAGGTTGGGATCGAACACACTTTCTTAGGCTTTTTTAATTACAAACAAGTATTTTTGTTTAAATTATTTAGAAAGCAAGAAGCCTGTGAAGATGTTTATAAATTTATCAATGCGAATATCTGTAAGAGCATGAGTTCAATAAATTATATTTTAAATAATTCCCTTCACTTCAATATTAAAATAAAAAAATAAAATTATAGAGAATTATGCACATTGGACTCAAATTGTACAATATTGGTTGTGAGAGGCAAGATCCTTGGCGGGAGTTCCTGCCACACGCAGAGTGTAATACGTTGTGAAATAAACTATTAAATTTTAGTCGTGCACATTTAAATATGGAAGAGGGGCCTGGAGATCTGCATTATCTACCCAGCTAGCATGGGGGCCGGCTAACCCCATAGCAGTCTATTTCATTAAATTTTTAGGTTAAATTTAATTTTACATATTTCATTCATTCGATTCCATTCTCTCTCTTCTCTTCACTAATTTGCCAACTTTCATTTCATCTTTCGGGCAATACAGGTCCTTACGAGCGCATAGATTTCATTGCTTTTTCTTTCACCCCAAAAATATTATTAAAGAAAATCTTTATTTAAAAATTATTAAATGAAATTTAATTACAGAAAAGCCAGCCATGAAACAAAATCATGAATTGAAAGAGATTCGTAAAACAACCAAAAAGCTTAAATAGAACGCAAATTAAAAAAAAAAAAGAAACAAAAAGTTTTGTTATCTACACTTGAGGTGGCAAACAAAGTACACTTGAATACGTAATAAAAAATATATAAATATTCTATAGTATACCCTGCTAACAAAGCACTTGAAACCTGCTGAACGTAAAAGAACAGTATCAAAATATTGCAATCAGTTGGCGTTATAAATTCATCAATAAGAAGTAATTTCAGTTCAAGACAATATTAAAAGCCCGCATGGGTGTCCAATGGTATTTTACGGTAGAAGGCATTGCGCTGATAAGAGCTCATATCCCACAGCTTATGCGGAATAAAATGGAAGCATTTACAAAGCAAAAGGTGGGGGAAAATCTAAAATTTAGAACGGCTCCAAAGTGTTTTTTTTTATCGTAAAGCTTGATATAATTTTGGCTTTATCAATTCAAACACAAGCACTTTAAATTTAAGGCATCTAATAAATAACAATTACGCTTTTCTATCAACAAAAACTATAAAAAGCTTTCAGTTATTTGTTATTTAAATTGTACTGAATCCCCAAATGCATATGGAAGTGGCTGACTGCGGGGTATCAGCTACGCCTTGTGCGCAAACAGCGTAATAAATGATTTACTATAAATATTCTTTAATCGTCAAATGAAAATACAATATTAAATTTCCTACTCGTATTTTATTATTCTGCAACGGAGTCTAATTGTATTTAAACTTGGCCTCATGGAAATGCTGTTCCAAAAGTTGCTTACAGGAAAATGGTTTACAATTTTTATGAATGAAATATAAAAAATATTTATTATTTTCGCATTACGTCATTACTTGACGTTATTGTTACATAAGAGGGTATGCTTGCTGGTCTCGGATGGTTGTAGGATTACCTTATCGATAGGAATTAAATATGTAGAAAAACTTCGAAAGCACGGTAAACAGCTATTCCAATGGCTATTTTGACGTAACACAACATCGTAAACAAAACGCTACTGATGGACTTCAATCGTATCCCAAAGGGATTTGAGAGGTGATGTTACTCACACAATGGTGTATGCTTTGTGTTGCAAAGAAGGAATTCAGCTGTGGCTGTTTGTAGGTGATGCCTCCTTCTGGATTATTTGCAGTGGGATTGTAGTCCAGCTGCGATTGCCATTCGAAAGAACTATTTAAGGCAGTGGAATGGGCTTCTTGTGAAGTGGTAGGCCTCTCAAAAAATTCCTGTGCAAACCGGAATAGTTTTGCTTAGTTACTTTGATGGTGGGTGCCATTCTTGATGAGGGGCACAGACTTAAATGCTGTAGCAGGTGCTTATTTCCAAACTGAATCTTTTTGCGTAAGAAGTGGCAAGAGTGTTGTAATAAATAATATTACAAAACGTTAATGTGTAATATATCGTAATATATCGTTACGTAATATCACGTTATTACGTAGTGAATGACTCAAGATTGCTTGGATCCGACACTACTCTTCCATTATAGTATCAACAACAGCCACTGCAAGTAATACCAAAGGAGACATCTGCGCCCGCCGGTCACAGCTGCACTCCTGCTTTGCAGCACAACATTTCTAGACATTCTTGTACGAGTAACATCATCTTTCAAATCCCTTTGGGATTGGATCAAAGTCCATCATTGGCGACAATAGATTTGGTACACTACTAATAATCAATAGCGAAAATTCTAGATTTCAGAATTAAACTTTTAAGTGCTAACAAAAGTGCTTCTTCTTTTATTTCCTTTAAGTTTTGCGTTATAGAAGTTTGTTATTGCCCGATATTTGCAAGCGATTTTATTCTGCTTTGTAATGCTCCATTAATTTTTGAAAATACATATATTGTGTTGATCGAAGTCCCTGCATTAAAATGTTTATTTCATTTTACTTAATTAAATTATTAGGTCGCCAGAGAGATTAACAGAATTCAATCAAATCATTATATTATATATATATATACATATATATGTATACATGTGTGTTTATATTTCGTTTTGCTTGGCTTCTACGTACACGCTGAAGCATTTTCAGTTGCTCAAGGCGGTGCTTTTCAAGGAAATTTTCTAGCATTCGGAAAAAAAAAATTTACGCGCAACCATATTTGGGTTGTTACTCGTAACAGTTAATTTCAGGAATTTGGAAATGTGTATTTATAAAAGCAGCCCCAGCAAATACTTTTTACTAGGCAGTATTGAAGTATTATAAGCTGAAAACATGCCGAGTACTCTGACCTGCTATTGGCGGGGTAGGTTTCCTCTAAAGTGCTGAAATGAAATCATGCATGCTTGCTTTTAGCATTTGGGGTTGGCTTTCTGACAGCGAGATGATGAAACAAATCCATTAGTGTGCCTAAAAAAAAATACCTGATGGGTGTTTGAAAACACAAAAGAAATATATTGAATTAAAACGGAATGGTGAAGTCTAATGGGGTTCTTCCATTACAACTTTAACCCGTTATAAATAAAAGCGGAAAGGAAAAGTGGCCAGTAGTCGCATAAATACTACAAATAAATAATTCCATTTTACATTAGCTTTATACTCGTTTGTAGTTCATTTGTTTTAATGGCCGGCTGGCATTACTTTCTGGCATAACAAAAATATATTACGGCTGTGCTCTACATACGAGTCTAATTAATAAATTTTGTTTGTATGCTTTACACTCGTAAATTACGAAAAGCAAGTACTTTTTTTAATTATACATTTTCACAAAATGACATACATACATACATACGAGTACTTGCATACATACATACAGTTTAAAGAAACAAATCGGCCATGCCACCATGCGTTACACGTGGTTATGCATAGTTGAGATAAAATTAATTGCAAACATACTGCAGCGACTATTAATCATGCCCGATTGCATTTAGCTTTGTGCAGCATTTATATGAATGATCGCTTAAAGCTCGTTGCTGCTTGCATTAACCATATTGTTCGCTAATCAAGCAGCTTAGAGAACTTTCCTTGATCTTAAAATGTATTAAGATTGCGGAAATGTTTAAAGCAATATTATGTACAAGCGTTTAGCATTAGTATGATTAATTTCTTCTATTAAACAGTCATGAGCTTTTTTTTTTTGTTTTTGCAGATATTAAATAAATAAATAAATTTATAAATTTACGTACTCGTATGATCGATCACAATAGTGAATTTAAATGGAAAATGTTTACTTTACGACTTTCTTTTCAAGTAAAAACATTAACGAAAAGAAACTTGAGAGATTTCTCTTAGGGCCGGTTCAACATGGGAAAATTTTGCTTGTACATGTTGAGTTTTCTGCTGAAAGCACTGTGGGCATGTAGCTTTTCTTGACTTTGCTTTACTCACATGGGTTGCCTTTCTGAAAGAGAGCAATAAGTACACAGTAAACTAATCGTAAGAGAAAAATTTCGCAGTGTGAGCGGGCTATGGACCTACAAAACAGACAGAAAACTAAATTTAAGAAATTAACAATGAGCAGCGACGACTCCAAAAATCATATCATTTGCTTCCAGTTTCTTAAAGTTAAGTGTTTTTGGCCAGCGACAACAGTTAATGACACTCTAGTAGCAAGTCGTTCTCATTATTATTATTTTATTATTTTATATATATTTTTATTATTTTACTATATTGCTTAAACTGATTTAAACTTTGCATTTTTGTACACGAAAGTTCAAATGTATTTTATTTTATCTATTTTTATCCATTTCCATATATGTATCTTCTATACGAATTTTAATCTCGACATTAATTTTCGCTTTCATCTCTCATTTCAGATAAGTTCTATGAACTAAACGTGGAGCTAAAAGAAATCTTTGATTCGATGAAATAAAAATTAAACAAGTAAGTTCGACTGATCATTTTTGAGAATTAACATTTTTGTAATTGTTTAGAAAATTTTTAATGATAAAAAAAAAAAATTAATGATAAATCGCGGGGTTTGGGAATACAAATTAAAATTCATAAAATTTAAAATACAGTACAGCTCGCTTATTTATTGCAAAGTTTTTCATTGCCACATTCTTACGAAAGTAGTTGATTACAACTCTGGCCCCACGAACTAAATTTTCACAAGACAAGACAAATACCTTCATTCCCATTGTATGAGAGATAACACTCACTACTCTTCCACTATTTTTAAGGAACAGCAGCTCCGTAACGAAAACGTAAACGGAATTCTAAAATATTGATTTAATTTAATTGTTTTTAATTTTGAAATATTTTCATTTTAGATTACGCCTTAATATATAAATATGAAATGATTATGTAAATAAATATTTAATTAAATAATATAAAATTCATGAATATCTTTTTTACAAAATTAATAATAATTTATTATTCCATTTACATTGAAACGAATTTTGTTTAAATCAAATGAAATTCAATTAATTTTATTTATTGATTTTTTTTTATTTATTTAATTAAAATAATTATATTTTGCATTTATTGTTTAAGTAATATATAAAAGAATTAATTTTAACTATAATTGATTAGTAATGAAAAATGAATATTCAAATATTTTGAAAAACTTTTTTTAATTTATTATGTCTTGTCTATTGGAACTTATTAAAATAATTTCATTAAATTTTATATTTTCTAATTTAAAAGAGTTAACATATTATAAAATTTAATATGATAAATTTATTTTACATAATATATTACAAATAAAATATTATTCGTTTTTAAAAATAGCTAGTTCTTCAATAAATGAATTAAATTCTTAATTACATATTATTTAATTAAATATTTATTTAAATAATTATTTGATTTCTATATATCTTTTGGTATAATCTATATAAAAATTAAATTAAAAAAATTATTATTTAAAAATTAAAAAAAATTTAATTATTTAGATAATTTATAATTATTGAAACAAAAAATGGTATATATTTTTTAATTTTAAAATATTATTAAAGTATGAATTTAAATTTATAAATAATGATAAAAACATTATAATTTTTATTTTTAATATTTATATATGTTAAGTTTTTTAAAGTAATTCTGCAAAAAGTAAAATATTTGAAGTTTTATGGTTGGTTTTTTGTATAGTTTTTTAATATATTTTTTTTTAAATTTTCAATATCTAAGGATTCATGAAAAACTATGTATAAAAAGTCAATCTTAAGCTTAAAATTAAATTAAATAAACTAAAGAGGTCAAAAAATAAGTAAATATTTTTAAAAATATATAAAAGAATTGAAGTCAAGCCTAGAAAAGCATATATATCTTTTATATCGTTGTAGGACTAAACTATTGAATGTAAACTATTAAATGTACAAAATTTTCTAGTAACAAAATATGTTTCCATATAAACAGAGTTCGTTATAAGCAAGTTTAGCTGTACCAGAATTCTTGGTTGCTTTTAGAAGCGGGAGAAAGTATTCGATTAATTGATCACATAACCGAGTATGAATTGCCTAGTAAAATAGGGCGATCTGACCTATTAGCCCCCAATTACGATAAGAGCAAGAGAGTCTGTCTAAGAGGGTTAGTTGGGTATCCACGTACATCTAAAAGTGCATACATCTGAGCAAATAGAACCTTCTATAATGCTTTTCTAGAGCATCTGCAAGGAGAAACCATCAGAACAATGGTCAGTATCGGTGCCAGACCTATTTTTCTCCGCCTATATCTACTCAAAGTATATTCGGTATTACTGTCTCCCCTACGAAAAAGCTTCACGTTACGAGTAGGCTTTTCCAGCTTGAGGTTTAAAAGTGTTAAAGTATTAAAGTGACCTCTTATAAGTTAAGGATGGCAACAGGTATCACAACTTCCTCTTGTGTTTGCCTTCTGGATAGGAATGCAATCTTAAAATGGATTTTTTTATAATCGATCTAAAGATAGAATACACGCAATAGATGTTCTTGACAAGTTTCAGTCTAGTGAATTTTTAGGAAAAAGAAATAATTGATAAACTGATTATAATGCATATCCTTTATGCATTAAACACAGTTGCCACCGAGGGATGTTGGCTGCAACGATTCAAAAATAGTATACTTTTGTTTATATAAAAGTGATGGCACAGCTTTTTGAATATGCGGCTACCTTTGTTTTTCGGGTCGTCTTAGGCCGGCTTCTTTTTGAACATTTAAGGCGCAACAGGATTTTCCAAAATTATTTATTTATTTTTCTCGATGCAGTCCGTAACATAATCAGCTTATATGCGTAACAGTTAATTGCTTAGATGAATTGCCTGCTAAACAGCCTAATAAACTAATACCATTTCGGAAATTTATCAGCATTCGCTTGGGCATTATGAGAGTCCCAAACTGTGTGTTCTACATTTCGAATGTCCTCTCAAACGTATGTGTAAGTAGCACAGCAATTTTTAGCAAGCAATTTTTTTCTATGCGTTTGATAAGTTTTCATTTGTCTATTTGATCGGCAACCGTTTTATTAATATAAGAAATAATTTATATTTTATTTACAAAAGTATAGCCAGCCAATTCTCTTGTATAGTTACGCCCGCAGAGGGAAAATATCTTTTGAGTTTAATAAATGACTACACTTTGCCGGTATCAAAGCACATTAGACATTAAGCTAATGTATCATTACTTAGCCACTGTAATAACAGCAACAGCCGCGTATGCGGCAACAATAGCAAGTGGGCTCATTTATTAGCAATGCTAAGCGAAACAGCAACAACAACAACAATGCTGGTAATAAAAAATAATGGCAAACATTTAAGTATATAGTTAAGATAGCATGACTTTTAAGAGGAGATTGTTTTCGCTGCTCTTTTCAACATCAAATTAGAATTTTATTAATTTTTCCCCGTTTTTTTCTTTTTTCTTTACTTTTTTTTGTTTTTGTTTTTGTTTTTGTTTTGGTTTTTAAAGCCTTTAGTTGAGCGATTAAAGTGAATAGTATCGCTGAAATTTGTAGTTAAGAGTTTTAACTGAAGATGTGTTTATGTTTCGCCAGTAGTTTTTATTATTCTGTCTTAAAATACTATATAGTATAAAACCCTGTTAAAAGTTAACTATTGAATTGTTTATGACTCATGGAATACTCGTATAATTTTTATTCGTTTATTATTCATTTTACGATCTGCGCAGTGGTTGTTCTTGTAAAATTTCAGTCTAGTGAAGCCAATCGTAATTGATTGGTAAAATCAATAAATTTTATTCAGTACTTGAGCGCACTTGTTTCGTTAATAATTTTTAAACACACACGAAAAATAATTAATACAATGACAGTCATATTTCAACACAAATGTCAGTCACATGACACTGACAGTGGCTAACAGTTTTGTTCTTTCATTTATTTCTTCTGTTCTTTTTTTTGTTTATTTCATTGCCATTTGTGTCATAAAAGCAGCGCCATTTTATTCTAGACAAGTGCGAGTATAAAATTTCTATTTACCTTTCAGTGCTCGCAGATGTTGCCATTGCAGCTTTATGAAGGCAGCCATTTCTGTTTCTATTTCTATTTCTCGTTTTTTTTTTTTTTGAAAACTTCGCAGTATAGTGGTAATGCAGATTGTAATGATATACCGCATGGTTGGGACAACGATATTTTCTTCGTCAAAGTAGCGCACTTCTGGTCTGCTTGTGAACCATATTCTAGAAGGAATTCTGCTTGTAATGGATCGTATTGAATCATGATACACATAAATGAATCTTTTCTTACTTACAGCCTGTCACGGTTTACCAAAAGCGTCATGAATCGATATAATACTTTTGAATTCTTTTCTAAAAAACGTTTTATAATATTAAAAAAAAAATGGGAAAAGGATTTATATATATATATGCGCTGGCGATTCTGGCAAATCAAAGTTTATCAGCGATAAACAACACTTTTGTAATGAATGATTACTTTTTGTTCCCCAAACTGTTTTGTAATGAACTCATGCTCATCAAAGCGAAACTCGCAAATGCCTTGAAGTCAGCTGAAATTGATTTTTGTTGGAAAAATTTGTTCGCTCTTTAAAGCTTCTTCTTCATCCTTTATAAACTGACTTAAAATATGTTATGAATCCCTGGCAATAACAACACATACTCTATATTTTATAGAAATATTCTCCACTTAAACAATAAGCTACATCGTTAATTGACACAATTTTAACGACAGTTTTTATTGATTGTTGTGAATGGTCTTAGGATAATAATTGCCTGACTTTTAACCATTCCTACGGGTCCTTATCACTCCGCATGCTTAGCCATTAGCTGTTGACCTTCTTTCCAACACTTTTGAAATTTTGAAAAACAATAAATAATGTTAAATAAAAAACAACCTGGCGTTTCAAGGGTTAATAAAGTTGAGCGATTCTAAAACACAAAGAAAGTCACGTACAATCATCACTTCATTGGCTTAAAATTGAAAAGCAATAAAAATAATTTATTTCCACGAATTGCACAAACAACAAATGAACAAAACACTTTGATATAAACGATAAGTGATCGCCAAATTGCGATAAATTTTAATGAAATATATATACTTTGCTATTTGGCAACAATTGCACACTTTTGCAATTTTCCTGTCACAAGAACATTCAACAAGACTTCGATTGCAAATTTCAATATTTTTTTTTGTTGCTTTTTTTTGCCATGCAATTATTTTTTTTTTCGCGAGTGTGCCGCTTAAAATAACAAATAATTGCCGACTTGCACGGCTACAAAAATAATTTTATGAAACAACCGGAACGTTTAAAAAGTCATGTTTCTTAGAGCGATAATTCATTCATTTTCCCGTCAACTAACTTTTCACTAGTTCAGAGTAGCTCGTCATCGTTCCGAGAACTAAAATAAAAATTTTGATTAGGTTGTTTTCCTTGCGCAGAACGGAATTTCTTCTTGTATAGTTAAACGGAAAGTAAATTGTCAGCCTGTATTAATTGTGCAAGTATTTCAACTGATATTTCCTATCAACAAAGTCGTTTTACTGTATTTTCGTTTTTCCTATCATGAATACCAACATATCCGATATCTGAGAATAGATAGTGGCGCTAGATAAGTTAACGTATCATTTGGAAGATTTCGACTAGAGCAAACCCCCACAATTTTTATATGTGCTCTATTGCTGCTCTTTTATTTGTTGTACTGGTTGCTGCTGTTGTTGTTGTTGTTCTTCTTTTGCCACTGATATCGATATCACTACGACTTCCTTGTTAAACTACTCCAAGCGAGATATCAGCCATGAACGATAACTCCTATCAAAATTATATACTTGCGTAGTTTGAATGAAATGAAATGTGGAATAAATTGTTGTAGTTGTAGTGGATATCCCAAGATATCGTACGCATTTTTATCTCAAATTTAAAATTTAAATAAAATATTCTACTGCAAAATAATTAAAATACGATAAAAGGCTTGATAACTCTAAGCATACACATACGCATGCACACATCTACGGAAATCATACAAAGATGGGTGTGTGAGAGTGTGGATGCATGTGTGTGTGGCAGCTTAAGGAAATTCAACGTTTCCTCTATCTATTGAAATTGTTGTTTACTTAGTTATCGGGGTTTCGAGCGATATGATAATATTTGGTGTGACCGTATTTTTACTTGCGCCACCGGTGAACTTCAGCTTTGAGATGTTGTAGGCAACCATCAGTGTCAATGATCTCGTGGGCTACTGTGTTCCCCTTTTTACTGTAGAAATATGGAAAATGGTCTCACTAGGGACCATCTGGGTAGTGGATACACCTATTACTTTAGAACACTTTGTGGACAGAGCACTTTTAGCACGTTTTTTAAGAGACATTAGCAGTTCCGAAACATTTACATGTCTTTTGAAATAGATCGTACGGATGCAGTGCCACAAGCCGCTTTTCATTAACATTTTAAGATATTAAATAAATTATTTAATAGATTGATATTTATTGTATTAAATTTGTTTAAAAACATTTTTGTAAAAAATAAACAATTTTAATAAAAAAAAACCCTGCTGGTCGCTGTAAATAAAATTACGTGTCGAATGGTTGTGCCATATTTCCCCCACTGTATACGTTTACAAATACCTTTCGCTGCTGTTGGGGAAAGACCATTGCCCCAGGCCATTGAGCTAGATAAAATATCTAATCTTCGGTGTTTTTTTTTTTGTCAGCAATATTTATAAGATAATGGAGATTTGCTATCAATTTCATTTAAACGTTTCCTTGTGTTCATTTTCGTAGGATATCAGCTGAACGTACGATTATTTAATGTTTATAACACGTGTTTGTAGGCTTGTGTTTGGTTTTAGTTAAATTTTCGTTCTTGTTGCCACTGTATCTCTCTGTAACGCTTTGTATCAGTTTGTTTGAACTGATAATGGTCCTAAGATAATAAGCGATAATAATTTGAATTTAAATTTTTCATTTCTTAACTTTGGCTTGTGTATCTAATCGCCGCCAGCAGTTAATATTTGTAATTGGAGTTTCAAGCATTTAAAATGATGGCAGCAGTGTCGGAATAGAAAATCTTATAAAGAAATTACTTCCATTCAATTAATAAATTTAATTAAGGAGAAATCAAAAGCAAATCACAACTAATTTTGTTGCAAGTACCTCCCTGCATATCATATCAAGTGCCAAAAGAAAATTATAATTAATATTTTCTCTAGTTAATTGCCTTAATTGTGTGCGTATGTGTATGTGGTGAAGAAGTTGTATGTGTGTATGCATGTGCAAGTACAATTATGTGATCACTTTATATCAGGCTGGTGTATGAGTGTGTGTGTCCATGGTATTGTGAGAAAACCACTTGTGTTTTATGTTCTAAAGCTTTTGGATTAAAGCCAAAAAGAATTGTGGAAATTTTTCATAAACAACTGAAGTAATAAAATTAATAATAACACAAGCTTTTCATAGTGGAATTATTGCCTTGTATAATTGAACTCATAAATGTGTGACGGTTTAGGTAGAAAGCTGAAAGTCGTCGTTTAAGTAGACATCAAAATTAATGATAACCAAAATGAAATATAATACAAGGCGTGAAAACGCTTGAACTTATTATCTATAATTTAAATGTGGAAAGCAAACAATATTTTAGATAATTAAATTTCTATTCATATAGAATCCGTCATACGACCCAGTTCAACTTTTCCTACGGATATGCAAAGCTAAAATGCAATTTTTTTTGTCAATTTGGTTACAGTCAGTACGTCTCCATTCACGTCAAGTACTAAAAGTGGAGAAATTTTAACTACCCGCAAAGGAAAAAAAAAGAAATTATATATTGACAGACTGCAACGAAAAGTTTTTACATAAATTTGAAAATCAGGCAGCCAGATGCGGCTTTACAAGTGCTTGCTTTCTACAACTTTTTAGCTTCCAGTTTCAAGATCTTTCATGAATATGCTTTCAAGGAAACTTTATAGCTTGTCAAGTTCACTTTAAAGTTATTTAAATAAACTTTACAAATAAAAACTTAAAGCGAAACTTAAAGGACAGTCTCCAGGGCCGCAATTAGAAAAGAAATTGTAAAGATTCGTAACCGAAAACAAAAGAGAATTTATCTAAAACCTTTCCCCAAAGTTCTATCAATTGTATAACACACTAAAGGCACAAAATTAATATTCATTGGAATATTAATATTGGGTAGTAGAAAAAGTATTTTCGTATTTTATGAATAGATGTAGTTGCAATCGTATATCTCCAGTGCTACCAATCACATTGTATCATACCATATAATGTTAGAAAGCTGAGATTTCAAGGTTCTTTTTAACAAAAAAAAAAAAAAATTAATTCGTGGAAGTTGGAAAAAAGTTGCAAATTTACCAAAAATGAGTGAAAATAATTATGAAATTTTTGTATAAAAACGGGAAGAATGCCACGCAAGTCACCAATGAAATTTGTGAAGGTTATAGAGACGATGCGGTATTAGTTCGTATAGGAAAACTTATAAAAAGTGGTCGACCATAATGGTATATATTTTGTTCATTAAAGTTTATTATAAATATAAAAACAAAAAAAGTTTTGATTAGAAATAAGAAAATATTTTTTTTACCATCCTATATTTATCTTACAGTCTCTTATAGAGCTCTAAATTTTATTTGTACAGACTCTGTTACAAATGAAATACAATACAAGCATGGGAAGTTATATTTCCCTGCAAGATTTCCATAGCAATGCAGGAGATTTTGCAAAACTTAGAAATAAATGGGAAGAAAGTGCTAACCAGGATTCAGCAAGCCATTCAAATGTTATTTGCTTACAATTTTTTTTTGCCATTTAAAAAAATTAGTTGGTAACAGATTTTCTAAGTGATTAGCTTTGCGGTTGATGTTAAATGATAGTTACTTGGAATCAATCACGCCCACTTAGCACGCCCAAAGGTTGACTTAATAAATATTTATTAAAGTAAAGTGGTAAATCTCCCCTTCGTTCTGCTGAACTGAATTCCCGAAAGTTGTGATATATCGCCTTGTACAAACTTCACTACACTTTAATGGGATTATCTTTGCCAGCAAAGCCAGGTCTCATGATCCCTTTAGAAACGCCATTTTATACATATTTGATGAGAAGAAAACTGTCAAAGTATTTGCTTGATCAAACTGTTGCTCATATACATATAATTAAAGACGTCAAATAAAAGATTTACTGCCACTTCCGTTCAAGTGCAACTCTTTTATGAAATGGGTGAAGCGAGATGCATGGCTTCGCTGCTTAAAAATCCATCGGCTTGCACATCGAATCATTTTTAAAGCTTCACTTTTACTGCCTCTATTCGGAGCATTTTTGCTGAGACTGCAGTAAATTTTTTTTCCAATAGTCTCGACTTATTGAAAATGGCCTGTGAAAAGAAATATTTTTGTTTCTGCAGACGAGCTGTTTTCTGCTTTACTATTATTGGAAAATCCGCCTCATTCTGTTGCTAAATTATTCGCCATTAGTTTCTAATGGGTTCCAGGTACATCCCACGACAGGTATGAGTGATTTTGTTTGCAGTATTGCAAATATTTCAGCCACAAGTTTGTTGTCTTGCTATTTATTAAATTGTCTTCGAAATCTCTTTATGAAATAGTAATAGAGTTTTCCAAGCAACATCATATGGAGTACAATAAACGTTAAAGAAAATACAGAAATATCAAAATGTTATTAACTAATACACATACATTTGGTGCTGCATCACTCAGTTACCGCAAGACTGTATTAAATGACGAATTGAATTAGGCCCACGAAATCTGGTAAAAATCATATGCATCCTCAGGAGAGTAGAGTATTTTATCAAAATATAAGTTTGTGATCGTCATGAATGCATCTCTGAGATACTTTCAGCAATCAGCTGACTGTATTGCCTTCAAATCCGCTAAAAATCATATGCATCCTCTGGAGAGTAGAGTATGTTATTAAAATATAGGTTTGTGATCGTCATCAATGCATCTCTAAAATGCTTTCAGCTGACTCTATTACCTCCAAGTTCGGTAGAAATCATAAGCATCTTCTGGAGAGCAGAGTATTTTATAAAAATATAAGCTTGTGATGCTTTCAGCAATCAGCTCACTGTATTGCCTTCAAATCCGCTAAAAATCTTATGCATCCTCTGGAGAGTAGAGTATTTTATCAAAATATAAGTGTGTGATCTTCATCAGTGCATCTCTAAAATACTTTCAGCAATTAACTGACTCTATTACCTCCAAGTCCGATAAAAATCACATGCATCCTCCTGAGTCTAGAGTATTTTCTACAAAAATATAAGTTTGTGATCGTCATGAATGCATCTCTGAGATGCTTTCACCAATCAGCTGACTCTATTACCTCCAAGTCCGATAAAAATCATATGCATCCTCCATAGGGTAGAGTATTTTGTAAAAGTATAAGTTAGCAATCTTCGCGAATGCATCTCTGAGATGCTTTCAGCAATCAGCTGACTGTATTGCCTTCAAATCCGCTAAAAATCATATGCATCCTCTGGAGAGTAGAGTATGTTATTAAAATATAGGTTTGTGATCGTCATCAATGCATCTCTAAAATGCTTTCAGCTGACTCTATTACCTCCAAGTTCGGTAGAAATCATAAGCATCTTCTGGAGAGCAGAGTATTTTATAAAAATATAAGTTTGTGATGCTTTCAGCAATCAGCTCACTGTATTGCCTTCAAATCCGCTAAAAATCTTATGCATCCTCTGGAGAGTAGAGTATTTTATTAAAATATAAGTGTGTGATCTTCATCAGTGCATCTCTAAAATACTTTCAGCAATTAACTGACTCTATTACCTCCAAGTCCGATAAAAATCACATGCATCCTCCTGAGTCTAGAGTATTTTCTACAAAAATATAAGTTTGTGATCGTCATGAATGCATCTCTGAGATGCTTTCACCAATCAGCTGACTCTATTACCTCCAAGTCCGATAAAAATCATATGCATCCTCCATAGGGTAGAGTATTTTGTAAAAGTATAAGTTAGCAATCTTCGCGAATGCATCTCTGAGATGCTTTCAGCAATCAGCTGACTGTATTGCCATCTTTTGCTCATTTGATTGTTTGCTAGCAATCATTTCTGCCATGCAATTCGAATCGGCAATAAAAAGTTACTCTTCCATTATTCATTCAAATATTTTTATAATTTTTATTTGCATCATTAACGGCAGAATTTTTGGCCATCTGTTAAATAATGTTTTGCCATTGTTTGCATTTTAGAATCCCAATCGCTTTTGCTCCAGCGCACGAACATACCTATTGTTTGCCACCAAACAAGTTTCTAATTTAGAGTTGTGACAGTGTTGAGCTAAATGAATGAAACGTAGGAAAATTGTCATGCTGTTGTAGGGTGTTTGCGTGTGTGGGTGTGTGTATGCGTATTTGTCGAAGAGAAGTACTTTTGATTGCTTGTTATATAAACAGATCTACATGTTGGAAAGTATAAAATAAATAAGTGTCAGGAATTTTACAACACGTTCTTATCAATTCTGTTTGCTTACACTTTTATATATTTTTTATGAGTGCAAGTTGCTGTAGAAGAAACAAACAATGACAACAACAACATAAATACTAATGCAATTATAATAATAATGACGATAAAAAATAAAAATACTAAAGCGAGGACATTTGAAGTCAGTAGAATCCGTTCAATATGAACGAAATACTTGAGATAGTAAACACATACGAGTATAAGAAAATGTTGACCGTAAAAACCTATGCTAATAATAATAAGCAGTGATAATATAATATATATATATATACAATATATAATATATACGAGTATAATATATATAATATAATATAAAAAAATTATTCTTATGCAACATTAATAAATCTTACGGGAAACATGCAATTTTTAAATTTGTGAAAAAGTAATTTTCGGAAGAAAATTTTTTTCTTTGTTTTACTTTCATACCTGATGCTAATGTAAGCAGTTTGTCATAATGGTCCATTTCCCAATACACTCACACTTAGTTTAAGTGCCATTTAAGGTACTGCTTCACTGTAATGCATAAGAAAATCTTAGCAATCTCTGACCGAATCTAAAAAATTGCTTTAAAATTGATTTATTGCAAACCAATTTTGCCATTTAGCTGCTTGTAGTAAATGCAACTCTGATCGCATCTGAATATTTTCATAAAGTTATGCTATTTGTCGAACTTGCCCACACACTGCCCATTTTTAACCTCTTACTATTATTTCAGCTTACCATACTGTTTTTTAGCATGTAAGGCGTATTTGAGAAATAGTGTGATTGCGAAGACCATGCAATACTGCCTTCCGAGAATACATTATATTATATTGTGTGACTGCACACAATTTTTACAGTGGCACCGGAAAGTATTTTGGATAACATGGGAAGCAAATGCATGGTAAGTTCAAAGCTTACTCCATTCGAAGAAGAGAGACTTAGGAGGGCGTGGCTTGGACACAAACAAACTGAATAGCTTTTAAATTTTGATCAGTTCGAATCCACGCTGAACTGTGTTGGGTTAGGCGCAAGTAACAAGAAGAGGAAGGTCGGCTGTAAGTCGCTATAGACAGGTTTCATCATATACGCGATTACGACTCATCCATCCGGAATGCACTAATGCATTTCCCCACCCTTCCGAAAAGCGCTAATGTTTATATTAATTTTCCTGCTTTTATTTATTACCCGATGTTCAAATTGGATAATTTTAAAAAAATTCTGAGCTAATGGGTTTTTAAGCAAAATTATTTGTACTCAATTTACAGCGCGAGTAAAATGTTAAAAAAAAAATACCGAAGACAGACAGGCAGACGGACAAAGCTCAACCGTCAAACTTTCTTTTTTCTATTGATATATAGTTTATATAACGGTTGTGGCCGCAAACAGTTATAATAATTAACATCCTCCATCCTTTTTGTTCGAGAAGGATTTCTTTGATGAGGAGACTCCTGTGCACGGCATCGAATTGGGACTGGTGGATCGTTTTGAACAGTTTCTTGAACATCAGGAATCTTTTCAGCCGATCCTGCAGTAGATTGTGGACAATGTGGGCTATAATCTCTCTTTCTACGAAAGCATTCACTACACGACAAATAATGCTTCTCTCTGGCACGTTGTTTTTTCCAAAAATTTCACATGGCGCCCTCATAGTCACAGTAATCCCTGATTCATTTTGATCAAATATTTTAAAGATTAAAACACGTTGGTTTACCGAATAAATTTACATAATAAATTTTGATACTCCTCTTATTCCAAATGAACTGTCACATATGAACTTTCAAGAATAATGTTCACCAAAATGGCGGCAAAACAAAGTAGTAGACCTTCACGGTGGACACCCTGTATTATTAGATAATTATTGCGGAGGGCATTTAAAATTTTGTTTTAATGTAAAATATACATTAAAAATTTGAAAAAAATTGATTGTTTTTAAAACGTTCGATTACAAATTGATGTATTGAAATAAAAAATTATAATAAAAATAGCCAATTGATAACAAAATATTTCAAAATTTCTTGGTATTGTATATGCTGCGTTAAAGCCGTCGTAACAGTCACACAATGAGCTTTAACTAGACAGTCGACGGTCGCGTACCATTATTGTTGTGTGTACAAAAATTAATGCAAGAGATAAGTACAGTTTTGCTACGCTGCCGAAGCGTTATAATTTGTATCTGTATTGTTCGTATTATTTATATTTTATTTTATGGTGCCTTCATATTTATACCCTTCACCGCAGGTGAAAATTTATGAGCCCGTACTAAATTCACAAAAACGATGACAACTCATTTGCTTCACTCTTTCAATTGTTAGATGTTGCTACGCAATTGTGGAATGTTTAATTTTTATTTTAATATTTTAAAACACATACACGCACACATGCCCATATAAGGGTATTCATAAGGCTGACAACGTTAGATATTATAAGTCGCTGCTAGTTAAACCTCTTTCCTAAATAGTGAAAACCCTCGCTTCCATATGATTTATTTAAATCTATAAATCATAATATCCTTGTAAGCGAGTCTCAGCCTCATTGGAAAGAAAAGTTCCAACACGCTCTCAAAGCAAAACGAAATATTTTTTCAACACTTCAGCCGTTACAGGATTGCGATTTACAGGCTGATCACAGTCAGGTCCATGCAAAATAATTATTTGCAATTTCAGTGGGATACGGTTCGCCCAATTAAGGTTTTCGTTAAGAATGTCAGAATGCATTGATGGCTGAGAATGCGAAAAGTATGAGGAGTGCACACACTTTCATGTACATTCTGATTCTCAATTAAAGGCATGAAGTTTTCTTTACAACTTCCCTTGACTTTTCGCTTAAAAACAAGAGTTTGATTAAAGCACATGGAAAAATAATATTTATCTGAAATCACTATCTGAAAAATAATACATATCGTAAGAATCAATAGGAGTTAAAAATGTTTATGTAGGAGTATACATATATAGGGGCATGCTAGGTGACAAAATCTCACGAAAAATGGCGGCACAATGATAAAAATCTACAAAGGTGGAATCCGGGGGTGGAGAAAAAACATTTTCTTATTCGCATTTAATTTCAGTATAGTTTCGACAAGTGAGTGACTCAACTATTTTTCCTACGATCAATATGATCAATTAAAGTCATATTAAGTAAGCATTTCCTTTTGGAATAAAACCCATAGTGTCCTTGAGATAAAAATAGATGAATCCCTTCTGTTTCTGTTGTTTTATATGTATTTTAAAAACCTTAAAGAAAATCTTTCGGAAGAAAATAAAGAAAGTTGTCTTTCGGAATTGAATCGCCAAGCTTTCGACAAATAGATTATCCTACAATGTCTCTCCATTGAAATCATAAATCAATTATTTGCTCCAAGGATATGCTCTGGAATTACTACCTAAAAAAAAACACGTCAAGAGACTTTAAATTGTTTATTTACTGCAGCTTTAAGGCGAATCCATTCAGTTGCTGTTAATAATTTAAGATCGGCACAGTTAAGTTTTAACGATTCTATTCCGTTTTTTACTGCTTCACATTTGAAGTAATGCCGTAGAAAATCGATGACAGAGAGCATAGTCGATATGAGTTGTTCATTGATGAATGAGAAATGGTGAACTGGGATTATCCCTTCATCCTACAAACATGCAAGAATAATTTTCGAATGGGAAACATTCAAAGGATTTTCTTTAAAACTTTCCACAACGAACGACAAGCTTGTTTGTCTGAGAATCCCATTAATTTCATTTAATATTTTACCTTGAAAAAGGATCTGGGTATGTTTGTTTTTCATGTATGGCATTGTACCGGAATAAAAAAAAACAAGAGTGCTGCCTGAAAGTCCTTCATATCAAAATTTTTTATTGAATGCAACCACTATCAAGGTCACAAACAGACTTTCCCTATTACGTCCATTTAAGGCATTCGTGCTTGCAAGAAGATATTGTTATCTTATGTTAATGGGCACGCAGCAGAACGAGATAACAAGTGCAACAAGATACAATATACAAAACCGCTACTGTTCTAGTGCAGTGCTTTACCTTTTTTATCTTATCGGTTGCCAAATCATTTTCTGAATACCGATTCGCAGTTGATTCTTTCACATAAATAAATACAGGCAGGCTATCTTATTCAAAACATTGATAGTGAAAATTATAAAAAAAAAATTAAAAGCAAAAGAAATAAAGTAATAAAATCTGTGCGGTAGCCAAGAAGATATCCATCAGCTGCCACCGAGTCTTATCTGGGGCTAATGTAACCACAACTATATATATGTATTCCTTAGATATCTAAAGGTTGTCGATAATTGATTATGATACTGATATTTTGTAGATTTCTGTTAATAATTTATTTCAAGCCGTTATGAATAGTTACACATGTGCATGTTCCAGTTCCATTGAAAAGCTTGTACAAATTTGTTTATACGGATGATCGGCAGGTAATAAATGATAAGATTGCAAAAGAAGTGATAAAAACTGTTAAATATTGTATACAGAAATGGAACCGTGGGAATTGTAGCGATGTGCACGCGATCAGATAAGATTGATAAGGGTATGAACTGTTGCATAAAAGCTTATGGTCTTAAATTTGTCGCAGCAGATGGACTTTGAAAGCTTAATTACGTAAATACTTTAAAGCCAATTTCTGATTTTCGTTACACGTAAAAAAATATTGATATTATTTTAAAAAAAAAATTTGTTTTAAAATATTAGTCTCAGCATTCTAATTGTGATTTTTGCCCAGCCAAACGCGTGAAATGGTCTTATAACGATTTCTGGACGAGTATTACTTTCCCAGTAAAAGTGTTTGAAAAGAAAACTTACACAAGTTTAGAAAAAGCTTTAGAGACAACTTCATTTGGTAGCAGTAAATTTAAAAAAAAAATTATTGGGAATATCCGGCAATTATTATTGAACAACCATTAGTGGAACCAAAATCAATAACACACTTTATGACAATGTTTGCTGTTTAGTTTTATTTTTTATAATTTATTTCTCTATAAAATTGCAAGAGTGCAATATTATTTTCCTACGAAAGGCTACATGGAAATGTTCCTGCGTAGAAATTGAATTAAATTATGCAACAATGCAAACCACTTGGCTCAGAAGAAAAGCTCTTGAGGACTTCAGAATTGTGAAACGGTTCGACTAGGCTTTGACTAGTCGAATTTAAGAGATCTAAATTTTACATTTTCATGACCAAAAATAAAGTAATAAAAACGAAATTATTGCTTCATCAACATAAAACAGTTAGTTAGAAGGATACTTGACCAAGTAAAGCTCCTTGCTCCTTTTAATTATCTACTCAGCTTCTGCCATATTGTGTGGTTTCTTCAACTTCCTACTTGTTTTACAACAAGGAATATTCGCTCTCTCCTTTCCATAGGGGATCAGCTGTTCGGCCAATATAATGGGAAACCACATAGTTACTGGATTAGCAAATCCAAGCATTAGAAAAGTCTCCTACGCAATATTTTCATGATAAAGAAATGAATACCAAGTGTTGTTATTTTAAAAAGAAATGGCTGCTGGGCATAAAACTTTCAAAACGTCTAATTTCTTGCCACTACGGTATTAGTATGATTAATCAAATCCAAAGTTTTGAAGGAAGACAGCGGCGATCACAGTTTATAGTAAAGTACGACAAGGAATTATATGTTCCGCCTGTTTTAATTCTACCACGTCCCGAGTAACTTATTTCTGAGCTAGCACAAAGAATAACTGAATAACATTATCGGTAAAATTGACCAGAACAAAATATAAAATTATGTCTGAATTTTAGTTAAATATGAACTCTCAATGGGGCAGATGCGTTTGGTCAGTTCTCGGGTCAGCAAGGGTTAAAGGTTAAAACTCATCGTTGTTATGAAAGTTTATTTATTTTTTTTTACAATTCAAGTTAAAAGCTTGCTTGGGTTTTCGACTTCACTGAAATTAGAAGCTCGCTTGCCTATATTATTACACTCAACAACATCTGAACTTAAAATAGCAATACTTTGGTTCTCAAATCATTTTTTTTCGTGCTTTAAATAAATTACAGTCTCACGCAAAATCATTGAGAATAGTTGGGGAGCTCTTAAAAAAAAACTCCTTGCTTAGCAATCATTCCTTAATTCCTGGTCTCAGGTCCTATTGATGAACAAACTAATTGCGAGAATACTCGTCTACGAATAAGAACTGTATCCATTTTCAAATAAATTTCACATTCTTCACATTCAGTTGAAAATTAATTTAGCTTATACGTACATACATCCATCCATCTGTCCACAGAAGCATATATGCATGCACACATGCACACATAATATTATAATTGTGTAGATGTGTAACTCTATAGATATGTATGGATGTGTGTATGTATTCTATTGCTCAATTAATGCTCCCATTTTTCATTACATTATTTTACAAATATGCTGCACCTTTAAAATATCACATGTATATACAGTTCTATGTATGTTTTTATGTATGAATTTTTATGTATGTATGTACATATGTATGTATTCTATTAATAAAAAATAATAATGTCAGAGAATCTAAGGGATTTTTTTGTTGTTGCTGAATGTTTAAGTGTATGCGGCGTTTATAAAATTCTTATCTTATCTTTGTGCTTCAACGTCCGTAAATGTGTGCTTTAATAAAAACACAGAAATGTAGAAAAAAGTTATATATTATATGTATGTATGTACATATGTGACTATGTAGCTCTTGAGTATAAAAGTTTTTTCGCTTTACAAGCGCTTGAAATGTATGTACTTAGGTAAGTATGTATGTATGTATGGACGTATGTATGCCTCTATGTAGAAACGTACTCAATCAAATGTATTTGTAAGTGGATGTATGTATGTATGTATGTATATGATCGTATGTATATCAACAATGCCTAAACGGTTTCAAATTTTTGAATTAAAAAAATATTTTTTGTTTGTAAATTAATAAATCTTCGTTGGCATGAAGAAATTATGAAAGTGCAATTTATTTGGTGTTATGCTTCTTTATAACACATACAGTGCAGTTTGCTTAAAGCCAACTTATATATAGTAGTAGTATGTACTAACTATGTTGACAGATGTAAATCTATGTCACATTTATGACAATTACAATGTTATGTATGGGTGTGGATTTTTTTTTTAAACAAAATTTGTCGATCGAGCAATGTCTGTCGTGCTCATGGCACAGGGAGTAAGTCAAATTTTCACTGATTCGTATATCGAGGGATATGTTCCGTCAATTGAGTATGTAACTCTATTGTTATTGCCTGAGATTGATATTGAGATTTATATACAGCACTTTTTGGTCAAAGTCACTACCGCTCGTTGCCCATAAGCTGTTCTAGTGTGATGCAATAGAACCGTCATTTTTGCTGATTATGATATTTAAGCCGATAAATTTTAATTCTCTAATTTGCTCATAATAATACATGCATGAATGAAAATTGCATTTCATTGCACTTTTTATCTGCTGATTTATAATTTTCATTGCCAAATGTTTTTAGTAGTTTTAGAATGTGCCAATAGCGACAATTGCTTGCCTGAAATGTATCTCTATAAGCCGATATTAAATTTCTTCTCACCATCTTTGAGAAACCAGAGTCCAGTGTATATGAGTATTTTTCATGCTTGCACCGACTAAGTAACTATAATAACTTACAAAATTATTAGCTGATGGATGTAATTCTTACGTCTAACCGAACGCCACTTTCCCAGTATTATTCCGCTAACACCAAAAAAAAGAAAGCCCCTCAGGATGTTGTGTTGTGTGTTTTTCAAAAAAAGATAGTATATATGCAATATTGGGTTATGTGCCACATCTTGTTTTGAAATTTACCATACTAAAGAAAATTTCGATCTGTTTTATATATTTATATATTTTTCAGCTAATAAATATTATGATTATATTATTTCAAATTTACGTAAAATTAAATATTTTTCAGTTTTTTTTTGTCTCCACTTGTGGTAACGGGTAATTGAAAAACAGTATTCAATATTCACTATAATTATTTATCCACTATAAATAGATAAATAAAATTAGATAAAAAAAAAATTATTTTTTTAATCGGTTTTTTTTTTTTTAAAATTGTGCATTAAGGGGTTAATGATTATAATTACAAATATTATAACAAGTTTAATATTGATAGTTTAAGTTGATAATTGTAATATTTCCATATTAAATTTATATGAAACACACTGTTATTGTATCTGGTGTATGTCTATGCTAATATATTAGGCTTGATTTCATTGTGTTCAAACAAAGCATACAGTTTAGCGCAAGATTACTTAGTCACACTGCAATGAATAAGAATAATGGCGGTATTGCAACTAATTGTGATTGCCATGACTGTGCGCGCTAGTTTTATGCAACTAAGAAAAAAGCGGAAAGTGTTATTAAAAGTATTATTATTTATAAGGAATTGTATACATTTATTGTTTAACAATGTCAGCAATACGTAAAAAAAAAATCTACATATTTGTTGTTGCCTTAATGTGTTTTCCTTAATGAAGGCAAATCGGTATATTTTTTGTTTTTGGATTCAGTAATATATAGCAACGAAATTTTACATTCGCACTTTCGCAACATATTTGCACCCAATACTGAATAACGCTAATTGAAAGTAAATATTCGGTCTTATGAGTACGGGTCTCGTATTAAGAACGAATTACTTTTTGCAATCAACTGCCGTTTTCGATATCATCATAATTTAAAAAATGTGGTTTCACCTTTTTATTGAAACTGTCAAAAAACTGTTGAAACTATTTAAATGCCACTCTTATTTTATAGAAGAACATAAAAATAAAATATAAAATATGGTAAGTGTGGCTTTATTTTATTCTTCTGAAGCCGAAGATCAGTACAGCGGCATATAGATTAACACTACTACCAGTGATATAACTTATTATTACATTTATTGAAGAAAACGGTTTATCGAACTCTGTTAGGAAGCAATCATGTGTGCATTGCCATCAAGTCTGCCAGCCATCGATTCATTGAATTTAATGTGGTATTGAAGAAAACGGTTTGCCGTTTGATTGCTTCTTTAAGATTTGTAAGGTACACAGAAATGATGGCTGGCCGTGCGATTAATTATTTTCTGCACATTAAGATGCCTTTCCTTTTGATTGGGATGTATGTACTTCTTCAGGAATTTCTATTGATGATTAATTCTGTATGTGATTTTAGATAATCTGATGTGTTGCGATATATTACTAGTTTCAGGAATACCAAACAAAAGACCTGGACGATTAATGCATCTATTATGGTTCACAACACCTAAGTGTTGTGTTGTAGAGAAGACGACAAAACACTTATATGTTGTATGGTTTACAACATCTAGATGCTGTGTATTTCACAGGTTTGTTCTTCAAAAAATACATCTGACAACAACACTTAAAAACAATTGTTGTAAACCATAAGCGCAATTTCAAAAATACAACATCAATTTTACAACAGTTGTGAATCATAATAGGGGCCTAATAATGGTATTAATTTTTAGGCAAGTGGTGATTGCTCCCTCTGTAGGGGGCAGTATGAACGATTGGAAAGCACTTTCTCTATTTTTTTTTTTCAACTAAAACTTTTGCCCAACTCTCTCTGTCTCTTTCTCTCTCTCTGGTAAATATTAGAGATTATATACCATTTATTGGGAACACCACATTGACTATTGCATCGCAAGTCAGAATAAGCCTACTGCAAAAAAATGTCGTTGTTCGATTTTACGAAACTGTTAATACCAATTCATGAAAAGGTCTAGTTTTTGAAGAAATAAAAATCGGGAACGACTCTAATCATAAGTCTAATGACAAAAACCAAGCATGAGAAGAAAGCAGAAGGAAAGACACGATTTTAGGATATGAACGCATATATATTTTTTATTATGTTTTCACATTAGAGCTGCAGAGCAATTGTGGCCGAATAATTATGTACCTTCATATTTTAAAACTCCTGAATAAGTTTAGTAATTGAAAACACAAATCAGGAAATAAACAGAATCTACCATTTTCATATTTCCGCATTAAAGGATTAACACAAGTCAATTCTTTTGTAAAGACAAAAGCATACTTTAATTCCAGAATCTTTTAAAATTAAGCTCTAGTTGTTTGGGTGCATCTGTGGGCAAGAAATGTATTGCAAATGTTTTGTACAGAACTGAAGAGTCCTGATGCAAATTTGAGATATTCACAATGAAAATATTCACAATCTAAGGTAATAAATAGTTAATACCTAAGGAATGAAATAATCTAGTACCTAAGAAAGTTAGCGTTAGTATTAGTAAACAAATTGTTCTAAAACAAAAAGCAACTTTTTATTACTTTTTTTTTAAAGAAATAATATTTCTTTTAAATGTAATAGTGCGTTCTCTTTCTATACAAAAATATTTTAATTCGAAAGGGGCGATCCCGACGAAAGGGGAAGACCCTTAATCCTTTTCCTTGATTACTCGTTTACAAATTTCGTTTTCCCCAAAATCCCGCCATATAAACTATATTTTCTTATCGTTACTTTTTAAATCGCAAAAATTGTACAAAAAAATTTTATAAATGTAGAAGAAAGAAAACCATCTTAATACTGTTTTGTAAATAAAGAATCTTTTTTATTAAAAAATAACTTACAAACTATAAAAACTCAAACATCAATTGCAAATAACTATTAACTATTTACACATATGAAATAAAAATTGAATTTAAATTTGTAATAAGATTTGTGTGTACATTTTGATATGCAATTTTATAAAATGAATGAGATTTACAGTTTTGGAAAAACATCTTTTCTATTTTAACAAATGCAGGCTTTTTGGCATATCAAATAACTATAGATTAGCTAAGTAACAAAAAGCTTTCTAAAAAGAAATTACTAACACAACAAGATAACTATAATTATAACCTTAAAATATCTAAAGTTCATATTAATCACATTCTTATATTATTTTCACTTATCGTCTGTAAATTTCAGACTTGAAGCGATCGTATATTGCAAACCCTTTTTTTCTAATCCTTTCAAGCATGGATTGCAGTTTGTATTAACTTTTAAAATCAGAAGAGAGTCATGCAATTTTTGTTTTTGTTCGGTTTAGTTATAATTTTTAAAAATTTAATTTTTTTTTTTTTTTTTGTAATAATCATTTATACAAAACGTTTTGGTAAAATATTGCTTAAATATTTAATAATCTTAATTTAAATAATTTTTTTGAAATTTTCTAACAAAAGTATATTTTATATTTTTTATCTTTGGTTTTCATTCTAATGGCAAATACTTTTAAGAGTGACTTGCATACATACACACATTTGATACACATACACACTTTTATAACAAATTGCACGTGCGATAGAAAGAGAAATCCTGCAACAGTGGCTGTGTTGCCATCACGAAAGCAGTTATAAAATGTCTTCGAGTTCAGTAAAGATGGCACAGCACTTTAGGTAAAGCCGTAAAAGATGTTCGATAAAATTCAGCGGAGAATTATTACCGGCCCAACATATTCCTGTACACCATCTAATAGGCTGCAAAGGATAACTTTGCAATATTGGCAGGTCGTATGTGCCTTCTGCTACTTGAAATTTATATTAGCAACAACAATTTTGTTTTAATTGCAACCGATGCCTCTTAGATCACAATAGTCACCGAGCCATCACCACATACCAATCATCACTATTTGCTTCTTCTTTTTTTAATCCATTTAAAGCAGTGCTGTTACTGTAAATAAACTTAATATGAATGAATACATATTGTTGTTAGTGTAGGTTCTTTAGGTGCATTTATAATAACGGCATTTGAGTATAACGGAGGTAAAAGAAATAAATAGTGGAAATTGCATAAGTATGTGTTTTTTGAAAAGTTTAAGTTTAGTTTAGTTGTAAAGAACCTGCCAGCACGGTTACACACCAAGCAATGGGTATTTGCAAAGAAATCTTGTACCCTACACCGCAGCATTAAATGAAACGAATAACGGATGCGTGCGTAATAAATAATTATCCGTTTCGAAATTCACGTACGTTTGGCAGAAATTGTGGAGTGGTGCATTCGCTTTTTTCTGCCAGAAATCAAACGTGTGAAGTGGGACGCATATAAATAGGTGGCTTTGATAACAGCAAAGGATATGATAAGAAAAAGGAAAGTTGCATATCCTCCCATGTGCATATATAAATAAAATCTTTTTAAATTACTCCGTTTTCACAACAGTTTCTTTGTCGAATTTACGGTCAAAATCGTGATTATTCAGTGGCACATAATTCATATGCGGTTCGGACAAATATTGCTGGTGATGTTGTAAGAGCAACGGCTGGTATTTGTAATCATCATCTACTGATGGCCTGCGACTTATATTATTCAGCTGATGTAAAATTTGTTGCTTTTGCAACTGATTATAGTGATGCTCATGTTGTTGAGATTGCTTTAGCTGGTCCTGTTGATGGTCTTGCGCCAAGTGATGGTGTAACTGCTCAATTTTAATGTTTTCCTCATTTTCAACTGGGCCTGCTATTAACTCACCATAATTTTCAAAGGGAGGTGAAGAAGTAGAGGGCGAAGTTGTGGGAACTTCACTCTGATAATTATTAATTGGGCTGTGGCTGCTAGAATTCATATGAACCGTAAAGTTTTTAGCATGTGCATTGTTGGCTGTCAAGTGGTGGTCCGGTTGAAGCTGTTCCTGTTGTTGGTAATGGTGTAGATGTTGCTGTAGATATTGTACCGGTTGAGAATTGGCGATGGTTGTTGGATATTTGTTGGTAGTCGGTGATATGCTGTTGCTCTTGTTGGGTGAGTGAGGATGGATCAGGTAAGTCGGCTGTGCATGGTGAGGCTGCTGCGTCGTTGCTATAGTGTTATCCATTAATTGTTGTTCCACTTGGTGTTGCTGCTGTATATATTTTTGGGCAAATTTAAAATTGTCATTGCCATTATGTTTGAATGATGTTGTGTTGCTGTTGTTAGTATTCGTGAAATGGTTGTTAGTGGGCGACGAGGAAGCAGATGTTGGCTGTGCTTGATACATAACAGGGGACAATTGCTGTTGCAGTGGCCGTGGATGTGGCTGTGGCTGTGGCTGTGGCTGTGGCTGCGACTGTGCCTGTGCCTGTGCCTGCTGTTGTTGTTGATATTCTTGTGGTGAGAAATTAACAATATTATGTTGTTCGTGGTTCTGATGCTGCGTTAACGGTGATGTCGGTATTAGATTTTTGCTGTGATTGCTATTGGTCTGAGATGGTGATGGCATACTGTTTGTGGGGGATGTTGCTACTGATTGCGTCAGTGATGAAGAATTTACTAATTGTTTTGCTAATAGTTTAATATTTGCTATTTACAGTTAATTTAGTTATTTATTTTACCCCCATTAACGACAATAGTATTTTCAAGCAGTATAAGAAGAAAAAAAGGAATAATTAATACGAACAATAATTATTAGGCATGCTGGGAGGCGGAAATTCTATTTTTGTTGTAAACTTACTATGGTCGTTATTAAACATGGTCACACTGTTCGCACTTGCACTGCTGGCATTATTGGCCGAGTTGAGCGCTTGTTCTGTGATCAAAGCTGCGGCGGCATTTGCAGCGGCAGCAGCAGCAGCATTTGCAGCCGCCTGCTTCTTGGATACTTTTTCCGTCTTGACTCCTTTGGCCTTACGGTTTCGTTTCTGTAAATAATAAAAATGATTATGTTTTATAATAAGTGTGCAATGTAAATAAAGAGATTAATATGATATTGTAATATTGTATTGAGAATCGTTTTTTTTTAATAGAAAAGCAGAAGTTTATAATTAGTTTATAATATCTTTTGAATATTTCGAATAACTTTAATGAAGTTAGTAGTTGCGTAAAATAATTAGTAATTGGTTTTATATGGCAGTAACTGTACCTGTATTGTGTCTTTCTTCATGGCTAATGGGCGATTTACTCCGTGCAGCTTGAAATATAGACCGCAGGCATTACACACCGGTTCGCCGCTGGGATTACGTCGCCACAATGATGTTTGTTTTGTGAAGCAATTGGAACAGGTTAGCCCAGCCCTTCGCGAGGCGCTCTAAGAGAAATTAAATTAATTATTATAATATATATGTATATATTTTATTTTTTTTTTTTTTTTGTTATATTATAAAATCTTTTTATTAGTGTTTTCAGAGACAAAATTTTTGAATTTATATTTTATTTATGAATTATAATGCGGCAAAACAAACACCTACCATGCGGCGCGAAGTAGCACGACTAGCAACATGTTCCTCTTTAATGTTGCTACTGCTATTGTTGTTGTTGTTGTTCCGATTAAAGGGGTATATCTTATAGAAATCTGGGCCTGATTCAGCGGCCACTGTAATATAGTGATTACAAAACAAATGTTAATTTTTTTTCTCTCTTAAAAATTCAAAGCTACAATAGTTCTAAGTAAAGTATAGTTTTAAAATAAAGACTACAATGTGGTTAACGAAGTATCATTTGTTTGTTATATTCTGTTTCTTTATAATAAATTCAATTAATATTTCTGGTTTTGTTTTGTCTAGACTTTAAAGAAGCGAGAACGTTGTTTTGCTTTCAATATTAAGGACAAGAGGATTTCTATAAGATTTATTTAAAATTGCAATAAATTCAAAAATTTTGTTCTCCAATCTTATTTTTGTTTTTCATTACACTTATATAATTTACCAATCTTCTGGGCGGTCTTATTAAAGGGCGATTCATTCCGTTCATTTTATGATAAAGACCGCACGCATTGCATAAATAGTGGCCGGTATTATCACGTCGCCATAATGGAGTAGAAATTGCACCACAATTGACACATTCGCGCCCCTCCGTAAAAAAATCGGCATCAAACAATGCTTCAAATATAATATATACATGACAAATAACATCAATTATGTTTTAGATTCATTAAAGAATTTCTATTTCTATTTTTATTACTTAATTTTTTTTTTTAATTTTGATATTAAAATGTGTCGTGGGGTTTTCTATGTCTTTTTCTGTGGTGTGATTGTGTTGCAAACATAAACGAGAAATTAATTGAATTTATTATAAAATGGTATTATTGTATGTATGTATGTAAGTATGTATGTACGTATAATATCTATAGTGTAAAAGAGGAAATATAAAAATAATTGAGATGCATTTACAAATGCATATAATAATTGAGAGAATGAATGCAATACATTTTGTATTCTTTCCCCTCTCACATACTCACCACAAGTTGTATTTCCATTACGCAAGAATTATTGGAACTGTGCGTGCTTAAAAAACTACCTTATAAATAATACGGACTAAGTAAAATGAATAAAATGCGATAACCAAAAAAAAAAAAAAAGTATTAGATCTAAACTACGACTACGAGTATGTAAAGTTTTAATTATTTATCCTGTGATCGAATATAATATACATATATGTATGTACTATGTACGCACTTAACTGTACTTTACTTCATTTTTTTTTAACATATATGTATATCCACATATATACACACATACATACAGTGTAATGTAGGTACCCGTATAGAAAAACTTGTTTTTCTCTTATTGGCTGCATGCAATATCTTGTTTGCAGTGCAAGTCTCCATAAAGCAAATATATATATATATATAATAAAATTGTACTCTCATGTTCTCTGCTCTTACTCACCCTATACCTACTGAAATAAATACTAACCGAACTAACTTATGTATTGTATTTATGTACAACTGAAAGAAACTGCCTAGAAACTGTCAAGTTGAGATGCACCAATGCACGTCTATACTACATGCATTCATGCAGCCATACAAACATGCACACATCTTTAATTACATTTGAGTATATGAATACGTTATAAATTAAAGAGCCGAATGTTACAAATTGCTTCTTCCCGAATGCAATTTTAGGATCAAGGTTTAATGGGAAATATGCTGTGACGTGGCAGCTAAATTATTTAAATCTCTTTTGCATAGCAACACAATTATTTAGGTATGTGATGAAAAACGATCGTTTTGAAAACTCAAATCAATTCTAAAAACGATATACATACATATGTACATAGATGTGATGAATTTTGATTGGTTTCATATTCCAATTTTTGTTTCATTCCATTTAATTTAAAAAAAAAAGGCTACAACAATACCTATTTGTTTTAACGACAAATTCAAACACAAAAAAATTTACATTTTATAATTATTTTTAAATAAAAAAGTGTTTGAAATTAAAAAAAAGGTAAATGAGGTTTGTTGTAGCAGCATCTTTAGTTATAACGGAAGAAGAGCACAGAATTGAAAACATGCAAAGAAAACAACAATCCTGCAGATTTTGCATTTGCAATTCCTTCTACAAATGCATCCAAACCACATATTTGGCCCACTCTTTCCTCACTTTTTGAGATATAAATTTGATTAAACGGACCAACACCTGTTGCCATAACTTCTTATAACATATCATATCTATGTATGAATCCTATCTTCAAATCATTAAATTTAGTTCACTTATCCATATTTATAAAAAAAATATTTTAAGCTGCCTTTTTCCATCCAGTTAAATCATGTATTGACGGACCTAAACTATTCAGTTCCTTAACTAAATCCTTCCACAAATTCTCCTATTCATATTTTATCACTTGGTGTGAATCCTCTGGCCAAATCCAAATGATTTTGCATAAATTCTATTAATGCATTTTTAATGTTTTGAATTTTTCTGCATTCCCCTTAAATACGTATAAAAAATTGTAAAATTTTTTTTTAAAAAATAAAACTACTTACATTAGGTAATATAAAAAAGAAAACAGATTATTGTCACAATCTTGATTTAAAAACAATTTTAAAGTGATTCAATGGTTTTTCATCACATATCAGAAAAACTATTGCCTTTTACTTGAAACAAAATGGAATTTGAAATCAATAAGACAAAACGATTTTGTCAAATGCATCACACCTTTTATTGATTTTAAATCGTTTTTATGTCTTAATCGCTTTTCATCACATACCCGATTATTTGCATTCGATTCTTAAGAATTCTACTAGTGAAGTGCTTTTTTTTCATTGCAATCGTTCAAAAGCCTGCAACCACTACGGCATTAGTATTGTGTTGCATTGCCGTCTCAAGACGTTATTAATATGGCATTGCCAGCTGCAAATTTTTTTAAATATTTTTTTTTTTTGCTTAAGTTGAGATTAAAGTTCAAAATGGTAAACTTTTCTAATGCATGCGGTTTTATATATAAGCAGCGATTTTATGCGAGTAGCGATTTTATATATAAGCAGCGATCTTATGCGAGTAGCGGTTATACCAGAGCCTGTTTTGGAAACAGCGTCGTGGTGCGAAGTATAAAAAACTGTACTGCAAAGTGTTGAATGTTAAAGAATTGAAGGCTTTGCAAGAAATTCGTGAATCAGGAAAAAAAACTGTTGATTCTTTTTTTTTATTAAAATTAACGAGACCAGCCAATATTAAAAGTGTTAAATTTTAAACAATCACATTTCTGAATGTATTTTAAATTTTTGAATGGTATTTTAAATAAAAAAAAAAATCGTATCACAAATGTGTATGTTTGTATGACTTGATTTTACTATAACTTTTTTGCCTGCAATAATTAAATATTTCATTTGTACTCAAAAAAAAAAAAAAAAAACATCGTACAAAAAAGCCCAGAAAAATAATTTCTTTTATAAAAATATTTCTTGCAGACTATTTTGCTTAATCGAAAGTATCACATGATTGATTAATAAATTTTTTTTACGAAAACTTAAACATCGTACAAAAAAGGCCTGAAAAATAATTTCTTTTATAAAAATATTTCTTGATTTCATGATTAATTAATTAATTTTTTTTTCATGCGCCATAATAATTTTTTTCAATTATGTAAGTATTTCATTTTGAAAAATTGCAGAATCAATGTTTTATTAATTGTAGAAAAAAATAAAAATTTTTATATAAAGTATGACTTTATAATGGAATCATTCAAACACGGTTCGTTTATTTATTTCAAAGAATTTTCTTTTGGGGAAAATTTCAAATCTCTTGTAAAGTGTTTTAAACACTCTGGCAGTACTTGAGAGATTAATTATTATTGTTAATATATTTTTAAAAAATTATATACATATATTTAATGGAAATAAAGAGAAAAAGTCATACGGTTTTGCAATGATTATAATCAATCAGGAGCGCAACAATTACATTTTATGCAAATATTAGAAATTAAACATAAAATAAAACTTTCCTTTTCTTATTTAAATAAAATAATTTTAAAATATTTCCAAAAGGAAATGCTTAAACTAGAATGATAGTTTTTAAAAGAAAAGTAAATAAAAAATAAAAAGCAATTTAGTGATCTTGCGCCCTTCAAAGTAATCCCCCTCAGATATAATATATTATAGACAGCGTTTTTTCCAAACCTCAAAACACTTTTGAAACGCGCTTTCTGGTTTCGCCAACGGCAAGAAAAGGGGGCAAGATCACTAAATGGCTTTTTATTTTTTATTTACTTTTCTTTTAAAAGCTATTATTTTTTTTCTTTTATTTAACTAAGAAAAGGAAAGTTTTATTTTATGTTTAAATGCAAAGTAGCTTTTTATTGCACTTTGCGAAAAATTCTTTTTTGCTTATTTTCATTGAAAAAAAAAAAAAATAGTTGCCCTTTAAAAACTCGTGTAATTAGAAAAAATTTTGAATTTTATTTTTCGACCCGTCCCTGAAGCATTTAAAAAGGCGCTACGGAAATATTTCTTGTAGTCACTGTAGTCAGTCATTGCAGTAAGTCGCCAATAGAAATTACTATTGCGGAAGAATTCGAGGTATGATGTGTCACATATATATGTATGCCTGTTGGTAAATGGTAAGTGATCAGTTCCTTTGCCTTCGTCATTTAAACGCTCGCAAAGCAATTAGTACAGGCGATATTCAGAAACAATGAAAATGTTTTTCTTGGCCTGGTAATAATAAACTAAACTGGTAAAAGCAAAACATAATTAAGTAACCTCGCCAGGCATAAGCAACACAGTATTTAAATATTTTCATTTAAAATATAATTTTTATTATACGCTCGAAAAATAAAATTAGGATTAGATAGTTTTGCTAAAACTATCACCCCTAATTAAGGAATTTGTCCCTCTGTGCAATGAGTTGTGCCGAAATGAAAAGCAAGAGGTGGTCAAAAATGGCAAAGAAGACAGGCGCTGACAAAATGGATAGACAGAGCAATTTTGTAGCGCCTGTAGTATCGAAGTAGACGCTCTTTATATTTGTTGCCAGTTTTTTCATTACTTTACATACAACTAATAATGATCGTTGAATAGATATCACATCTGGACATCAGAATACATAGAGTATTTACAACACAAGGAAAACGCATTTAAATTCCAGTTAGTCCAGTAATTGAAAAAAGTTAAAAAAAGAAGTTTTCGTAATTAAAAGGAAATGTTAAGAGACAACGACGGAATGTTGTTATATAAGACATTTTGGCTGGTCTCGATACCGGCTTTGAACCACCTGAATTTTATTTAAGAAATAAATTGAAATAATAACAAAATACTTCAAATTTCGTGAGTTACGCATTCCCTTATTTGGCATTTTTTTCCTGTTATGTTTACAATATCAGCCATTTTGGATCGTCAGTTTTCTTTTGACAGATAAAAATGTTAGTCGTGTTTTGGTGTGCTCTTGAATTTGTTACTATTCGGAAAAACGGATCAAAGAAACTATTTTAAGTTTTGTATCAAATATGAAATTAAGTGTGTCCGTGCACACACTTTGAAATGTTGACGGTGGCGTTTGGCGAGTCTATTATCAGCAGAATAGAAGTTCAATTGTGATATACACGGTTTAAGGAAGGCCGAGGAGATATCAATGACTATCGTCGTTCTGGTAGCCCGAGCACATCAAGAACCGATGAAAACATTGAAGGAGTAAAGAAAATGATTTCGGATAGTCGTCGAATCACTGTTACAGAGGTTTCAGATGATGTTGGTATATCCTTCGGCTCATGCCAAGCAATTTTTATGGATGTTTTAGGCATGAAACTTGCGTCAAAATAGCTAAATTTTGAGCAAAACCACCGTCGTATGGGCATTGCTGAGGAACGGTTGAACGTTATTAACGACGATCCACATTTGCTGAAAAAGGTCATAACTGGTGACGAATCATGGGTGTATGGCTAAGACATTGAAACCGAACACCAATCTTTCGAATGGGCACGTCAAACCGACAAAAAGCAAGACAAGTGCGATCAAAAGTGAAAAATTTAGTCACCGTTTTCCTCGATTGCAATGGGTTGCTCTATAATGAATTCTTGCCAGAAAGTCGTACGATCGATAGGGAATATTACCTTAAAGTTATGCCCCCCTTGCGCAAAGCAATTCGTTAGAAACGCAGAAATTTGGAAAAACCAATCATGGATTTATAATCATGATAACGCACCAGGCCACACAGCGATGCCTGAAGAACAGTATTCCCCGGACTTGGCCGCCAATGACTTTTTCCTCTTTCCAAAACTGAAGACAGCTATGAAACTCCCTGTCCACACTTGCAATTTTGTTGCAGCAATTTTTGGTTGTTTTTTTCGTGAGAGGGTTGGGAAGCTTGAGGAGGGGTACAGAGTATCGTACCCCTCTCACCTAAAACAACCAAAAATTGCTGCAACAAAATTGCATGTGGACATTGCATGTGTGCAATTGAGGAGATAAAAGAAAAATCGAAACCGGAGCCGTTGGCGAAACCAGAAAGCGCGTTTAAGAAGTTCTTCGAGGTTTGGAAAAAACTCTGTCAAAAATATACTATATCTGAGGGGGATTACTTTGAAGGGGGCAAGATAGTTATTAATGAATAAATAAATACTTTTGGAAAAAATTGAAAATACCGGTTATTTTTTCACCACACCTCGTACATACATAAATATGATAAACGATTTTGATGTCAAATTAAAATGTTAAAAAAAGTCTCTTCCTATTTCGACGTTTCCACTTTAAATTTAAGTGCTCCTCACGCTAAGGCGAAGGAAAAGTAAATTTCAAAAAATTAGCTGGCTTGTTTTTCAAAATCACCAAACAAATGGTCACTCATGGCTCTTTATTTACCATGGAAAAACATTTACTTTAAGCGAAACACAAAACAAATTTTCCCAGGTTATGTAAACAGTAAACAAATTAGAAAAGAAAAATATACCTAAAAATCCTTAAAGGACAACTTGTGAAAACTGAGTAACTGTGAAATTCTACTAAGCGAGAGAAAATAATGTGTATTTTTGTGGCCACACATGCGTGTTATTCACAATGGAAAGAACTAAGTACGATTGTGTAAGTTCATTAGGGGAACCCTATTTTCTATACAACTCGTACAAAATATGGATGTCGCGTGTACCATGCCAACCGCTGGAAGTAATAAAAAACCTCACGTGCGTTTAGCTGATGAGCTTTAATATGTGTTTTTGATTCATTTTTGCTGGAATATTGAAGGTCAGGCGCACTCACTGGTCCTTTAGCAAAACTCTCTTTAGCTGGGTTTCAATCAAACAGAAATGAGATAGAATTGGCCAGAGGCCAATAACCATTTCTTCACCAGCTGTCTTTTCTAGTTTTCTTCTTTCTTTGGCTTTTTCTTAAAAATAATTAAAGATTACAATAATTGATTTACTGCGAATGCTCTAAATCAGAAGAATTGTGAACGCGTCTTTGAAATAAAGTCTTAAAGGGAAAGGCTCTTTTAAAACTTAATTAAGCAAGAAGAAAAATGTCAGTGCACATGTCATGTTAGGCTGCCCAATACCAAGTTCGTCTAAGATCGAAAAAAAGAAAGCAATACAGTTTAATATATTTTTTCTTGTAATTTCAATATTCAATATAATACAGTATTTAAAAGAAAAGGGGTTTGGAATTCAGTACGCCCACCATGTGGAATATAAACTTGTGCTATTTGGCGAAGCCGGTATAACTTTTTTTAACAGATCGAAATGTTGTGTCACCAGCAGATTTTGCAAAATCGTTAACGTTTCGTAAATAAATAGATGTGGCTGAAAGTTTAAGTGCAAAAAACTGGGACTTGCTTTACCCTTCCCAAGGTCAGCCTGGATTGTAGCCTAATCAGGTCAGGATGCTGATAACCATATTCTACACCCGAGCAATGCCCGCTAAATTTTATTACTTATATTTTTTTACATATATGTATTTAGATATATATAAAAAGGGCATCTATATATAGATGATACGAGTATTTTTTTTCTCAAGTAACAAAGGCCTCCCTAATGTTTGATTGTACAAATAGCAATCGGCGGTGCATTAGAAGTGCAATTAGAAAAACGATCATGTCCTTATTGAGGATTTTTTTTGTGTTCAAATTATCGAACAAATAAAACAAAAATTGTTCTCATACAAAACAATAAATGAATCCTGAGAGGCCTACTTTGAAATTATTATTTTAAAAAGCAACCTAGTCTCCAGTCCAGTTCATATATGTGCATGTGCTGGCGATATCTATTACATATACATACATATATGTATATGTATATGCATATATAAAGCCTAAATGCAATATTTTTAAATTATTTATTATGTCGTAAGAAGACATTGTTTTCGTATTCATAAGTCGCCTGCTATTTAATATTTCAATTTATAGAAATCTTATCAGTTTAAATGAATTTAATAAAATCCTATTAATTACATGGATGTGCGCTTGTGTGTATATACATAGGTATGAATATGCATACAGATATATAATAAATAAATCTAAAAAATGTATATTTATTTTAAGAACTTACTTTGTGACAAAGCGCCTGAGGCTGGCAAATGGCCCGCTACTAAATTAGTGGCAGTAGGGTTGACTACTTCTGAGGTTGTACGACTATTTACAGCCGAACGAATGACATTTGGATTGGCGGCATTCAACGCATTATTGAATACTTGATTGTTAGCTACTGAACATGGAGCATAACTAATTCCCTCATAAGGAGTAGACCAAGACTCGTTCTGAAAAAGAAATAAACGATTTTTAGCCAAAGAAATAAAACCAACGTTGCGTCTGCAATTTACATGAGTTCTGTAATTATTCAACGTGCCATAACGATCGGCGACGCCTGTTGCATGTGGTGTTTGGTGGTAGGTAGAGCTGGCAATACGTTGGAATGCTGGTAAGACACCACGGGTAATCGCTCCACCACTACCAACACTACCATCACTACCCTGCGCACTTTTCGGGGAACCATAATCATCTGAATTGTTTTGTATTTCATTCAGGCTGGCATTGGCGTTTATTGCCGATGCAGCTGTGTGATTAGTTTGGCTGAACGAAACATTTGACGTTGTTGTTGTATTTGGTGCGCTGACGGTGAGCTGATTTGATGATGGTGGTGATGAGGTAGCCGTAGATTGTTGCATACCATACTGTAGACCATTGACTGATGTTGCCAGCAAAGGTGTTCCATATACAGAACTGCAATTAAATAATATAAAAAACAATAAATAATTGTAATATAAATTTTCTCAAATAGTTCTGCATGTACGCTTGCAACGTCCAGTGTTTCTTAGGAGAATTCCCCGTAGACATTTTCCACAAGCCTCTCGCTTGCATTGTGGAAACAATGTTTTTGCGTAGATGTCATTTGGAAAATATAAAATTGTTTCGTGGTTAAGTTGCAAGTGTACATGCATACATACATATGTACGTATGTATTTACTTAATAAATTGCATTTACCGAAAGCAGTAGTTCTTCAAATACATGTTATTATAATTCGAAAAGAACATATTCATTTTGAATAAATTGTTTTTATTTTTTCCAGCGGATGTTCAGATACAAAAATTATTTTATTTATTTTAAATCGTAATTAATTCTGTACATTTTTTTTATCAGCGTTTATGACAAAGTTTTTATTTTTTTTTTTTTTTGTTTTGTTTTTTGTTTTGCTTTTTATAATTTTTTATTTCGTGATTTTATTCGTTTGATCTCTGAAAATGCATTATGCTACGAGTTGCGAAATCCAAAGAAGGAAATTAAAATTACAATTTAATTTAAATTTATCGAAATCGCTAAGAAAATAAATGAAACATTTCGTATTGCTAAACTATTTTTATAAAAAAAATATCGGCTGAAAATGCTACGAAACAAGATTGCAGCCACGGTTTTGTGTAGGATTGCTTGTTAAAGAATTTCGACAAAGTGCACGAATTAGCTTTGCTAATGGAAATGGTTTACCAAACATTTTGTGCTCTTTTACGAGTATTAATGAATTTATTAATATTTTTTTTTTTTTTTGTTCGTCTTTCCATTTCAAAAATGTTTACAAAATATTTTTACTTATTTTCTTTCATAAGCTGAGAAAAAATAAAAATATAAGCAGACTGAATACATAAACTTAACTTGTGCTTAAATTTCAAAGCAACAAGCAGACCACCACCATTGCGTAGGTATAGGGCGTTAAACACACTCAAAGCGGCACACTACAATACCACTCGACTAAAAATATTGCTAGCAACAATGCTAGCAATCTGACAACAATTACATATTTACTATCTATTATTTATTTTTATTTCATAATAATTATGAAATATGAAAATGTAAAATTAAAAATGTAATATTTTATTTTTATGTGGTTATTTTGCAGTCAATTCTCGATGCCAAACAATGGCACAAAAGATTTTTCTGTGGCAAGTGCTATGAAGTGCACTTAAATAATAATTTACATGTGATCAGATGTTAAGCTGTCATACTAATACTGGCGAAGACATTTTAAAATGATTTTTTTAAAGTCGAACAGATTCGTGTGAAGGATTTTTGCCAGTGAATCGAGAATATCAATTTATTTTAATAAGCGAGTTCAGCATCTGTGGTCCTGTAGTCGCCTTCCTTTGTCTTTATGAAAATAATCCTTCTTTTATAAACATTTGTATTTTATTTTAGGCATTTTACGTCGCTAGCCTGCTATGCCAGATGTGTTTAAATCACAATAATAAAAATAAAAATATTAATTTCGCCTCTACGAGCATAAAAACAAATCTAGTGACAGTTTTACTGTTTAAACCGTTTCACTACAAGTGGCGTGGCACAATCTATTTGCATAGAGTTTGCCGGCAAAAAAAAAAAAAACTTTTTTATACACGCACCTATACACTTGCACACTTTTGAATGTATGGATTGTCTGTGTAGTTCTAATCAAGCTAAACGAATTGCTTTGTTATTCTCTCCCATACACAAAAACATCCGTAAGATACATTCATATAATCCAGCTAATGTAGCTTCAGCTGGAAAATATACATATGTATGTATGTATAGTTTTCCAACCATTCAAGAATATCTTGGAAATGTATACGATTTGCTACTAACGATTTTAATAAGGGAAACGACAAGCGTTACCAAGTTTGCCATATACCAAAAACGTTTGAATAAAATGAATATTCTTTCGATGCAACTCCATTAATGTTACATTATCTTCGAGTTACTGAATAAAGCATTTGGCGTATAGTTTTCTTAAAGCATGTTAATTAAAATTTTTTCATTTCTGTTGGCTTAGAAATTTGATAATATTTGTAAATAAAACAACTTGTTTATAATAAGATATGAACAGTAGCCCCTCTGACATGGATGTTTGCCCTGAAAACAAAACATACTTTTAAGATTCTAAAGATTTTTAAGCACAAGTCAAAGGATTTCAAAGACATGACTTTAAATTTATTTGTTTATGCAGAGCAAAACAAAAAAAAAAAAAAAATGTGAAAAATCAATTCATCATATTTTAGGGTAAACAAAATGCTTCTTCGTTTAATAAAGCTAAAAAGTGGATTGTGAAACTCTTAAACATCTGGCTGCCACCAGCTCATTCCCAATTGAAGTTGGTAGGGAAACTTTTTTTCTTGCACTAAAAACATGCTTTCGTCACTTTAGTCTCAGCTGATATCCTTGCAGAAATACTGCTAATCTACTAAGAAAAACATTAAGGGCATTCACTCACTAATACATAAATACGTGCATAAATTGTATGCTCGTATTTAGTGTTCAGTTTTTAATGTTCATTTGCAGGCTTAATTTGAATAAAAGCTGGCAGCGTAAGCAAGCCATTAAAGAATTAGTAGAGCCTCGTGAAACGACCTAACCAACACCATCTACATATGTTTTTCACTTTTTCTTTATTTATTATTTATTTGTATTTTATGTGCAGGCCAATTCTAAAGCTCCCAATAAAATAACTTCATATACGAGTACTTTGTCAAATTGATAGACAAAAGTTATTACATCTTCTCGTTTTGGATTGACAGAAGTGTAATAAAATTTTTAATACTTTCAAAATATTTTCCATTATTTTATTTATTATTTTCTTATTATACACCGTAAATCATTTTTGCTCCTCATTTATTAAATAAAAGCAACATTTGCTAAACGTTTTACACCAAATTTCACTTTAATATTTTTGCGTTTCTTATAATATTTATTTAGCCTTTTACGCCAAGCTTTCCCCACATGCTTTTTATAATATTAATTTTCTTTTATAATTTTGGCTAATTGTTGGCTGTCTGTTTTGAACTGAAACGAAAGTCTAGGTGCACGCATGCTCTCACTTAAACTGAACTTAACACTTTGACAACGAAAAATCTTATAACACATTTTTGCCAACTGCAAGAAGACATTGGAAAACTGCATAATATTCTTTTGTTTGCAATTGCACAGTCCATAGTTAAGGGCAATACAATTTCGCACAGAATGTGTGCTTTTAAACTTTTTTCTTGTTTTTGTTTTTTTTTTTTTTTTTGGTTTTGAAGAACCATAAAATTATACAACTCGTACGTGAATGCGCGTTAAAATTTCTTTATGAACTAAAGAACGACTTAATCAAATTTCAAAATCTGCTTCTTCTGTAGCATAATATTTACCTGGGAGAGATGTTGAGGTGTATGCATGTGTTAGTCTTGTTGTTTTTTAATTCCATTAATTCTAAAATTAATTTAACAAAAGCTAAAGTAACTGAAATACAAGTACCATAAACAGGGTTACTGTTCGTTATACTCCAATTGGGCCCCGAAAAAGTATTTGAAAATCCCAAAAGTGTAAAATATTTTTCTGAAATTTGTTTCGTTATTTTAAATAAGAAAATGTTGAATCCGGACTGCAGGGGTGCCAGATCAAATTTTACATACCCTGGACAGGGATGTGTTGTGAGATTGCCAAATCATATTCCTTTATGCTGAGGCACTTTTTAATTCGTTTTTTATATTTTTCTCATTATCGAACTATTTTTGAACTCGCCAGTTCAATAGGAAATTAAAAGTATGAAAATTAAAATTAATTTTATTTTATTTGACAAAAAAAAATTAATAATTTATTTTCGTTTACTACATGTGGCTGCCACTTTCAAATAATAAATAATTGATTTATAACTAAACAAATTAATTTAATTAATTAATTAATTTAATTTTTTAAACTATTAATTAAATAAATAATTGTTAAAAAATAATTTCTTTAATAATTTAGCTGGCTAAATGGTGTAGCCAGAAGGACAAATGAAAGTAAGCGCCGAAGAGGCAACGCAACGTTACATAAGCTAAACAGATAAGGTAGAATACAATTCCGTTTTTAACTCCACTACTGCCGCATCATCACTAAATGTAAGAGCTACAAAAATCCGCACCAGGAATGCAACGCTCTTCCCTATCTTTCTCCACATACTTCATATCTCATTTCCTTTCTCTTTATGCTAATTTTTTTCGCTATAAGATAAAATTGAGTATCGCATTAAAAGCGGATTCTCCTACGAAATATTTAAATAACAATATTTACATTTATAGAACATACGATTTGTTTGAGAAATTAGCAGTGTAACTGAGTAGCAGAAATAACTCAGTTTTAGGTGAGTTTACTTTTTTTTTTTTGAATTCCCAACAAACAATTTTCATCAAACTTTTTATTGAGGACTTCTTGCTTAAGTTGCGTTTTACAACGTTGTTACGGCGTTTTACCATACAAAATATATGTTGGCCAAATTCACATGTTCCTATTAAATCTCTATAAATCAAATATATTACGATTTGAAACATTTAAATGTGAGTGGTTTTTTTAAAATCCGTGCATGTAGACACTTCTTAAGTTGAGCTTTCTGTTACGACATCGGCTATAGTTTTTAGTATTCCAGATGCCGTAAATAGAATAGATTTAAAATATTTTTGAATACATTTTTTGTCGTATTTTAAATTTATCAAAATTTACCAAACCAAAAAATATAGGAAGTGTTCAATAGCAAACCATAAAATTCCACTATTAGTTCGTAAAAGCAACTCTGAAGCGATTGCGCTACCGCTGTCACATGCATGCTCTAGAATTTGCCAAGTTTAATTTGTAACATGATTGTAATACAAGCCTTTTGCACTCTACTCCAAGCAAAAAGTTTAATAATAGATTCCCTGAAGTGCTGATGTCAACTCTTTGTGCTGTCGCAGGGTCTTTCAAAAGTATAATTTAGATCGCTACAAAGCGACAGTAGTAGCCGGATGTGTATAATGTATGGTTATATGATATTAGTTTCCATAAAGAAAAGTTTTAACCAAAAATATGGTTATCTTTAAGCAAACTTTTGTTTAGATTTACATTTTATTTTCAGAAATGTTAACTTTAATAAAAGTAAATCACAACGCTCGGCATATATTTCTCTCGCCCATAATTTTTTTATTCAAATTTTATTCACTGTAAAAACTGAGCTCACAAATCCACTTGCAGTGTGCTTTTTACCCTCAAACTAAAGCAAAAGCTTCTACTAATTTGGTAACCCAGTTGCAGGCGCGTGTTTAATCTATAAAATACTTTTGCTGGTATTTTGTAGTTTATCTACGGAATTGTTTATAATTTCATAAGAATATGATTAATTTTCGTACTCTGCATATAGGAAGTACGTTTTATTTACATTCTGAAATATTATTATTAGTTATTTTCTGTTAAAAATATTTTATTTCTCAATTTTTTTCATTCTATTTTAGTTTTTTTCTGTTTTTTTTCTGACTAGAATCTTTTGTAAAAGTCACATACGCTTTTCAGTTGAAAGCCAGTTGGTTTTATATTGCTTAGTTTATGAGTTGCATTTGTTAGCTGTTTTGTGTTTGTGTTGTTTGGTTTTCCTCATTGAAAATAAAAATACATTTGTTTTTTGTTGTTTTGTATTTTGGAGTAGAGCTGGAATGACAGACAATATCTTATTCAGTCCATTAGAAATTTAAAACGGTTTAAGTCGGTCAAAAGACAAAATGTGTTTACACACGAAACAAACAATGAAATGTATTTGCAGTTATAGAAATCATTTGATGATATTTTAAAAAGTCAATTCGCAACAATACATATCAGCCTAGTACTGTCGCTTTGTAGCGAGCTAAATTATTATTTTGCAAGAGACTGCGGCAGCAAAAAAGGGTTGGCATGACCACTTCCGTGAAGCCATTCTCAAACGTCTCTTTTAATTGTAAGTGCATTAAACTCATTCGCAACAACATAATCCATATGCGGCTACTACTGTCGCTTTGTAGCGAGCTAAATTATTTTTTTGAAGGACCCTGTGGCAGCATAAACAGTTGGCATGGCCACTTCCGTGAAGCCATACTCAAATGTCTCTTTTAATTGTAAGTGCATTAAACACATTCGCGACAACATAATAGACATCCGTTTACCACTGTCGCTTTGTAGCGAGCTAAATTATTATTTTGCAAGAGACTGCGGCAGCAAAAAAGGGTTGGCATGACCGTTTCCGTGAAGCTATTTTCAAACGTCTGTCTTATTATTAGTGCATTAAACACATTCGCGACAACATAATAGACATCCGTTTACTACTGTCGCTTTGTAGGGAGCTAAATTATTGTTTTGAAGGAGCCTGCGACAGGGGCAGTTGAAAATATTCTCAAATGTCTGTTCTAATTATAGGCGTATTAAAAACATTCGCAACAACATAACACATATTCGGCTACTACTGTCGCTTTGTAGGGAGCTAAATTATTGTTTTCAAAGAACCTGCAACAGCAAAAAAGAGTTGTGGCCTGATGAATTCAGTGCAGCCATTCTCAAATCTCACATTTGAGAAAATGGAATACATTTTTTCACATATAATTACATATAGAAAAGTGAAGACAAGTCGAATTCCTACTTCCCTTTTTTTATTATAATGGCTGCGAAGTCGCTTCTATCCACGTGGTATAGTAGTTTTTACATTTCGTAGTTGGTTACTGTGTTGAATGAGTTTAATGCATAAGCCATGAGGAAAAAAATTAATATTAAAGGAAAAGTGGCCTAAAACAGGGCATCAGCTTTTGCAGTACCAAAATAGGAGTTTTGCTTGGTACAAAACAGGCCAATAATAATTGACTCGTAAATATTAGCCAAGTTTCTTATTTAACAGGTTTTATTATTATTATGCAGGAGACTTGCCACGATGAACCGATCCATCTTATTCAGAAATCTAGCATTCATTTGCTAGTTTTGCTTAAATACAGCATTCCGAAATAAATTCTATAAGGTTATTTTGGGGATTTTGCATAGCTTTATTTTACTAAATGTATTCAATATCAACATGCTGAAACAAATTCACACATCATGCCGTCATTGTGATTATAGTTATTTTTTATATGAGCATAAATATATGATATTTACTAGATGTGGGTGAATGAAAGCCAACTTTTTTTCTATCTATATTTAAACTAACTTTGCTTATTGAGCTCCAGTAAACCCAATAATAAGAAAACAGAGCACAATGTGTAAAATCATATACATATAAAGGTAACAGATGTGTATTTACTCCGATTTTAAATTAACAATATACCTAGTATTTCATCTCTATCATTTAATGGGTTAATAGCAAACAGATTGGTATGGTTGCACAGTCTTTTTAAATATCTAGGAATTCAAAAGGTTCAAAAAGTTAAATATCATTTGAATTATTACTTTTAAATTAATTAGAAAGATCTTAAAAATGCATATCTTATTACAATCACGTAAATTATTATTCCTATTCAAGATGCAAACTAACGCCTGCGGTTACCACTTTCGTTTCGAAACAGAATAATACTTGCGGTTCCATGTGTAAAAATACATTCCGACGTCTTCGGTAGGGTGTCTTTATACTTACGATTTTAAGTTTTCTGCTACAATATTTAATTGCTTTTCATTTGAAGCCATTCTTATTGGACAAAATGTTTCCATTTGATGCCATTTGAAAACGTTAAAAGTTCATTGAAATGTAACCAAGACTGGGGCGAACATCAAGTGAATGACTATTTTCGATTTAAGCTACCTCATCGCTAGCTTTGTTCGCTAACTAAGGAAATGCACGTTTTAAATGGATGAAAACATGATCATCAGACAATATATGTGGAATATGCTGACTAGAATATTGCCTACCGCTTACCTTTCCATTTAATTAACTCCCTTAGAAAATTTGTAATGCGGGTTAATTTAGCTTTTCTAAGAAGAAAAATATGCTGAAAACGCGTGCCACAATTACGTCGCCCAACTGAGTCCAGATGAATGTTTTTAACACAAAAAAAAAAAAAAAAAAAAAAAAAAAAAAAAAAAAATGCACAAACAAAAACACTTTTCACTTGACTAATTTCCGTATTAAATGCGGGAGTTTTATTCCAAAGAAGGGGGAAGGGGGCAAAAAGTTTCGTTTAACAATTTCTTAAATTAACACGTTTTATATTAAATATCAAATCCAGAACTAAAATAAACAACAAAAGAAAGATAAAATATAAAGTAAAACGAGTGCAAAGTGAATTTCTAAATTTAGGTGACCAGGTGTTTGAGGAAATGAATATTTGAAAACTATTCAGTGATGGTGGGTGACCAGTATAGAATGCTCAAAGCAAAATACACCTAACCCTCTGTTAACAGTAGATTGACAATTTAAAACTTAATAATTCTGAGGGAGGAGTATTTTTGAAACCTCGCAATTTCAGAAACATGCTAGAAAAGGAACTTCTAAAAACTGGATTATGGGCATTTGCAACAAGGGTCATGCAATAACATCAAGAATTTGCGAAAATTTTTCTTAGATAATTGCAGTCAAGGTATGTATAAAACATTGGATTTATTGGTTGCCCAATAATGGCTTTACTGATAACTGGATGCAACATTTTTAAGCCAAAAGGCTTACCAAAGTAAAATTCTTCTATCTACCGCTATTTCTGTATGTATTATTAATTAGGCAACTGATAAGTACCTCTCTGGGGTCTTTACGTTGTTAATGTTTGCGAGTTATGCCGGCAAATTAGAAAAGTTTTGATCGCGATGAACATTTTCATTTTCGACGTTTTTACTTGCGGTAATTTAAAAAATCAGCATTTATATATTATATTTTAACGCTATAGCTTTCCCGGCACAAAGAATAGTATGAATAAGTGCTAAAGGGGTTAACTTTAAATCTCAAAGTGCATAGTTTCTCCTGTTAATAGATCTGTGAAGATCATCTGTAAAAAATGTATTAAGAATTTACATGATAAAACTAAAGCCAATTTTAAATATTTTGTTGAAAATTAATCAGAAACGTTTTTTTTTTTTGCACTTTTCCAAGAGGGTATTTTTAATGTGACATTCGATAATTTACTATAAATCTCTTATTTCAGTAAAATTTCTAATATATAGTAATAACTTTTGTTTTTATAATTTTAGTGGTGGTCTCGTTTATTTAAGGTCTTCGACAACTAAACTTTAAATTTATTCATTTTTAACACAAATTTTCATAAAAGTTGCCAATATAAGCTAAATTTATTGCCTCTCAACGAAAGCATTTCCAAAATGTTCCCTCATCCATTTAATCAAAGATATTTTTGCAACCTTAAATTTGTATCGGCATATATTATTCACGTACAAATGCGAATTCACAAAAAGTTAAGTGAAAGAAATCGTTGCTTTTTTGTTTCTTTTGGTTTTTAGTCATGTTTTCTTGTTCCACAATTTGTATTTCATGTGATATGAATTAATTAAATTTTTCATTCAAATATTTTTCTTATCTAGTTATTTGTACTTTATAATTTCATTTCCACGTGATTTATTCTAAAAATTTTATTTCGTAATATATTTTAAATTAAGCTAAGAGCTTTCTGCCAACTAGTGGGATTCCCCTTAAATATTTGCTCCATATTTTTGTAATAAGGAAAAATTCCTAAAAGTTTGGTAATTTGGTGATACATAAAAATCTCCTGGGATTTGATAGCAAGCGATTGCCTTAAGCAAACTATTAATAACTCATGATTGCCTCGATACATAAGCCCCGATTTCCAGTAAGACCTTAAGTAAAAAGTAGAACGGCCCTGACTCACATTTCCTTGCGATAGATTTTTCAGTGATTCCAACTGGCATATAAACTTAATATGCACTGAAATCACTAACAAAAACTTTTGGCAAGAACTTCCTCTTGGGGCTCACGGAAGCTACTCTAGAAGCCTCAACGACATGTATGTATGTAGTTTAATAAAATCTCTAATTGTCTAATTTTTTCGAAGCTGAGTGTAAGCAGGAATCGAACCCGCGACCCCCGATTTAGAAGGCTGTTCATTGCAGAGAGAAGTTGCTTAATAAATATTGTTTATTGCCATCTGCAATCACAAAGAGATTTCATATCGCAAGCTTAACTAAAAATCACACTTGCAGAATTTTGTTTGAGAACTAGCAGTCACATGATCCTGTTACTGCGTTTTCCACCTCTGGGCAGCTTTTCACAAAAATGTACTTCCAGTGAACAATTTTTTAATGCTTTTATTCGAGGCAAAGTAGAAAACTATAATAAGTGAAAATGTATAAAATAAAATATTTTTCATATAAAATTTAGTCTAAATGCATATTATTTTTCATATTTGCATTATAAGTATTTAATTAAGGGGGTATCTTTTTCTATACAGGCGATTGAAAAAATTTCAACGTTTAAAATTACATACAAAAATTTGTTTCGTAGACATTAAATAAAATGGAAAAATATGTACAGTGTAAAATGAAAATGCTAAAGGGGGTAACAATACGTCTAGTTTTCTTTCTTTACGTACATACATACTTATTTTTTTGAGTGTGAGTTTGTCCGTCAGTTAGTAATTATTGTATGTCTGCCGCCAGCAGCATAAAATAGCAAACAATTTGAGTTTTTAGATACACTATGCGAGTATTTGGTTAATTACTTACTTTTGCTGTTATTGGAGGGGGGTTTAATTTTAATGTAAAAACCCACAGTGTGAAAATTTTATTTAAATAAACAAATTGTAAATGAAATAAAAACAGTTGTAGTTTTGAAATGAGGTTCTTGTGGTTCGTTAGTTACTGTGGCCACTAGTTTATTATATATTTTTCTTTTATAAAGCAATAGGTGATACTTGTGAATGCATACATAGACATACGATACACATACAGACTTATCGTTGGTCTCAAATGGAAAGGGCCTAACTCGCATTTTTTTGGATTTTTGGATCCTAGAGAGATCATTGAACTGCGCCGGATATGATATCTTATGATTTTTGCGCTTCTGATGGTAAATCAGATAATCTGTCATGCAACTTTGGACAGTTGGTAACAGCTAAGCGGAGATGGACCACCATTCGCGGAGCGGTCGCACAATATCGAAGTAATACAGTATACAGGCATTGTATACCTTGTAAACCACAACCTAATAAATCTAACAATAAGAACAAACAACTGTAGCGAGGGTACTACTTTCACTACAAACAACATGAGTTTTATGATAACCCCGGTGGCCACTGTAATCATTGAGGTGGCCTTCAGAGACCACTATAGTACGGAGCACAGTGGTTTTATATGATGTACAGATTTCAGAATCTGTATAATAAAAATTAAAGACTTGTGCACCGCATTCGGATTTCAAGTGAGATTAGTAACTATAAGATTCTGATTTGTGTGACAAACTAAACAAACAAACAGAAAAATAATGTTTTTCTCAAAACAACCGTAATAAGCAAATTTTAGTGTGACTGGCTGCCAATTAAAAAAAATTAAGTATCAGGCATACGTACACAAAGTCATGAAGCACACACGCTTCTTGCTACAACCGACAGCATAAAACTGTTTTATTTCTTATTGGTTACTGGAGAGAAACCGGGGCCATAAATAATTTCATTACTTTCGAACGATTATTGAAAAACGACACTACAAACGACAAAACAAAAGAAAACTTCTATTATTCATCTAATGAACTACCGACTCATTCTGCTGTGTGTGCTTCTGAAATATCGCCATAATGAATAAAATATAAGAAAACAAAGTAGGAAATTCAATCACGTTACCTACGAGAATTATTGAAGTTTTTTGAAAGAGTAGTGGGCAAAGTTTTCAATGATTTTTTTATTTGGCAGCACGTGCATTGCAAATAAGTAATTCTTAGAAAATAGTGAATTATTTTCCAACAATTGAAAATTGCGCCGCAGTGTAACTGAGAAAAATTTTTTTTTTTTTTTTTTTTGTTGAATAAACCATAAAAATATAATTTCGAAATTAAGGAAAAACTCAAATAGTTTTATAAGAAAAATATAGATTTGCTGCATGCACGTAAACAAACGAATAATTGCAAACTTAAAATCAAACAATTTGGCATAATAATGATAATAATAATAATTATTTATATAAATAACATTAATTAATAATAATTATTTTGTATCGACTTACTTATTTGAGGGCGGTGATGCAAAATTGAACATGGAATTGTGGTCGGCTACTGTCAGCATTGTGTACAGTTCCCGATGATCTGCAGAAGTAGTAGTTGTTAGGTTTGTGTAGTTCTGCAGACTGGATATGTCGGCAGAGTGCGATAGGGCAGATGGTGGGGTGGTAGAATTGTCTCCTGAACTAGCGGAGTTATTATTGTAAAAGGCTTGGCTATTTGACAAATGGTGATGGGGTGGTGATGTCTGCAAATGTGTAGGAGCTATATAGTGCAAATTGGCAAATTCATGACTTAAGTTGTGGGTATGGTAGCTGTCCTTTAAAGGGTGCATGTCTGCTACAGAGTTTAAGGTTAAGTAACTAACACCATTATTATGGTCATCCACATATTCATCTTTCAAAGTGTCTTGAATTACTTCGTCAATATTATTGGGAGGATGTGTGCTGCCAGTTATATTATGGCCATGCAATAGGGAATGGTGAGAATGCATTGAGCCGTGATAGGCATAAGACAAATTGGATGCCATATTTTCGTCGTGTGAATAATTTGACGTATTAATAGTATTATTACTATTGTTGTGGCTGCTATTATTATTAGCAGGATGAATAATGTGGGTGGTATAGTAAACAGGACTTTGGCTATGATGTTCGTTGGCTTGTATTGGCTGAGAGTGTGGGTGATGATGATGTATTTGGGTTAGAGGTGTAAATAGCTGCAAATTTACTAAATCTTTCGAAGAATTATCTCCTCCGGTTGGAGTATGGTTAAGAGACAAGTCATAAGCACTTGAATTGTACGAATTTATCCAGTGTTCCGCAGGAATTCCGGTCTGTGTGGGATGTTGACACAATGGCGTATGCAGCTGGGATGCACCTAAGGGGGAGGTATGTGATTCCAGATGTGTAGATGATCCTATTACAGCCAAATTTAAATTTGGATCATTACTAGGGGTATTGAGTATAGTTTCGTTTGCCACAAATTCATTTGTTTGATAGAGAGCAGTTTGTTGTGGCGTTTGATTAGTATGATTATTATTGTTACTATTATGGTAATTTGTTATTATTACCGAATTATGAGCACCACGATAATTTTGGGGAGCAGTAACTTTCTCGTCATTTATATTTTCTAATGCAGTAATTGGGCTATTTATTACTGCTGCAGTAGTTGTTATAACACTATTTATCACTGTTTTATGTACAGAATTATCTCTAGAATATATAATATTATTTATAATTTTTTTTTTATTTTCTAATGTTTCACTCTCGTTATCGTTATCGCTTTTATTTACTTCTTCAAAAACGTCACTTTCGTTATTATTATTTTTGTTACAAGTATCTGTTTTTTGTTCACTTAAGGCTTCTGGAGATTTGAGGCTTCCAATATGCGAGAATTTTTTGATACTACAACTGTCTTTTGGTTGATGATTTGATGTATCGTTTATGCTATTAACGTTAGTTGATATATTGTTTGTAATTTTAGACGGTGTCGTCACTGAACTAAATATTTTAATAGATTTCGCTTGCTGTTCGTCGTTTAGATTAATTTGTGTATTTTGAACGTCGTGAATGCTCGTTACCGGAGTACGTAAAACCGTTTTGCTTGGTGTTTCGTTGACTACTGATATGAGTTCACGTTCCTTTGCAGCTAAAGAAGATAAATTCATATTCGTTACGGTCGTTGTCGGTGCAGTCTCTTCGGTCACAGACACTAAAAACTCATGCTGTGCACTAAAAGAAGTTCCCTGTTCCTCTCTTTCTGTTATTGATATTCCTTGGGGTTGCAGGGTTGGTGTTGTTACTCTTTGGATTGTTTGTGTTGTATAGGCATGTACGCTTGTTTTTGGTATAATTGCATGGCCTTGCTGTATATATGATCTTTGCTCTTTAACATATTCCATCTCTCTCTGATTGAAAGTACTAGTCAGAGATGGTGTCATATGATCATCTTTTTTTTCCAAAAGGGATGCTTTGTTATCCTTTGCCAATTTATCATTTATTTCATTTTCTCTTTTACATGTTTGCTGTTGATACTGTTGCATATTATTTACCAATAATTGATTGGGGGGTGTTAAACCTTTACGGTTCTGCTTCGAATTGGATATGGCTTTAGTGATTTTCATATTCGCAGCATTTGTTAATAAAGAATTATTACAATTAACACGATTTCGAGCTTTCGCTACTTTAGACGACAGTGAATGATTTTTGCTATTAGCATATTTCATGATTTGATAAAACAATATAAGAATTTTAAATGCTTTCAAAAGCAACAAAAAAAAAACACACACACACACACTCACACAAGCACTGTTAAAACATTTTTTATGTTGATTTGTGTAAATTAAATACGTACATATGTGTGTACGTACATTTTGAATTATTATATAAAACAAAAAAATCTCAACGGAATTTGAAGGCAATCGGACCTTCCTTTATAAAAATAATTTTAATCCGCGATGCGTTCCTTAACTTAACGTATTGAGTTTTTTAATAAAACTGTTAGTCAGCATCTCATATTTGAAACATCACTGCCTTAATCTTTTATTTTCAATGTATTTTTTTTTTTTAATAATTTCCATGTCTGTTGTAAATTTAATATTAAAAAATATATAAATCCACCATTTTTGTATACATATGTATGTAGATATGTATACTTACTATACAATTGTCCAGCTTATTTAATAAATCATGCTCTTACAGTTAATTTTTCTCCCTCTGCTTGCTATTCTTTCTCTTTGCATTTTTATTGTGTGTTGAATTTGATTTGATTTACTAAATTCACCTCTAAGTATATTTCTCTCCTTATCTTGCTCACAGGAAATGGTGCGATGAAATTAATTTCGCTCTTTCAACTACCATTGAAAGGCATCCAGCATATTTGTAACGCCCATTTGGCCACATGGAAAATACTTGTTTTTTTTTTGTTTTGTATGTTTGAAGAAACCGGAAAATCGCAATGGCTTTTCGTCTTTCTATGATGTTTTTTATATTTCTTTAATTCATCGAATGGCCTGAAATAGTTAATTAATGTCGATCAATTTTGGAATTATACATATATGCATATGTACATACAAATATGCATAGGTACATGTATGTATATGTATGTATGAAATGTGTCTATACACAACATCGATGGAAAAAATTAAACGTGGGTCAAAGCAAATCAAAACATTTGTGTAAGCTAAGAAATTGACTATAGAATGCTGAAGATTTACATATGTACATACATACATACATACATATATTAAATGACTGAATGCTGCAGGCTTCACGACCGAGAAAATGTAATTACAATGTATGAAAATGTAATAAGAAATATTGACTCAATTGCAATATTATTTTCAACTATTTTACTCACGTACATTCTACAATAATAAAAATTATTAAGAATGAAATTAGAAAAATTATTAATTATTATTAATTAATTAAGTCCTTGCATATAACATAATTCAATGATGTTTCACTCGCCAAAATTATCATTATAAAATCGTACGATAAAGAGCGTACAGCAATAACTTTGAGAGATTTTATTCTGCAGAAATGAAAGAAATATTTTACATTACATTTCAATTTCAAAAATATTAAATAATTTTTTAAGGTTGAGCCGCCAAGAGTTAATACAATCAACAATTTGTTGGGGGATATTAATTAAGCGGTTTTATGGCGAGATGTTGTAATAAAGTTTAAAGAACATTTGCTAACTGATTACTATCGTAGTACTCAACGTACGGCGAAAATTTTAAAGTTGCCGAACTTTAGCAATTTAATGAAATTACTTAGTGAAATTATTCGGGCTTCCTAAAAATGAAAAAAGTTGAACTCTGTTATTATCATATTTTTTCTGAATTAAGAATACAAATTTACAAATTATTTTTATTCCTTTAAATTCAATTAAATAATAAATGTTTTATAGCACCTCCATAGAAGAGCTGTTGATTAACTTAAGGACTTTCCCCTGCCTTCTACTCACTGCCAGAGAAGGCGCTAGAGCTTTTAGATAATATTTTTTATGTTATTAAAGATTTTAGTTATTATTTTTATAAATTTTGCATTCTTAAAGTAAATTATTTGTAGAAACAAATGCTAATAAATATGTATGTACTATTTGTTCTGATTAAGATCTTGAAAACACGTTTTAATATGAACTTACAAAAGAATTAATATTAATTAGATTGTGTTAACGTGATATTCAAATTATTGAATAAGCCTTGACTCGTATGGCAGCCTAATTTAAAAAAAAAGATTTCAGTTTCGGATTATTTTAAGACGGCATTTGACTGAAAGCGCGAGATAAGTATAGTATTTTTGGTTTATGATACATCCACTTAAACTTTTATTTTCTTTTTAAATTTCTTTATAAATACTTTACAGTTTATTTTGCTAACAAAAATTATTCCAACCTGCTAAAAAAATAGAAATATCGCCATCTTAATTCATAGCAAGCATATTGAAGTAGTAAAACAAATTACAGGATGCGGAAGCCTGTTAGTTAAAACAACTTGAAAACCAATCAAGTAAAGCGACATTCAAAATCAAACAAGCCCAATTATGAGTTCTTGTAGTCTAAAACCTTCTCCTGTTTTACATTTTTACGACTTAAATTACTTTCGTGACATTAATTTCCATATTTTTATGTTTTTAACAATATTACCGAAAATTTTTATAAAACTATTAAAATTGTTGTCGCCTTTTAAAATGCAGTCTAAACAAATCATTTGAAGCAATTGAAAATCCATAAAAATGCTATTAAAAATGGCAAGATCAATTTACAATTTTTATTACTTTCACTCTCTGTAAAAATGTCCATTTATGGAAATTAATATGCTTTTTAAAAAATTTATCACCAACAATAAAAACGAACTCAAGTAAGCATTTAAAGTTGCCGGCTTACAAGAGAGGGTTTTTTTGAAAATTTTATAACTATTTTAACATTTTGCAACAATATGTAACTTCTTTAGAAAACTAAAAGGGAAACATGAATCATCCACGCAACTGCAGTTCCCACACTTTACGGAAAGTGCAAGTGACGCCAAATATTTGGTTATTCCTTTACAATAATTATTTCCATTTATAATGTGTTTGTGATTATTTTCATAATTTGAAGAGTTTTTCTTTAAATTTTTTTTCTTTTTATATGTTGCGTTAATGGGAGTCCTGTTACTGTTCCAGTTGAAAGAAAAATTTAGTTCAGCCTCATAATAATATTTTATGGTTGATGACCATAAAATAGAATAGAATCGTGCATTTTATGTATTAAAATTTTATTTTAACTTGATTTAAAATTGTAATGAATTTAATGTTTCCAAGCGTGTAATTTTCATTTAAAAAAAATTAAAACAAAAAAAAAATAGAGGTCGTAAATTTTAAACTCAGCAACAGCAAACACGTTTTAACAAGTTCGTTGTATAAAATTACCACAGACCTCTTTTACATTTTAACACTTTGAGAAGGAAAAATAAATTGAGAAAGTTTTTATGAATACTGTGGATACGTGGCAGCGACTTTTGAATACCTTTTGCATAAAAACCAAGAAATTTACCAAGTTCGCCTTCTACTTCCATACTATTAAAATTCATATTTTAAGAAATTTAAAATTCTTTCCATCAATATAAATTCATTTAGTAAAATATTTGTTCGATCTGATAAAAGCGATTTGATAATGTGTATAGCAGTTAAAAGGCTTTAGAACAAGCAAGGACATTTAGATTCCTTCCTGCCTCTGTTTTAGCAGTACTTTTATTCTTTTTTTAAAAATGTTTATTTTTCCATAGAAAGTTTGCTTATAAACGTGTTGTTACCAAAATACTCTTCCTGTTGTATGGAATGAATCCAATAATATTTCCGGCATTTTAAACAGAAGGAATGTAGGAAATGATAAAAGCAAAACACGTTTTCGTGTTTAAAATTTCTGCAGTTGAGATGCTCTAACACAAAATCGAAAAAGGATTAAAGTTAGTTCATTTCTATGGTTTTAATCAAGAGTAAAAGCTTAGATGACTCGTTATTCAATGCTTTATGACGACTAACTTATTACCATCATAATTATTATTATTAGTTAGCTTGCTGTTTCTGAAATTCCTTCTCAAAACGAAATAGTAATTTATTAAAAGCTTTCGAATTGTTTTAAATGTGGGAAAATATATACTTAGAATTTAGAGTATTTTCATTAGCATCCTCTGCACTAGCAGTGTCATGCCTCAATTTGCTTTGAAACCTGTCCCCACGCTTTAACAATCACATTAAATCGATGTGTAATATAATCGAAATAGTTTGGTTTCCAAAACGGTTTTCCCCCTTTTTAATATATTTGGTTTTCCAATTTTATTTCATAATAATTCTTATTTTAATATTAATTCAAATTCCGTATTAAATTACATTTACACTTGTAGTTTTATTCAAATTGGAAACATATTTTTAATAGCTCTTGCTTTGGGCACTCCTTTAAAGGCATCGACTTGTTAGTCTCCAGGGTATACAAACTGATTTAGTGTCTTAATAAGGTGTTAACTTTAGAAAGATCCTTAAATATATTAAATAAAGTGGAATATTTTGACATATTTATGACTAAACATTTGAAAGCGATAACCACAAATTTTCATAACTAAATATAAAAGAAATTTCTGTAGTAAAATGATTCTGTGGAACTATTAAATTTACTATGACAATCCAGAATATGATATTTCGAAAACAAATATATATACATATATGTATATATATGTATTCCTTGTGCTCAATATGTTGAGATATTTATGTTCATTTTTCTAAGGTTTGAAAAATAAAATGTATTTCGTTTACCACTCAACTTCAGTTTGCTTAGTTTTCAACACAATTTTCGATTTCTTAAATCCTTTTTATTTACTTTAACAATTGCATAAGCAAAACCTTTGACTGTTTATTAATAAGCTCCTTTGCGTCAAGCAAACGGCATTTCATTACAATCCATTTATTCACTCCACTTGAAATTGGACACTCAAGTTTTTCGCACTTAATATGAGAACCATAATAATTTTACTTAATTTTTGGTTTCTCAAACAAAGTATGGAAGCGACTTGTATTTCCTTAATAAGAATATTTTTAGCTCAAACACTTTAATATTTTATTTATTATTATATCGCTAGACTTTAGCAGTACTGGTTGTCATTATGAGGAATAAGAAATGCCACAATTATATTCGTATCTACCGCATTATGGTTAACATTTATAAGATTGTATAATATTTATTTGAATGTTTTTAATGATATGAAAAACTGTCTTTAACACTTTATTACATCTTAAGTGGGCGAAAAGAGAATAGTTGAAGTTTTAACCGAATTATTTATTTATTTTATTTATTTACCAAATATTACAATTATATGAATATAATTGCAATATGTATAGAAGCACTGGCTGCTGAGGCCTTTGGCTTCTGGCTCCCCGAGGAATTTAACCCCTGACAGCTGCGTAAGAGGCGGGTATACTAACCACTATACCATCGAGGGGCTATACTGAATTAATTCTTATAAAATGTACGTGAGGAGAAATAACACTCCGAGCGTGACACTAAAAATTATATGAGCATTGAAATATATTCGATAACTTTCCTAATACAAGCAATAAAATGTGAATAAAATAATTATAAAATGTTTAAAGGAATTATAACGCGCTCAATTTACATTTTTTTTTAAGGACAAATACTCGTAGATAATACAAAGCTAACTTGCGCTCGTTCTCGCCAATACTGAAAATCTCTAAATTAATTATCGCTTTTCTTTACTTTATAATCTTTAAATTTGAAGCGCGGAGCAGTAGGAAAAAGCATTTGTGAAATTCGCTATAGACTGGATATAAAATAGTTAAGAAAGTAACTTCCAGCGACCCCTATACCAAAAATAATTTTAGTATCACTAGCTAAAAAATTTAATTATAACTATTTCACACTTCTAATGTTCGGATATTCAAAAAAAAAAAAATATATTGAAGGCAAATACATGTAACGCAGTGAAATATATATTGAAAATGGAATCTCTGTCAAGGGTAAAAAAAAAAAACTCTAGCGCCTGCCATACGAAAAATAATTTTAGTATAAGAATCATTAGCTAATAAATTGAATTATAACTATTTCGCACTTTTAATGTTCCGATATTCAAAAAATAAAAAATATTGGAGGCAAATACATGTAACGCAGTGAAATATATATTGAAAATGGAATCTCTGTCAAGGGTAAAAAAAAAAAAACTCTAGCGCCTGCCATACGAAAAATAATTTTAGTATAAGAATCATTAGCTAATAAATTGAATTATAACTATTTCACACTTCTAATGTTCCGATATTCAAAAAAAAAAAAAAAATATTGATAATAGAATCTCTGTCAAGGGTAAAAAAAAAAAACTCTAGCGCCTGCCATACGAAAAATAATTTTAGTATAAGAATCATTAGCTAATAAATTGAATTATAACTATTTCACACTTCTAATGTTCCGATATTCAAAAAAAAAAAAAAAATATTGATAATAGAATCTCTGTCAAGGGTAAAAAAAAAATTCTAGCGCCTGCTATACGAAAAATAATTTTATTATATGAATTATTAACTAATAAATTGAATTTTATTTTCAAGGAAAAGTGAAAACAAAGCTAATTCTGCGAAACATGCATATATTCATAATGGAAGGCTTGGTCACTTCTACTTTGTTCTTATAATCTCATTTTTCAGCGAATAATAATAATAATATTAAAAGATTCTCCTTTTTGATGCTCGTTTGAGCAACTCAAACAAAGTACTCATAGTGAAATGAAGAATAAAATTCCGAGAGAAACGTATGGCAATGTCCTTAAAAGATCATGCATTTGTGAGACTACCAGCCTGGTATTGTATTCCATATAGAATTGAAGATATTAAGTAAAACATATATCAATATAAGATCCATTTTTATACGCCGGGACGCCTTACTTTGCAATAGAATATCAATCAAAGTTTGAGCATGTCGACCCGGCACCTTCTCTACATTCTTTGAGATCTCTGGTATACTTTATTATTTGAACAAATATGTCCACAGATACAAAAATTTATCATTTTAATCCTTTAAGTCAAGTGTAAAATGTAGCACTTAAACATTCAAACATTATTCCCAAAGCAAAGTACGTCCTTTCACATATATAAAATGCAATAAATCATGCTACTGCTAGCTGTCGTGCTCTGCAGAGATTCTGTTTTTTTTTTTTTTTTTTTTTTTTGGAAAACCTCTTGAAGTGTTTCAGTAATGATTTATGCCAATATTTTACATTTGGCTGTATAAATATTTGCCTACTCGTATTTGTAAGTTACGTTTATTATAGTATATTCGTATCTCCAAACATATATATATTAAATAAATAAATAAATATATTCGTAATTTTAACTCGTGAAATTTGATGTATGTACATATTTGGAAATGTTTTATTTGCAATTTTTATATGTTTGTATATTATGTATATATTTGTATGTACAGTATAATCTCAATAGTACGGACAAATAAAAACCGAAATGACAAAATGTCCGAATTTCCGAAACAAGAAAAAAATTAAAATAGTCTTTTTTTTAAATATATATGTATGTACCGTGTACAGCAAACTTATTTTTATTTACAAGAAATCAATTTTAAATATAATTTAAAATTTTTTAATAATTTTAAAATAATTAAATTTAATTTACGTATGAGTAAAAATAATTAATTAATATTATAATTAATCTAAAATGACATGTATTTTCGTGATCGATAAAATTTAAAAACTACTGAACTGATTTTGAGCAAATCTTATATGCATGCTCTATGGATCGTGGGTACTGTTTCTATGTAGTTTGAAGTTCTTCCGACAGATGGCGCAATATTTATGTTTTTTGCGTATTTTAGCGCGATACTCTACATTTCGCTAAAGGCGTTGGCTTCTTAATCAGGGCGTACTGCTGTTAATTAGCCCAATAACGACTCAAACTTAACATATTTTCGTGAAAATAATAAAGTAAATAAATAACCCATCTATATCCTGGTAACCCAGACCGTAGTTTATCAAGAAACGTTGCAGTTATTATGTAAATAAAATATGTAAAACATAATTTATAATTATGTAAATTTAAATTCTTACAGTTTAAAATACATAAAATATGAAAAAAATATAAACTGTATGCGTTATTACAATTTTGATTTTTGAATTTTTGAATAAAACATTTTTTTTTATAATATATACTCCGGGAGGTAGTTTAAAGTAAAAGAAAAATTGGTGGCCAGCAACGCGCACCGATCTCAACTAGTTCTGCAATAAATGATACATCTTTTTAAGTCCCACAAGCATTGCTTTCAGCTTTGGGATTCAACTTATCATTTACCTCAGTGGAAGTATAAAAGTCAGGTGGTAAATCAACAAGTAAATCAATTACTTCGGCGGAATCGCTGCGTGTCAGTCTTGCCAGAGGAACTTCATCTTCTGTGCCCCATTCGCCTTCATAAAGAACTTTATTGAAGCACTTTTTAAGAATATTTGTCCCAACTTTATCCCCAGCAGTGCAAATCAAAATGGCAGCGTTTTTGAGCTTGATAAAATATCTGACAAAAAACTTTTACGATAATGAATTTTTATTGCAAAAGCGAAAGAAATAACTGCTGTCCTAATTATTAAGGTAGAAAATGTCAACAAATTAAGCGTCCGCTTTATTGCCATGTACGGATTTTCCGGTGTCCGAAATGTCGAGATTATACTGTATTGGTATATATTAGTTTTGCATTTGTGTGTATCTCTGTATATTTGTGAAATTGTTTTGTATTATTGCTAACTCTGGAAACTTGTTCCAAATACATATAAAATATATTTAATTTTCGAAATCCAGTTGTTGGAAAAAATTTTTTTGTTATCAAGTCTTTAGGCAAGTCGAGCATAACATTAAGTTTCATTGTAAACATTTTGTACTAAAACTAATTTACATGGTTGTGCTGGTGGGAAATGGAAATTTTTCTTTTAACTGTTTTCCTTATTCCTACTTAGTAAAATGCTCTACTAGATGTATTTCACAAAATGTCTCATAACACTACATCGAACAAATAGATGTTAAATAAATACGAGATACTAAATAGAGCAAACCCATGAAGACAAGTTGTTAAGAAATATCTTACTATTCCACTGAAATACATAAGTATATACATATGTTCCTATGAAGACCCTGTTGTGGCCAGAGCAGATCGTTTTATTTCTTATATCTTCAGGCAAGTGGGCGCCGAAACCCTAGTAGCACACCCTCATCTGATGTGTCAAATTTTCGATGACACTGAGGCATGACTAATGTTCTTTGCCTTCAATGCAGCGAATTATTTCATCCTTTAGCGCTTGAATTGTTCATGTTACAGCTAATATTCCAAATAAGCCCAAAGGAAGAAATGCCCAATATGTATTTTGCTTTGAACATCCATTGTTATAATAAGCCTGAAGAACTTTAACACATTACTCGGTGATGTATTTTTCCATGGTTCAAATTGAGTCAGTTTGAAATTGGGAAATGGAGAAAAAAACTTGACGTTTAGCCGTAGTTCTCTTTCAACATCGGCATTTAAATACCGTAAAAATATTTAATATATTAATACGTTCACGGAAGCGAATTCTATAGCATTCATTTTCATTGTGGTCCAAAATGACTTGCATGCTACATATAGCATTCAAATTATATCTTAAAATATTTATATATATAATTTATATATATAATATTTATTCATTTAATTTTGCACCAGCTTAAGTTTGAACCCTTTAAAGGAAGAAAGAACATATTCGTATGCAAATTATTAGGCAGAGACAGTTGGGGCAAAACTTTCAAATGGTTTCATAATACGGACCTCGTGATGAAGTTAATGCATTTTAGTCCCCTCAATTTTCAATGTGAGCATGTGATACGAACTGTCTACATGATGAAAATACCTGTGAATACCTGGTAGTAACAGTAGATCAAAACTTCAAATGGAATGCACCCATAGACGATGCATTAGCGCCAACAGTAGCAATTGTATGGCAGAGAACAGATTTTAAGGATTTCGAAACAGTTTAGTTTTCGTTCCAAATCAAATTTTTCTAAAAGGGAAATGAACTTATAACGGCAAGTATTGCAGAAAGCTGCAAAATATATGGAACGCACGCACAATGGGGCAAATATTAGCAATACAATCTCTGGATATCGGATTCCTAGAGGCAACTGACCAAAACCATCAAACAAGACGAAACGCTGAAGGAAGGCATGGAGTGAGCATATAATTTTAAAAATGAGTATGGGAGAAACACTTTTAAGGTAGTGTTGCCCACAATATTCAATATTTTTCGTACCTCCGTAGGGAAATGAATAATGCGCAGCCTACTAAACCAGAGGTAGCGAATTCGATTCCTGCCTAGAACTTGGCTCTTTTCCTACGGTCAAGCCGAAAGCTTTGAATGTAAACTTAGTTTAAAACTATAATAAAATAAATATATATTAAATATATATATATATATATATATATATATGTATATTTATATATTTATACATTTATACATATATATTTGAAAACCCCTCCAGAAAAAAAAATTATCAACAAGCAAACAACGACAATTCTATAACACGATATTTAGAACATAAATGATTTGTTGATACATATGTACGTATGTATATACTCGAAAGTGTAGGTAAAACGAGAATTCACATAAATATTAACATTTCCATGATTTCCAAAAGTATTATAACATTTACATATATACAATATATTAGGCGGGAAAGAAAATGCGGGTTCGCAGCCTAACGGTTTGTTAAGATTAAATTGTAATTTACTGAACGACTATTATTGGCATTCAAAATAAATTTACTCTGCTTAACATATTATTTTTTAGTGATTTCCTTTTTCATTACAATATACAGTCTTAGAAAAATGTATAAATACACCGTAAAATTTTGCACATTTAGCCAATTTGTAAGAGAAAACTTCAAAATCTTAAATGCTCATAACTAAGTTATCAACAACTTTATATTTTAATAACATAAATATGTAATTTATAATTAATTAATTTATAATTAATTGTAATGCACATGATTAAGATAATCAATAATTAATTAATTTATAATTAATTGTTAATTTCATAATAAAAAAAAAACATTAAAAGTTCATGATAAAAAAATTTAGATATAAATATTCAATGTTTTTAGATTTGGAAAACAAAGTTAAAGGCCTTGTTTCACTATCCCACACGGTATTAACGTATGTCAAATTTGACATGTATTATGAAAAAGTATTATAGTGTAACTTAGAACTGTATTTTTTTTTTGACAGGCGAATACCACTTGCAAAAGTTTTTGAAATTTATCATAAAATTATAGATTTTCTCAGATCAGGGTTGATTTTAATTTTTTTTTTAACTTTTATTATTTTTAATGTTTACACCAAAAGTTGTAATATAATAATGTTTTTATACATGGAAATAGACATATTCAATCCACTTTTTTACAGCACCAAATAGAATAAATTACTTTGTTTGTATGTAAAAAACATGAAACATCTGTTTTCGCAAGACATTTAAAATATGGTGTATCACCCTATACGCCATTTTTATTTGATTTCTTAAAGTATAAGGCATATAAGGTATACACTTTCGTGTGAATGATTTGTTTGAATGACTGGGATAGTGAAACAAGGCCTTTACTAGATGTCTTCTATAAGCTCCTAGTGATATTCCAATTGCTGACTTTATAATTGCACAGATTTTATTAAGTACCGATTTTGAAGCATTACAGTAAAGAAATATTCCCCAGTTTATTTTGCTTATTGCAAGGCTTTGTATTAGTAAAAGCAGAGTAATTATATTAGAGTTAAATTTTTTACTAGGTAGGCACTTGATAATATTGAAGCCGTTTTTAATTTGTGGAAACCCCCTATTTATTTTTATTTGTAATTTGTTCACAATAAAACATGAAGCAAATTAAGGAGATATTCATAACTTGGAGTATATATAGTAAGTATATAGTAAATAAGCAGAGCATTAATATGAAATTAAAATAATGAAAAGAAAATATAGGAAATGCACATATATAACCAATGTTACACTACAGTGTCCTAATATTATTGTCGGATAGTGGCTGCCGGATTTTACGAGTATTATATTATTTTAAAAATGACCGATGTAGTACACCTCTTCAGTCTTTTAACTCCACTCAGTCATCATTTAACTTTAAGGCTATTATATTTCTATGGAAACTTAGTCGTACGAAATTATTATTGCTAAAACTTTTCATGTGTTTCTTTAGCCTTGCAATACCAGTCCATTAGGAGTAGCGTCATTTGTCGTAAGGCCGGACAAAAATATTGTCTTTTGTGCCGTATATGTATTTTTAATAATCCATTTGGGCATCCGCAGTGCAGCATGCGGCCTTCTCCTTTTTTTTTAAATTTTCCTTTTCTGTGTAAATGTTTCCGAACACCTGCGTCGTACCTGTTAAAAGAACACACTTGAAATCTATTGTTCTTTTAAAAATACATTTACAAAATAGTTAATTTTTCCGAATAAGTAACGAAAATTAAAATTAGCTGTGAACTATTGGGTTCTGCTCTTTATCCGTTATTATTATTAAATGGAGTCGGATTTACCAGTTACCATGTGTTAGCAAAATGTTTCCATATGCCAGCAATAATGGAATGAAGGCCGTAATTAAGGCACTATTATAAAATAAACAAAGAACATTTAATTCAAAAGCCTTAAAGAAGTTTCATGCGACGGTTAGAGTCGAATGAATTCTAAATCTGCCTCCTCCCTCCACTATATATAAAAAAAAATTATTAAAACTGTATCAATCGGATACTTTTTAATTATTATTCTCCATTTATAGTAAATAAAGCGAATGTTCATAATATTTAAAACATGAAAGCAGCATAGCGAACATTGAACTTTTTGAAATAACTGGAGTGTACAGTAGGAATACTATCCATAAAGACCGGGAATTTTTTTCCAGCTTGTACGTACATGCATCGATCTACATGAGTACGTACGAGTTGTTGCAAGCGTACAGGAATATGTGCGCGCATGTACTTTCAGGTCGGCCCCGCACACAACACCCATACCAATCGTGAAGAGGAATTTATTTTATTCTTTTTATTTATTAAACGACCCCTAGTTTTTGAAAGGCGAAAAAAATAATAAATTGTATGTACTCCTTATGAAATGCAAAAAAACAGCAGTTGTTATTTAAGAAATGTTTTTTATATACTTCGAGAACATTTTACTTTGCTCGTATGCATGTTCGAATGTATGTATGTATGTATGTATGTATGTATGTATGTATGCATTTATATTTATATTTTATTTTTATTTTATATTTTATAAATTTATGAGGAATAAGTGTAAATGTTTTGTATGTGTCGCGAAGTGAACCTAAAAGAATTGAAATGGAAAATGAAAAATTATAAAATATTTAAACAACAACGAGTTCATTTTGTTTCTTATCAGCAGCTACCAATGGTTTCTATGGATACACATGCATGTATACATAGATATGTGTATATACATACATATAAAATAAAAAATACATCGTATATAAATGACAAAAAAAAAAATAATAAAAATTTTAAACACGCTTAAATGAAGACTCCGGCAGCCACTTTTACTGTACAGGCCGCAGCTCAAAGTTTTTTAAAACCAATATTTAATTGCTGTTCCAGAGGAGCAGGCATACTCAACTTATTAATTTACTTATAACTAAAACATATTTCCTTTAAAAATTTAAATTTTAAAAATACTTCAAAACTCTGTCTAACATGCAATTCCATCAATCTAATTTTCAATTTGTAAAATTAAACTCGTATACGAAATAAAACGTGGTTTTAAAGCAAATTTTTCGATTTAGAAGGAACCTTGTCCTCGTCTCTCAATTACAAAATTTTTGGATTACTTGTTTTATCGATATTAGGTAAGAACAGAAAAATGAAAGCAGCTGATCTATTTGACTAAAAAAAAGGACTATTTGGGCTCTGGACGGGATATGCAGCCTTCGGCAGAAAGCGGAATAAGCCTTTTATTTTCATTCCATTTTTAAAAGGAATCACCATTAACCCCGACCTATTAAAATTCAATTTTTAAATGCGAACCCAATTTCTCAATAACTACTTTACATATAATCTTATTAAAAATAAAATCCTTGAAAATAAAATCCTTGAAAAAAAGGATGTGTATATATGTATGTATATATTTTGTTTGGTTATCATATATATGTATGTTATGATATATATGTATATCATATATATCAGCTTGTAAATCATGAAGGAGCATGATACAACCAAAATTCTAATAAAACTATATTTATATTCATAACCAAACAAAATATATACATATATATCTATATATGTATATATATAAATAAAATGTATATGTATAAATAAAATATATATATATATATTAAATACTTTCGGTGCTCTTCTTCTAGAATAATTTGAGTAAAGCCGTCTGTTATGTAAATCTATATATATATGTATACATATATAGTAGTTGGCTAATAATATGCGTTTCATAAAATGCGTCAGATTCACAGCGGGACACCACATCAAATGCGCACGTGGTATGCAGCTTCACATGCATCTGACAGACAATTTTTACCTGACTCACGCTTTCTACCCACATGTTGAGATATTATCACAAGCCAGGAACAATGCAATGGCGTAATCTTAGGTCGAAATCAAGGCATGGTTGTAAAAATAAACAAAGCCCATTAATACATGTCCTCAAAGAAAATATTAATAGAGAATAATCATAAATTATTTAATCGCCCCAAAATTTGAAAAACTTCTTATATAAAAACTGTAACATGGAACATTTACAGGCCGAAATGTTTTCCAAACATTTTTTACTTCAATAATTTTTACACTTGATATATACTCGTATTGTGTAAAATGGCCGTATTTAATATAATAAATACCAGAAATATTTAATTTTTGTTAAATTAATGAAACGTTTAATTATTTTAAAAAGTCAATATTAATTTATGTTACAACGAAAAATAATACCAACTTCTGTATTTTTGTTTCTGCGGCCCAGCCGGCAGTGCTTTCTCAATTGAGAAGTGTTTTTTTTATGTATAAGATATGGTAAACAAAATTGTGTATTCATTAAATCGGTTAGTATAATATAACCAAGTACTTTACACTGGTAAACAAGATAATATATATTGCGCTCCAAACTACCACTAGCCAGTTTCTTTTGTTTTTGGATAACTGTACATTCTGAGAAATGATATTAATAATGTACTTATAGATAAATTTTAAGATTGGAAAAAGTTATCAGCTGCTATACATCCTCCACCTGTTTGAATTCGCCTTGCTAAATTTTTCAAATCAGAGCATTTCGAAAACCAGAGTATTAGAAATTGAAATTTAAATACATGAAAAATTTTATGTAACCATTTTATTTTATATATCATTGTAGGCATCTAGACTAGCTTACCACTAACCTCATAAAAGTATTTCACATTTTGTGCTTCGAAACTAAATTATGAAATAACGATTTTCTATTATAATTACAGAAAGTATACACGATTACAATTACAGTATGAACTCGGTAACCGCAACTAATAGAAAGCTAGGTAATTGCACTTATTGAGGATGTTGCAACCAGCGAGGAAAAATATATAACTAGAAAAATGATATATCAAAACCATTTGAAGAAACGAAAAATATATTCTTTATTAAAATATAATTTTTTTTAAAAAATATCGATTATTGTTGTCTGCACTTTCTTTTTTCTTTTTATTCTTCTCACGAAGCTCTTTCAGAACTAGAATATCTTTTATTGGAATATCGTTTTTCTCGGCAAACTGAATGCATGTTTTAAAAGCATGAATTGCAACTGATCCTTTTATTTTAGGAGGTGGAATATAATCCGCTTCACTTTCATCTGAACATTCAATTTCTACGGCTTCAATCTCCACGTTTTAATAAGCAACGCTTTCGTGCATCCATTCATTCAGCTCATCAAGTGTGAAGGAATCATTTGCCGCAAGCTCTTGGAGCATTGATGCAATTTGTGGGTTGCAAAAATCGAGGAATTGCGTGTATCGAGGGTTGCGATTACTGAGTTCGTACTGTAATGGCATCGAGGAAATATTTGAATAGTACAAGGACTTAAAGACTTTTTGAATTCGGTCGCCACAAAAATATCCTTCGTCAAACCAGCAGTTCTGTATGCAAATTTATGTTGCGTCAATTTTACTTTCAAACGACGTAATATACTCGTATTGGAAAAAACTTTAAAATTCATGTACATATGTAAATTGAAAATCTGTGTAAGTCGTTCCTACACTTTCTCAAGTATGGAAACGAATATTTTTAATACCTTTTATTGTATAGAAACATCCATTAATCAGTTATAACCAATGTCAAACCATATAAGCTTTATGTTAAGTTATCTTATCAACTTGTCTAAAGTTATTTAAAATATTTTTTACTCAGCTTTTGGTAGTATTTCATAGAAAGTATGACACATTCATATTCCTTCACATTAATTTTTAAAGGACTTGCTTGACTATTCTACACAGTCGTACATACGATTCATTAACATGAAAATCTTATACGATGTCATCGTATTTGAAAAAAAAAATCGAATAAAAAGGGTATGCAGTATGATGCAAACAAATTGGTTATTCAGCTGTTTGAAAGAAATGCAACTCTGATCGCATGCGAAGACTTAGGAAAGAAATCGTAACACACAGAAACTGTCAAACTTTTCTAGTGGAGATACAATTTTTAAGAAATCGTGCGATTTGCTTAATAATTTTTTACTTCATATATATATTGATTTCAAATATTATAAAAATTATAAAAATGATGACATTTGTAAAAACGTGTCTGCAGCAATTTTGCTCAATTTGCCTTTAATTTCCATGTCCATCTCCATCAAAAAGGATAGTGGGGTATATAAAGGTTTGATATGTGATTATAATTTCTGTAATATTAGTGTGTGACTCTGGTAAGCATATATATTCTGTATCCACATACAAAAGGCAGCTGTATGAGCATTGTCCTTCTGTCCTTCTGTTTGTCCTTCTGTCCGCGGTGTATTTCTTACGGTGTAAATTTAACTTAGATATTGCCTAATATAGAAAATTTAAAAAGCCATCTGTTCAGAATTATTTCAAAATTATAGAGTATGAAAATTATTAAAATCGGTTAGTAAATAGAAGATTAGCAATCTGGATTACCAGTCACAGCACTTCCCATGCAGTCAAACTCGCTGCTAAGTTTCAGTAGTGTAACTAGAAAGAGTACTGCGAAATTAAGCTGTACAATACTCGTAATTAGTGTGAGACATATTCTGAGGGAAGGGTATACAAAACTCGCCAGAGTCGAATATAAAACTTTTACTTGTTACAAATGAAACTAAATTACACTGAAGTATCAAAGTATCGTAGTGCTTAGCGTGCAGATATTCTTCGACTTGACCAGTCCGTTATTATGTGAAGCGTTCACAATTGTTTTTCATTTTGTATATACAAATTTCTCGATATTTATGTTTATTATGTGTTCCACGAAACAAAAGAATCTGTATATTTTTATTTTTATATTTTTTTTTATTATTGTCGTTGTCGTCTGTACACTTCCTGTCAAAGTTCAGTTTTTTTTTTTTTTTTAATTTTTGTTTTTTCTCATTTAAAAAAAATATGTATACTTAAGTATGGCTCATATTAATTTATTTGTTACAATTATTTATTTTAATAAGGAGCTGCTGAAAAGTAATAAATATTGGGTAAATACAAATGTACGAATATATTTATAAAGGAAATGTAGTGGAAAGAAAGTATACTTTCCATTGAGCAAAATATTAAAATTTAATAAAATATTTCTTTTATATTTTATATAAGTAGATGAATTATTGAAATTATCACAAGCTGAAGCATAATTTTATACATTGAAAGCATTTTGCTAAAGTTGGGAAAACAAAGATTTAGTCATCACGAGTTGCGTTGCTTATCGACGTTGTACAACTGGAAGAATAAAATGGATTGCACAACAATTTTTCCACTACTTTTGCCACCACAAATTGGACAAGTTGCAGGTAATGCAATCTGCAAGACTTTGTCTCATAAGGCTGACGCCAAAAATTTATTTTAAAATCTGATATAATGCGTATACACTCATACAATATTTCAATATTTTACATTTTTTCATGGAAAATTAAACAATTTAAGGAAATGTTTTTCCTCCAATTGCCAATGACGATGTCAATGAATATTTGAATATCCTTTTGATTTTTCTTTTTTTGTTGTTTAAATGGCGACACAATATCGAATTTAACAAGCACGAATTTTCATTTTATAATTATTTATTTATCTAGTTAATATTAAAATTATATGAATATATAAAATTAAATGAATATAATTATAATATGACTAGAAGCACTGGCTGCTGAGGCCATCGGCGGCAATTCCTTTTTTCTCTATAACATTCAAATGCTGTAAAATTTATAAACTTTTTTTTTGTTAATAAAAACTTTTTGTTTATATTACTTTCCGCCCACGTTTCGTAAAGGCTTTGCCTACTTTTTCAAATCGTTTTTGTTTATTGGGTTACTGTTAATTTCGATTGATCAGATTAATTGTAAACCTCATCGTTTTTCCCTCCTGTCAATCAGAATTGCCCTAGATCCAATTCCAGTTTCACGTTGGAAGAATATTTACGAAACGTGGGCGAAAACGTAATAAAAACATAAAGTTATAATTAACAAAATTTTAAGCAAAAATTAGGTGAAAAAGCGTCTGCGCCTCGTATAGTGCTTTTCAGTCAATAAATGTATGAGTGGAATATATCGCAATATATAAAATATCCTTTCCACATTTACGTACTCACTTATTCTATAAATTTTTATTTTTGTGGGCGGGGAAAAGTGAGGCATATGTGAAATAAGTCATAAAATAATATAAGTGAATATGATGAATGTGAATTTAATTTGCGGTTCACACCGATCAAAACTAAAAAGATTTCAAAACAAACCTTAAAGGATAATATGCTAAAAAAAAGAGCAGAAACAGAACATGGAAATGTGTTATGCAGCCAACATATTTTGTGAGTTTTGCTACGACATGTTGAGATAAAATCCTTGTTACGGTAGCCAATATGGCAAATATAACTTGGAAAACCACTAAGCCAGCGAATAGGTACTAATGGGCCATTGAATCAATTACATAGGCAGTCTCCTAACACGCTGCGTAGTTTACCCAACAGCAACAGTGTCATGTGTCAAATCATCATTATCGCCGTCACTAAAGTTAGTTGCAAGAAACGAAATAGTTGACATTTATGGCCCATAAACACTGTAAACGCCTACGAAATCCAAAAATAAAAAATATACACTTTTTTGGAACGAAAAAAATACATTCATTCACGCTGGGCAAAATGACACATGGCTCTGCCACATAAATTCCATTGAAAGTGTTCAGTATTTGAATGATTCTCATAACATTCTAATACTGTAGGGATTTTAGAAAACGAACAAAATTAAATATTATTAATTTATGTATGTATGTGTGTATTTTGCATATACATACATGCAAATACGTCCATACATATATGGAAGCCCGCAGACGTACGACAGCAAACACACCAAAATTAGTTGAAAAACAAAAATTCCAAATCGTAAACGCCCCTTGAATCAGTACACTCTTGACAATACAACACATACACATACATATTTGTGCATGGGGCGTAGAAATGCGTGTATGCATGCAAATGCATTTGAAATCCCATACAAGCCCAACAACATCAATTTGTAAATAATCAATTTACATCGATTGTACATCTATTTTGTATGATCCGCAATTGCAAGCAGTGGCATTCAAAATGATTTCTTCATTATATTTATTTCTTAAGGATAACTGCAATTTTATATGAAGTTTTCTGATACACACATGTTTTCATATTTTATCCCAATGTAAAATTTTACCAATTTCTTGACTATTTTATGTTTTAATAAATAGTACTCAACTCCCGAGAAAGGCCCCGTTTAACTATCCTACACAGTCGTACTATTCATTCACACGGAAATGTGGAATATTATCGCCTTCTATTTGAAAAAGTGGCATCAAAATGGCTTTGCTGGCGCCACACTATTATTTAAATATTCGTTAAAAACAATAAAAAGAAAAATTAGAAAATGAATTTTGCACAAAAAAAAAATATTGCCACTTTTTTTGTATTAAAATTAAAAAAAGGAATATAAATGTTTAATAAATTAAACTATAATTAAAACTTTGCAAACATTAAATTTTTTAAAAGTTGTTTCTTGTTTTGACTTTTGTTTTGTTTTCTTGTTTTCTTTTTCCAGCTGCTTGAAGTAAAAGTAACTCTGATCGCACGAAAATTCGTTCTTGTCAGAGAAATCGCATAATTTTATGCTTCACTATTGTATTCTTGCAGCACACATAAACGATTCGACAAATCGTACGAATGTGTAGGATAGTGTAACGAAGCCCTGATGTCTTTTTTACTAACTGATGTTAAGATGTACCTCTTAAAAAGTTTAGATTTTCCAACTTTGCTACCATTCCGATTTTCCATATTCAAATTTGCTGATTTTCTTTTCTTCTTTCTAAAAACTTTAAAACCGAAGTCGCCCGCATACCGCATTTTGGTACAAGTACTCCGCGTTTTTTTTTTGCTCGATTTTTGTGCACCACAATGAGTTCGCGACTTCAAACTAAACGGAGCGGTGTGTCCCCATAAGTTATCAACACATTTGGCTACAACACAATGCTGTATTTTTAAAAGTAAATTATTAATAAAGAAATACACATGCATACAGATATACATGCATATGTGCACACTCGTACACACATGTATTATATATTTCATGATTAAGAGTTATCAGAAAATATAATAAAAAAACTTGTCTCATATCAACACCATTAACTAACTACCTTTAACTACTCGTGTGGCTAGTACAGCGAGGTGCACAGACGTCGGTTCATAAAATATATGTAAATCTGTTATACGGAGTCAATCTGCTCAAATACTCGTACGTAGCCTTATCCAAACCATGCATTTGGTCTTTGGAATCTCGTGCTTTCGCTCCCACGTGTTACAATTAATCAAGTGCGATGTGATATCTTCTAACGTTGCCAGACGGCTGCAATCCAATTGGTTTTCCTTCATGCAAGTTAGAGATTTTGTATGCCAAATAAATAATTCATTGCGGTTTAAACAACGTGTAATCGGCTAAAAATATAAATCGATAGACCAAACAAATGGCCGTTTAAGCTACATATAACGTTAGTTTAAGGCACATGATTATGGCAAATCTGGAATAGGGGCTTAAACTTAAAAGCTAGCAAATTTTGAACATTTTTTTTTTGGCGGCTGAAGAGGATTGGCGAGTGAATAGCTCTTTGATTTTGTCCTTTATCACGGCCTTGTTTCACTCTCCTAGACAATCCTACGATTTGTCAAATATGGCATATCTGCTGAAAAAATATGATAGTGTGCCCTCAAATTGTCAGATTTTAATTATAAGCAAAAGTTTAAGAACATTTTCTTAAAATTATAATTTCCATGTGATCAGAGTTGCATGTACTTTTGGTACTACAGTGTGGACCAGCAATGCCATTTTGATGAGATTTCTTAAAATAGCAGGGTATCAGTATCAAATTTTCGTGGGAATGAATTGTACGGCTGTATACAATAGTAAAACGAGGGCTTTAATATGTTCAGCGTCGTCATACCAGTTCCAAATACTGCCTCTACTTTAAACGACGACTGGACTATGGATTCGAGGCTTAAACTATGTTTAAAATGATAATAAGTTTAACCAAACTGGCGTCAAAACTTCACTGAGATATCATTAATTATTAATAATCATTTCCACTTCTTGCATAAGGTTATAAGATTTAAGTCCACATCTAAAAATAGGCGAGTCGTGAGGAAATGTCTAATAAGCAAATATTCAGTAGTTGTTTAAAACTTAATTGAAGTTTTATTAATAAGTTTTTTTAATAATAGTTTGCATGAGACAAAATATTTTATTTCACATACTACTATCAAATGCAGTCTCTCCTTCGAAATATAAAAATTCAAGATTTTAAGATTTAGACAAAATTCTTAAACTTTTTATAAATTCTAGATTTAATTATAATCATTTTATTATTTGAAATAATTATTTACAATTATGTAAAAATGCAAATCACAGAAGACCCATCAAAAATTCTTCAGTTTTGTGCTTGAAAATATTGAAATGATTATTCGCAAACTTTTTAAAGTTTTACAACTTTTCAAATAAAATTTTATAAGTCTCAAAAATTATTTTATATTTTCATTATTTTAACAATATTTTTACTAATTTTTCTAATTTTTATTTTCTCTGTTTTCCAAAACAATGTGAACTGTGAAATAGTTCATTCCTACAACTTGCACGTACATATGTAAATAAAAGCTGATCTTTTCGATACATTTTTACTTTAACTGATGCTCTTTTAAAAGTTATATAAATTGTCGATTAAAAAAAAATAAACCATAATTTCATAGGAAAATGTCACATCTTCGAAGTCCTAATTCTTGCGATAAAAGTTAATGGCAAGACAAAGTTTTCTTCATTCCGCTAGTTACAATAACGAAAAACGGAAAACGAAAAAAAGGTTAAACATCTTAATAAAAAATTTAAAATATTTACTTCATTACCCAAAACTAAATATATACTTTATATGTACTAAATATGTACAAAATATCATAACTGGTTTTTCCACTTTGCAGAATTTTTCCACATTGAGATGTTTTAGAAATGACCAATTTTAAATTGTGTATATATGTATGTATGCATATATGCATGTATGTATATATGTATGCATGTAACTACATGTGCATGAAAACTTCCTTCTCAGAATATTAAATGAAAAAGGTACAGTTGCTACGTGATTTTATGTAGCTAGGAAACCGATTTTGTTCGGTAATTCTCCGTATTCTAACACCTCCTTTTTTCCTATTGAGTCGTGGAATTTCTTTATAGTAGCCTAGTTTTGTACATGCCAGTTCCTGTCACGCCATTTTACACTAGCAAACAAAGGAGATTTGAAGTAAATTTTCAACCGAATTAATTCTGAATGACGTGTACATATCCTTCTTCCCCATCTCTCTCCTTTGAAGCAGCCTTGATTTAAGAAAAACTTATACGAGTAAAACTTGTCCGTCTGTATTACTCAGATGTATTGTGCTAGATTGAAAGGAAAGCAGCAATAATAGAAAAAAAGGAAGTGTTTGAAAACGAAGAATTAGAGACCATAAAGTACATGAAAACATGTAGCAACTGTACCTTTTCATATATACTATATATTTTGAAATAATTTTATAACTCCATTTAAAATTAGTCATTTTTGACAAGTTTTATTTTACAGGTTTTAAAAGCAATACTTTTTAAAAATATGTTCATCGCATCAACTGGCATGTGTAAAACTAGACTTACTCGCAATATTTAATCTGAACTAATTAATTCATTAATTTTATAATCAGCTCTCTAAGAATATTAGAATTATGCATCGACTATATTCACTCTTAATTGAAAATTGTTTTCTTTATTTTTTTTTTCAAAATACCAGAGCAGATTTCTTCAAGTAATAACCGAGAAAACAAAAATTAAATTAGGAAAGGAGCAGTTTTTTATTTTTTTAATGAGCTCATAAAAATAATACAAAAAGGTTTTGAAAGCTGAAATAGTTTTAGAAGATTTTGGTGATGGGGCATGTGAACAGATTGCAGTCAAAGTAACAATTTTTTCTTCTTATTCTGTTATAACAAGTAGAACGAAAAACCTGATAAAAATATTTTATTAACATAACATTAACATTAAAGATAACATTGAAGATTCCTTACCCTTTAAATAATTTGAAGAGAGTGTTTGCTTAGTAGCCGTTCTGGCGGGTTATTTAAAACTAAAGTAAATTTGAAATGTTCCAAAAACACCTACACACATACATACAGGAATAGCTAATTTCACTATTTATTTCTTTTACCCCCGTTATACTCAAATACCGTTATTTTAAATGCACCTAAAGAATCTACACTAACAACAATATGTATTGAATATTAAGTCTATTTACAGTAACAGCACTGCTTTTAATGGATTAAAAAATAGAAGAAGCAAATAGTGATGATTGGCATGCTGTGATGGCTTGGTGACTATTGTGATTCTAGACTATTGTGATCTAAGAGGCATCGGTTGCAATTAAAACAAATTCATATGTTTAATTGTGGTTGAATTGCTAATAAAAATTTCGAGTATCAGACGACACATACGATACGACCCGACAATATTGCAAATTTATTCTTTCGAACCTATTAGTTTGTGTAAAGGAATATGTTTTGCCTGTAATAACTCTCCGCTAAATTTTCTCGAAAAATTTTTACGGTTTTACTTGGGCCATACTGTGCCATATTTGATAGACTCTAAATAAATATCGTAGCGTCTTTAGGATTTTTTTAAAGGCCCAAAATCTGACTCTGGTTGCATTCACAAAGTGTTGATTGAGTTACACCTTTTTTCGGTCTCATACAACTACTTTAACTTTGAGAAACATGTGGCAACATTATTCTGCCTGTAGCCAGTCGATCATAAATTTGTAAATATTTATAAACATTGAAATACGTATAAATGTATTTATATATATAAATATATATATGTATTTCTTTAAGATATTGTTATCGGGTTAAATTTAATATGTGTACTTTGTGATAGAAAAATTCTACGACATATTTAAGATCCACTACTACACAATTAAATATTGTTTGACTTTTGGTTGGTTGTAAGCGGCACCCGCTAGAAAATAGTTTAATAGAGTGGGTACCACAACACCATCGACGGAACCAGCGGCAGCAGTTGTAGCACTTTTAAATAATTTCTAAATGCGCCGATCATCCTAGTCGTTATCGTTGGAGTCCTTATCACTTTTTTTTTTTTTTTTTGTTTTATATGAGTGTTTTGATTTTTGTTTTGTTTTGATTTTTTTTGGGGGTGTGGTTGGTCGCATGGTTTTTTTGGTTTTGACTAACTGTTAAGTATTATTTTAGTTGCTGGTAATATTTTCCAGTTGCGCCTGATTAGCACCACTATCTTAAAAAACATACATATATGTATGGATGTACATACATATGTACTGGTATGTGCGTATAAATAATGTCTATGGTTTACCCACATAATTTACGATTTGTTGCCGTTTTTTTTTTTATTATCAACACTTTCGTTCATCTGGAATAAGGGGTTTCCTAGTTAGTCCCTCTTATCACTAATTGATTTTCTGTTATTGTATTAAAAATGCACTGCTTTTATAAGAACGCTTTAGACACGAATTGTAATTAAATGACTATACAAGTAAACCGTTATTTTAAAAAATAGTTTTCGACGAAATGCAGCATGGAAATTAAGCTGTTTAAAATGGCGGCTTTCGAACCAATTTCATTATTTGCTTGGCCTTAAGACAGCATTAATGCTCTAAGCATGTGGCCACAAAGCGACAGTAATTTTATGTGCTGAAGGCATAGGAAATTGGCATTAAAAATTTAGCAACAAACAATTGACCTTGCTGAAAATCGACGCATTTCTTCGGATAATTATCCTGCTTCAATGTCATTTACAATTAGCAAAATGTTTTACAGGCTTCACGGGCTATTTTAACAATAAAAATTTTACAAACATGAATGCCTTATGAGATGACGCATTCACAGTTAAAAATGCACCCGTAAGTTATAAAAATATCAGAAATATCAGAAAATATAGTATAATGTAAAGGTTTACTTACTTACTTACAAGGTTTATATAATATATTATATGGCATCAGCGGCAAGGAGGTATTTTTCAGGATAGTTGGCATGCTTATTCGTAAGATTTTGTCGGTATTAAAGGTTAGCCATCCTACATGAAACTTTTACTGAAATTAAAGTTGCTCCTCTAGTCCATGTACTTGTACTTTCAGCTTTGTTTTAATAAACATTATCAACAATCGTCTATTTTAAAAATCCAAAAAAAAAATTTATGTATGTATAAACATAAAGTTAAAACAACTTACAGAGGTTACTTCTTATGTTTAACTGTTTCATTTATCTTCAATCCTTATCATACTGCCAACTATAACTGTCCATGCAATTCTGCATATTTTGTTCATATTTGCTGTGCTTTCTTTCAAGTTCATTGTCTTTTTTATTCTTTGTTGTATTCTTAGGTTCGCTATTCCTATTCTATTCTCTTCTCCTTACTTTTTCTTCTATATTTAATATTTTGGCGCCTTCCAAATCAGTGTTTGTATAGAGCTTATATAGAGCATGTCACGATCCCCCTCTCCTTTTTTTAATTAATGATTTTATGGTCACCCGCTCGCGTCATCAATCAGAATTGACAATTTACCTGCATTTTGACGATGTTCACCTCTCAAAATACAGTAGTGACGATTTTAGGTGCAAAAATGGCGATTTTTCTACATTTAACATGCTCGTATATGGGAGGTTTTTTCCTGTAATAAATCTGTAGAGTGTTTTTTGTGTTCAACAATTCATGCTTTAGGAAATTACAATTTTTATATTTTAAAAGTATTTTTGAAGGAAAGGAAATAAACTTTACAGATTTTTGGAAAACATAACCAAAATAAAAAAATGCTTTTCCAATTTTAAAAAAAATTTAATCGCAATATAATGATTTCACCACATTTATCGGCAAATATCGATTTATTGTTTGTTTAGGTAAATTTGAATAAACCAAAATTTGTAATCGTTTAGAAAACGATTCTTTAGAAAGTGTCCTTCCTCTATATAAGGGACTATTTGAAACTTAAAAAGTCAAACTGCTATGACACTGAGATCTGTTTAAATTTTTTAAAAATATTCACATCTGGTATTTTTACATAAAGTGTTTCCAAAACAAAAATGTTTAAGAATAAATACAAAACTAAAAAAAATAAATATGGGTAAAAATAAATATTCAAAATATTTATTTCAAATATATTAAAATATTTGAAAATATATTTAAATATTTAAAAATAAATATATTTCTACGTTATTTACCTAAATGCATATGTATATATATGCAGTATATACACCCTACATTCTTAGTATAAAAGACGGGAGATCAAAAACAAAAGAACAGAGAACAAAAGGTCAGAGTTCAAATAAAAAACAATAGTTTTCATAATTAGTCTATAAGTTTGATATTGAAAATAAAAAAGCGAGTTTATATAGAAAATACAACAACAATAAACTTTTTATTTTACTTGTATATACATATATACAAGAAATAAAATATAGATATAGGCATATATGTATCTATATTAATGTATATGTGTATATTTGAACTATCGCTTTCCAAAAATGACTTGACGATTTTTATGGTTTTTTGCCTAGAAATCTGTAGTTTTGGACGATTTCACACCTATAAGTATAAGTTCTGGCAACAGTGCCAAGATCACAATAGTTGCTCTCTTTTATTTTACATTTTATTTCGTAGAGTAGATAAGTCTTGTTTGCTTTTGTCAAAAGGTAAACATGTGCTTTTTGTTGCTATTATTCCCCTTATGTTTCCTTGTTGCGATATGTGATAAGCTGAGAAAACTTTTTGCTTTCGTATTTTTATTTCTGATTGATTTCTTTTCCACATTTTAGTTGCTTTTCCGTACTATTTATTAGCGATATGATAAGTTTATTTGGATAATGATGATTTTTCTTTAATATTTTTTTTTCTGGCCGAGAAATTCTTGATCGCATACATTTAATATTGTTTTTATGAAACTCGTTCTTGTCTAGAAGTTCATTATTCCTACCGACGCGGTATTTTTACTATACCAATCAAAATCTATTATGTTGTTCTTCCTAAGCGGCAACAGGTCTAAATTATATCTGCTATTGTTGCAGGAAGTGGGTTTCTCATTGGCATACCGAAAACTTTCGTCCTCAAATATAAAATAAAAAATTTGTATGTGAATTTTTTTTGTGTAAATTTTGCAGGTGGCTTTGATTTTTTATAATATTCTTGATGGCCACGTGTAAAGCGATGTTAGTAAATAAAGATATCACATGAAAGAATACTAAAATGGCATGATTTTCATCTTAACCATAAATAGTATTTATCATAATAGTATTTTTAATAAATTTATATTTAATAAGTCTTATAACATTTTTGATTATTTATACTTATTTTTGAATAAAGTAAAACAATAAAATCATTTAGCAACTGCAGCGGGCGTCAACCAAGTGCTCTTACACCTTTTGTTCATATAGTTGTTATATTATCTCAATAAATAAATAAAATCATTAAATATAAGAAAGTGCAAAATGTCTCGTGCCATTTTAAGTAGTTAAAAGCGATAATATAGTACTCCTGTGATGTACATGCTCTGTGCGAAAGAGAAAAGAGAAGAGAGAAAACAATACGAAATATGAAGATTATTTTTTCCTCGTTCAGGATATCGTTGCTATCGCAAGCGGGTATACAGTTTTATTATTCATGTAATTTAGAAAGAGGATTTTGTGGATGGCCGAGATTTATAATGCTGGATAAGCCAAGTCAAAAAGTCAAAGTCAAATAAAAGTTATCTATAGACTTCAATAACTTACAATTATTACGCACATGTCCTGTTCAAGCAGTGAAGTTAACGCTCCGATTTTACACATTTTATTTTAATTAGTGGTAAAAGAAGATATTTTATTTTTTGTGCTTCTTACAAATATGAAATATTCCAATTCTCTTCCGAGGAAAGAAAAAGATTAAAAAAATAAAAATATATAAAACAAATAATAAATGAATAATAAATAAAAAATAATAAATAAATGAAATAATAAATAAATAAACTTATATATTTAAATTTTTGAATATAAAAAGAGGACTTTCATCGGGAGAGAATCAGAATATATTTAATTTGCAATCTAAAACTGCTTTATTCTCTCTTAAAGTCTTCGTTTCACTACGCTAGATAGTCGTATGATGTGTTAAATATTTCATTTTTTGCTGAAAAATTAGCACGGTATGCCTATAAGAATGTCCGCTTTTTATGAAATGATAATATTCATGCAATCAGATTTGCATTTACTTCAATCAGTAGAGAAAAAATTATTTCCATTATACTTGTAGTCACATTTTGATTTGATTTTTTAAAATAGGATGGTATCATTATCAGATTTTCATTAAAAGACGTTTTAATGGTTAATGTGATCTCCCGTTTGGTACTTGTAATATCTTAATCACTCGTCATCCTTAATCATTATAGGCGATAATAATTTAAATACTCTCTTCTATTTAGCAGATCTCTGTTGCTTTATATCTGTATATTTTTTACCACATTTATATTATTAATAATTTAGAAAGCATGGTCCTATTTCGAATGACCGCAACATCGAATTGTTTCCTCTTTCATGAACTAAAAGCTCACACCATATAGCGCCTCTTTACAACAGAGATCGTATATCAGAAGATTAAAAATAACGACCTTCAACTACTGATAAAAAATTATTTTTATTTAATCATTTTGAGCTAAGCGCCAGCATGTCTGGTTTGCTAGCGCCTGCAAAAAAAAAAACAAACTTTAAATATAAACAATAACAAACGATAACAAGAAATTGAATGCGATAAAAAATATATGTGCATATTCTTTATATTCATATATATTTACGAGTGTACATGTATTTATTATAATTCTTTCTTACAATTCGGTATGTTGCCTCAGCGTCGTATGGCATTGTTGAGGCAGGTTGGCATAAAGTTTGTGTAACTAATATAAACAAAAACGGAGATATATATTACTAACACATACGCAAACTAATGTTATATTATGCATAGATATATTATAGAATTCAAAATTTTGCAATATAAATATTTATCGTCCTCCACACTAGAATTGAATGTTGACATTCTTCCAACAATGTATTCTTGCTATTTGCCTCCATATTTCCAGTCTGCTTTTAGATATTCCTCAATTCGAGCTGAGCCTAGTACCACAGCTAGTCCGATTTGTTGTAAGCTTTATCGTATTTGCTATTGTATTTTTAGCCGACGCTCTTTGCTAATGTTGTTTTTTAAAAATTTCGAAGATAAACAAAAAATTAGAATATAAAAATAAAATGTTTTTTTTTTTTAATTTTCCTCTCTACAATATGGGTATTAAGCGTTGGCGCACCATAAATTATCTTCGACCTTTTCACTTAGTGTTTACTTTAAAAATGTAAAAACAAATTTCTCTTCGTGTAATCTCATATCATTACTGTATTATGAAAAAAGAATTTCTTTTAAAAAATGTTCATGACAATTTTAAAGAATTTTGCTGTCTGTGAAAAAAGAAAATAAAAACAAAAACATTTTAAATTCATCAAATCACCGATTCCCCTCAAAAAAAAAAAAATTTATTTAAATATAAAGTGATTTAAAAGCAGTTGATTTCGTTTAATAACCGAGTTAAAAGTGACCGACATAATGATCGAAAAATGATTTAACTGAAAACAATTAATGATTTCCCACGGAACTGTAGAAGAACCGTCGAATAGCCGCTAACTAGTAAATAAAAAAAAGATTTTTAATTTTAAATAAAAAATATTATTTTATAAGAAAATTCTTATTTTTTCATAAAATAATATTTTTGGGAGAAACGATTAGGAACATATTCCAAATTTCAAATAATATGTAATGAATAATGCAGAATTTTACTTTTAAATCCTTTTAAATTTTATACAAAAGTAAGGATTTTTTACACTCAATAAAAAAAATAATAATAAATGAAAAAAAGTAAACATAAAAGAAATTTTAATTAAAAATATTTAAAAAAAAATATTCATAATATTCGTTGGAATATTATCGATACATCTTCAACTTATTATACATAAATAAGTATAAAAATAAATATAAATATTATTATACATCTTAAAGAATGTTTTATGACGAGTAGAAAATATTTCCCAAAAATCGCAAAATGAGAAAAAAAGAAATGAATTTTATTATAATTAAAAAATTTAACTTTGGGGAATGGCATACAGCTGATTACTTCAAAAATTCGATTCTAGTCAATTTTTTTAAAGTAACTTGATGGGCGGTCATGCCTGATTCCACAATATTGAATAACAATTCAATCAGAAAAGATATAATAGTGGCCATGCCTGAACATTTTTTTATTTTTATTTTATATTTATTAATGTATAATAAATTTCATCTAATATTCTGATATTTTTTTTTAAATATTTTTGATTAAAATGTTATAACCTACTGGACAAATTAAATTATATTTTAAATTTAATTACATTTTAATTACGTTTTCTGAAAGTCTGCTTTGAAGGCATACGCCTGTCATTTCTCACTTTAGTAAAAAAATTGTAGTTTTAATAAAAAAAATTTTTTAGTGCATGAATATAATAATTTTTGGATTTCACTGTACTTTAAGTTTCATTCTCCTACAAGGAAAATAAATATTCTGAGATAGACCTATATTACATATCTATTCTTCGTAAAAATATTGTCTTAATAAATAACGTTTATATAGTATAATTTTGCGTCCGATTTTCAATTTTTAAAGCAGACAAAACATATAAAAAAGATTGTTTTTTTATTTAATTACAAAACAGTGTTTTCAAATGTGTATTCACATAATTAAACTCATAAGTATTTTAACCACAATATAGAGCACTGAAATAACAAAATATAAGTATATGTAGGAATAAAAAATCAACCAAAACCCTTATCAGCATTTAATTTTTAATAAACATTTAGGTGACCTTTTCGAAAGCCATTTCATGTGAACACATAGGCATATAACATTTATACTCGACTCGTATATTCTAAATAAAAAATTATTTAAAAAGGAAAACGAAAAAATTAAAATCATTACTTATTAATTTTATTTTTCTATTGCAGCGTATTCACAGAGGATTCTATGCCAGTTCTGAATATTCTTATCTCAGCGTTCAACTAAGATCACAGATTTCATAAAAAAATTCATCTTAGTCTTATTAAGATGGTGTTAAAGATTATAAATTAATGTTGGAGTGTATAGAATACAGACATATTCGTACAACAATAATAACAATTCGATTTTTGTACAATTTTATTTAAATTTACTTATTGAGTTTTAATTTCTAATGCGTATGCAGTACGTATACAGTTTCGTAACATGTAAGACATCGATTGAAATGCGTACAATTTACGTCAAAGAAATTGAATCTAGTCGTATTGCACGAATGAAATATGGAAGTTCATGCATGACACTTGCAGAGTGACCAGATAATTTTCCGAACTTATTACGTGAGCGCCGAAACTTATATAGTCCTAAAAATTATCAAAGTATTCATGATTCCTTAGAGGGAACATATTCACTATCAATCTATTTTTAATATACTGTAAAGAAGTACCACTGCTTGAAATTTGAGAACAGCTGTTCCATAATTTTTATATTGCAAAGTAATAAGGTCATATGATTAAAATTCTTAGAAGCTTTTAAAGCACTTGTCAGCACTTAAAATTTTTTTACCAAAAGCTTACAAGCAACCCTCAGCAATAGTCCTTTTGAACTCAGTCCATTGACAATTGCACTTCTTCTTTTGCATTTAGGCATAGAAGGCTACAGTGCTCTTGTTCTCTGAAATTTTTTGTTTTTTAATTTTCTTGTTTTATGGACATTGAAATTTTTTGAAAAAAAATAGAGAAAATTAAAAGTACTAAATTGTAAATTTAGTAAATTGAAATTATAATTGTGGGCACTCTAATGTTGTCTATGACAGTGTTAACTTAAATGTCATTTCTTATCAGCAACCAGTTCAACATATTGCATTTCAACATTTTGCCTCTTTTGATATTTATTTCTTTTGTAATTAAAAAAAAAAATCCTAAGTAGTCGTTTACATTACTTATTATCGTCTTAATAGTCGTCGCCGCTACTAAGTCTCAAAATTTAAACTTAGGCATAAGTTATTGTTTGCCTGTCTAATGCTCCGGCCCAATATCTATTCGCAGTCTAGTTGCCTTCTGAATGCACATTTATTAAGTAATGCATGCAATAATAGTATTATTCAAGCAGTAAATGCATACAATAGCAACAACGCTGTAGCGGTTATTTTATGCCAACAATTTTTGCTGATACCATAGGCATACCCTCATGAAAACCCGTTTCCATGTACATATATATATATATGTATATGGATGTAAGTTCTCAAGTATGTGTGTATAATTGATATTATTATTATATTATTGATGTACATACTCGTACACGATGGACGTACTTCGATGTCAGCAAAAATAAAATTTGTCATATACATATATATTTAATCGAGTTATCTAAAAATGTATAATAGTTTGTAATCAGATTGCTATAAGATTAGTCTCCTCATTGCATTCCTCCTAATATCAATTAGAAAACTTGGATTCTAGCTTTTTAATCAACTATTTCGTAGTGATAAGCGCGTGATATTCGACTAAAATGCCAACATCATTTTTGTTTTACTAAATATATTTTTTTAGTGAATGCAATGCAAATATATTTAGTTCATACATTGAAATCATTAAAATAATTTACTGCAAAAAAAATATGGCAGTTAGGACCTTTCTATTTGGGGCCAACGATATGAGGAAATAACAAAGGCAAATTCACACCATACGGTTGCCTCCGTAGGCGATTGCATAGTGCTCATGCTACTAAAGCGAAGGTGGCGGGTTCGAGTTCTACCTAGACCCCTGTTGTTTTCCTCCGAACAAGGCAATTACATATCTCCTAGTAGCGAATTAGTATTTTAGATTAACTACATATGTATGATATACATATATATATGGATGCCTCCGTAGGCGAATGTGTACATTATACATAACATATTTAAGCAACATATTTTAAGGACGGAAAATGTAATTCTTTTTTAATATAATATTTAATGGCCAAATATAGATTCCCTTTATTATTTGACAATTCTAATTAGCTGTTGGCCTGATGTTGTTGATGTAATTACGTTTCGTGAATTTTATGTTCACTTTTTCAATGGATACTTTATATATATGTATGTATGTATGTATGTATGTATGAATGTATGTATGCATGTAAGTATGTATGTATATAAAGTGTTACAATGAGTTTACTTTATATTTCTTTTTATGTGGTGGTACTTTCACTATTAATCCAATTGCTACTTTATAGCTGGTGCTTAGATTGTACCCTTAAAAAAGTGAACATAAAATTCACGAAATGTCGTGAAATATGCAATAAAATATTTACATTAGGCCAACAGCTAACTCCAAATACCAAATAACAAAAGGAATTATTTTTCATTAGCGACTTATAACTCATAAATGCAAAATTTATGAGTTAGTTTTATTTCTTTTATATTTGCGTTCTTTTCTTTATAATACTTTTCTGGAGTCCACCTTTTTTTTAAAAAAAATGTTTTCTTTGTTTGTAAGAAGTGCTAAATTGGTTGTGAATACAATCGGCTTTATTTTGATTTTGGTAAAACAGATCATTTTTATACCCTTTATACCCCGAAATTTCTAAGCGATCGTTTTAAATATATGCTAAACAAGAAACATCAGGCAACTCCTTTTGCTATTTTCAGCTGGGCTAATGAAGAGGAAGTAAACAAAACGATAAAAAAGTTGTGCTATAATTGTATTTACAATAAAAAGGTGGCTTAAAAATACTGAAATTTCTCAAAAATTAAAACAGCAAAATAAGTAAAATGTCAACAAATAAACAGTTTAATTTTCGCAAAGCTGGAGCGAGTGATATTAAAATTGTTAAAGATATGATACAGGTAAAGACATTACGAATAATCATTGAGTTGGCATCCCAATTAGATACAGTATATCTGTCAACACCAGTCCATTGGACAATCTGCAGTGAAAAAAATTACCTTGTATATTTGTAGGAATTGGCAGATTTCGAAAAAATGAGTGGTGGGCCCCAACTGACGGAGGAAGGTAATATTTAAGTCTGCAACTTTAATTTTATCAATTGTTTCTCATTTGTTCTTCAAAGACTAAATTATATGTTTCAATATCTTCTATATGTAGTATGACGGGCACTCGATTAAACCTTGCTTTTAGATCCTCCTGTGTTTGGAGTGCATATATTTTGCTATTCCTATACATGTCTACACGCACACATGGGTATGCTCATATATTTATATATATAAATACCCCTATTCATACACGGTGTATAGTTTTGTCAGATATGATTTTACCAATAAACGCTTGCTATACCTTTTTAATATCATTTGCTCCTAACTTTCCTTTTAAGTCGGAACTATCCAGTTTTCAAAAATTATATTCGGTAGAATAATTTCTTACATTTCGAAATAGATATAAATTAATTTCTTTTTTGTGTCGTAGCGAATTCTGTTTAGTTTTGAATCTTGTCAATGTGAATTTTTCGCCCAAATTCGTGTTATATAAAAGAAGACATTTTCATGTATTTTTTCAGCAATTTTAGTTGAATACTAGACATGTATATATACATATATACATATATACATATATTATTCGAGTTTTTAAAAACTATCTGAAATTTATGCAGAAGGCTTTAAAATTTTCGGCAGTTTAGCTATGTTTGAGCATTAATTCCTTTTAAAGAATGGGCGGGTGACTTTCACCTTTAATAGATTTTAATTAATCAAGTTATTGGTTTCTTTGAAAAAAAAAATAAAAAATTATATAAGAAGAAGTAAACTTCTATTTGATATTTACAGTAACAATTCTATTTTTTTCAATTCTAACAGCTATTTATCTGGTTTTGTAGTCTTTATTAAAAAAAGTTATAATAAAATAGGTGTTAGCGATTAATGTTAATAACCTTTTCTTCATTGAAATTCTTTGAAACGGTGATTCTTGACTTTTTTCTTCGATAAATATTAAAAAGAAATTGTTTATTATTAAAAAAATTTTTTGAGTATTTACATTATATCTGCGCACTTGTTCAAAATTCTTAACATATAATGTCCTTGCAAAGCCATTGTGACATGTCTGCAGGTACAGGGTCGTAATACAGTTTGATTGTAAGATAATTGCAGTTTGGAATATGCGATAGTAAATCGCTAAAGTAGGATTTTGGGTATGTCATTAACTACGATTCAAAAATATCAAATATCTCTGTATTGTAAATCTATATACAATCAATTTGCAAAATATATATCCCGCATGCAATTGCAGGAAAAATCTGCTTTTTACATGGTTCAGAGAGCGGTATCGATTGCCTGTGTGAACACTATATATTCTTCTTCTTCCTTTCTATTTTGTAAATAATTTTTTAGTTAAGTAATTTGAGCGTATATGGCGCCTTTTGTTATATATATATATTATATAAATAGTTTTACAAAATATACTGGAAATAAATAAACAAATAAGTATTTCCCAAATTTTCTTTTGTATTACTTTTAAAAGTATTGACGTTAATTTTTTCAGATCTTTTACGCGACGCTGGTATTAATGGTGGCAAAGAGTATTGTCATATTTATGTGCTTGACCTTATGGAAGAAGAGAAAACGTAAGTTTATTGGAAATGAATTTAGATTTAATGAAATTTATCTAGATTTTAATTATATAATACGATAATTATTTTATATAAATCATTCCAAAGTTAGTACTTCTGTTTCAGAAGTCAAGGTAAGAAGAGAATTATTTGAGATACTGTACATATATCGTTTGTTTCAAGTAGGAAGGCCATAAATCGCATTTTTTCCAAAAACATTTTTTTAGTGCTTTCATTGTATAGAATGTAGTAGTAAAACATATTTGATTGAATTTCATAAATTATTATTTTAAAGATAAACTATTTTTGGAAATAATAAACAAATAATAAGCAAAGAGATCAATTAGACCTTATTAGTGTGATAAAAAGATGTTAAATCCTGATATTGAATGGATTTGTACTGAAAGTTGGTGAACGTATTTTATTTAACACAAAACTAAATGTATTCATAGAGACGAGTTTAATTCGTAATAGAAAAAATTAATTTTATATACGAAAAATAATATTGTGCTGCACCCAAATTAGCCAAACTTTTCCCATACTGATATTAATCTTATTTTCACAAAATGATGTTGATGACTTTTCCCTCTGAAATAAGCCTTCATCTTTTATTAAATTTATTTTTCGAACCTTTTCATAAATAAAATATATATATACATACAAATTTATTGCATCAGGACAGCATAATCAATATCAATTCAACATTCTGATAAGTGTAAATTTTGTTACTTTAATGCTTTTAAATAATGACAATTTTTTAGTACTCGATATAAAATAAAACTTAAAATAATAATTTTGGTCTTGCCATTTATGCACACATAATTAATTACAATGTATGTGTGCGTGTATGAATATCCGTATATAATAAATATTTTTTTTATTCCAAATTACGAAAATAATTTCAGCACCGTAATTGGTTATGCTGTTTGTTTTTTCAACTACTCAACTTGGCAGGGTAAATCGTATTTCCTTGAAGATATTTATGTGCGACCAGCATATCGTGGTATTGGAGCTGGAGCACGATTATTTTCTGAAGTTGCTGCCAGAGCTAATGAGTATAATTGTAAACGATTGGATTTTCATGTCTTATCCTGGAATCCGGCTTTGAACTTTTATAAAAAATTAGGTGCTATTGATATGACGGAAGCAGAAAATTGGCATTTTTATCGTTTGCGTGAAAAGGATATTAAAAATTTAGTTGAACATATTTCTAAGGAATAATTTAAAATATACATGAAAAGGAAAACCTACATGACTTTAAAGTAGTAAAATAATGGAGAGAACTGGGGAAAATTTTTAAACTATACATAACTTACGACTTTAATGCATGTCTTATAATTGCAAAATTTTAACTTTTCTAAATATTAATTATATTAATTGTTTAGCTCCTCCTCTGTATATTTTCGTAACATAAGGATACGTATAATACAACATGTACTATGATTTGAACTATAACGTTTTCTTAAGCTTTTTTTGGTCCTGTGCAGATTTTAACTATACAAAAATAGATCCAGTTATATTGGTTTTATCGCTTTACCCAAATCTGCAGGTTTTATCACCTCTTTGAGAGTAGCGTATACAGGATAGTACGTATTTACAACCCCGTTCATTTGGCGGAGTATTTAATATATTTGTCTAACTACATATCATCTTTAGTTGTATTCGAAACAATAAACTTACATTATCTCATATTCTTCGAGAATTAGCATTTTTCTTTCCCCCTGATTATGAATTGACAACCAGTTTAGTTGTGTTTTCCTGAAGTAGACTAGACTAAACTTAATTTTGCTATTATGTATTACAACCAAAGCTAGTATAGTCTTCAACCTACTCGTTATATTTAACTCGTTGCTTTCCTTTACTAAATGAAAATTTGACAGCCAATTTGTCAATCATTGCCGTTGCAAGAGGGCGTTGCGATTGAAAAATATATAAGTAAAAATAAATAAAGTGTGCATAAGTATAATATAAAATGGATATGTGTGTATCTATTTTACTTACTCAAAGTAAGAAATGTTTTTTGAACATAATACAACATATATTACAAAAAAATGAACTTAATTATTCAGTTTCATCAGCTATAAAGAATAATAATAAATAAAGATGCATTTTGCTACTTGTTAAATGAAAAAAAAACATTATGCGACCAACTACTCGAGGCAATGCGATTCCCCTATATTAAAACTATGCTGCGCATTGGGTTTTTTTTTTTTTTTTTTTTTTTTGCTGAAGGCAGATATCATTTATGCATTTATTTTTGTTTCCATATTTCATAAATACAATTTTTACAATTTTTTCTCTATTTCGATGCAAATTCGGCGGCAGGACAAACCCAAGCCAACTGCAAATGATCAGTTGTAAGAATTTGGCAGTGCTCACAACGAGTAATTACATTGGTTGTAATCCATATTAGCTAAAAATTTTGTAACACAACTGAAAACTAACTAGTTTTAATGGTTTTTTTTAGTTGTAAATCATAATACCAGACCGACAACTACTGAGCAAAATTACAACTAGTTTTATTATAGTTGTAATACGTAATCAGGAGGTTTGTTTGCTTTTAAATACTATTTACTCCTGCTAATTTTTTTAATATTCTTTTTAATTTTGTTAGAAATATGATGTAATATAATCGACACACCTCTGTTTAAAAAAAATTTAAATTTTGTGTATTTTGCTTTTTATCCCAGCTGCTGGATCTTAATGCATCTTGTTATTTGAAATTTTTTTTCATTGTTATAGAATTTAAAAAAAATTTTGTTTTAATAAGTTCATAATATTTTACGTAGCGCATCTGCAATGAAATATTAGAAAAGATTTGTTAGATCTAGTTCGCAAAACAAACCCGCAATTTTGTCTTGTAAATACATAAACATAAAAGAACAAACTCTCTTTTTATCAGTAAACACCAGTTAAGATAAACAAAAAATTGTACAATCAGACAGTTCATGAAATATATAATTCTGCAGAAAAAGGCTAATTGTATAACATTAATATTTATAATTTTTAATATATTTATATAATTTTTTTTAATATCTTCTAATATACATAGGTATATACGCATATATTTATGTAAATGATTAACAATAATACTTTTTGTCTAAATAAAAAGTAGAATTAAATAAATAAATTTACTTATAAAATATGCATTACATTAAAAATAAAACAAAAAATATAATTATTGCTCCACAGGGGTTGCTATAACATGAATTTGCATTGATTTTGTAGAATTATATAGCTGGCCGGGTGGGAAGGGATGAACTTTGGAGAGGGTATCAGTTTTGCTTTTACCGCCCGCTGTATATTTTGACAAACGTATACTGGGCATAGGTAGGAAACCTGTAGAGAGGGGCATAACATCCAGACTAATAGAATGGCTTTCTACATCCTTCATCGTAATGACGCCTAATATTTAAAAACAAGTAAAAAAATTTATAATTTATAGAAAATTAACAAAAAAAAAAAAAAATTTCATACCTGATGATCTGCCACAGACGGCCCAAAAATTTTGATCTGTTAACACTTCATACATAAGATCAACGTAAGGATTGTCATGGATTTTTGTAATTCTTATATTTAAATTGCACACAGACTTTAAACGGCATAACTCATTGGGTTCCAATTGGGCCTGAATCTTGAATAATGTAACATAATCGACCAAATCAAAAGCACAGCTAAAGTTACGTAATAGGCAAGGTTTCTCTACGCTGGAATATTTTGTAAGGAAATGCACTTTTAAGACAGGAGATTCAACTTCAGTATTTAAAGGTTCCACTTGAATTTCATACAAAAAATAGACCGTCAGCGATTTGTAGATTTCCTTTTATGAAAAAAGATAATAAAATGTACACATGAAAATTTCATAAAGTTACCAAGAGGCTTAAAATAAAAATTGATTAAGGGGTTTAAAATAAAATAAATTTTACACACAGTTCTTTGTTGTGCTGGAGGATTCAAATCGATCAAACGGACACCTGGCACAACACAACGCACCCGTGCCTCGGTCAAGTACAGATGCGCCTCTAAACCCCGCACAATCACTTGCAAAAACTTTTGCGTGCCACAAGTATGCAAATGGCATGAAGCCTCTATGGCCGGTTGGAATTCAATGGGTATCTGTAGTTCATTGCGAGACCAGGGGCAACTCAGTGTAATCTGATGTTCTAGGTGTTTGGTCAATTTGCGTCCCGGCATATCCGTCAACACTTCTAAAGATATATCCCGTTCTTCAAATGATTTGAAATTCATTAGCGGCACATTTAGGACGCTCTCAAATGTAGCATCCTCATCGGGATTCTCTTTGTTTGTATCGGAATCTTCTTCTTTTATTTGATTTTGCATACGTATGCGTAGATTTTTGGAACATTTAAGAGTAATTTTGGCATCCGGTGGGAAAATAAAGCTACCGGCAGCGACATGAAGACATATGGGTTGTTCGATGCCAGCAATTAAAGTCTTAAAATTTAATGCAGCTGTAGCAGGTTTTGTTGTTATCTCGAATAGTGGACATTTTGAGGGTAGTTGTTCAGAAAGGAATTGTAATTGTGACATCCGTATGGAGAGCTAAAATATAAGGAACAGAATAGAAAGGGAATTGTTAATAGATATTTTACCAATATTATTTTCAAAACTGAGAAATTATTAAATTTATTACTGCTTGAGATTATTTGTAAATTTAATTATCTTTTTTTCTTGTTCTGTGATTTAGCTGGAATAAATTTTTAAAATTGAACATTGTTTGCTTAGCACCAAAGAAAATGTAAGCAATCACCACACAATAAACGAAATAATTAGTCATTCTTAGAAGTATTAAATTTAGAATAATTATGTTTAATTAATCGTTGTAACATGTTTACTTTATTCTTTTTTATTGTTTAAATTAATTTGGACATGAAATTGTTTCTATCTTAAATTATGTTTCCAAAAGACGGTTGCAGCTTTAATTATAGGAAACATATTTTAAGCTCAGAATTTGAAAAATATCATACTTTAAATTTTATTTTATTTGTGAAAATTATAGATCTAAATCGCCCTAAAACACCAAATATTATTACACAGTAGAATGTCAATATTTTTTTTTAAAAATATTGTGAATTTAATTTTAGTAGGATGTCAAAACATTAAACTTTATATTCATATTTTACAAAGTAAAATATATATAATATATAAAGTTATATATATATAAAAGTCATATAATTTTTTTTTATAATATGATCTATTTATTACTTACAATAAAGCAATGAAAAAAATTCTGAATATTCAAGTTGTAAAAGTTTATTATGGGTTAAGAACTACCTATACGAAAAAAAAGAGTTGAGTATTAAAAAAGTACCATCACCGGCGAGCTTCAACAAATGTAAACCAAACAATACATAAATCCAATTTTTTTTTATTAGATATGAGCTTTTTATAGTTTTTAAAGCTTCGGCCAGTATACGATTAGTCAGGGATAATTTTATATATTTTTACATTTTTTTTTATTTAATCAGAAGTTTATTTGTGGTTTGTTGAAAGACACTGAAAGACTACTTAAGTTTGAAAATCTCTGTTGAAAAGTACCTTTCGCAGGTTTTTTTCTCAGCTACTGTATTTATCGCCACTAGCGATAAATCATTATTTTAAGTTTCGTACTAAGTGTTTATTTGCGAGCAGTGAGTAATTATTCCAATCTGCTTGCTACTGGCTTTTTAAATTATAGAGATGAAGGAAAAGGGCTGAAAGGATATCACGTACTAGACCTTCCTCTTCGAAAACCTTTTAAGTATATACATCTACAGATTGTCCATTTGTAAACAAAGTGGTATGCTTTCTGATTATTGAGTTCACCGGAGTTAATAACCTAATTTAGTTCATTTTTATTTTAAGTGATTTGCTTAATATTTCATTACAAAATAGATACGAAATTAAAATAAAAAATAAAATAAAATTTAAATGAAAAAAAATATATATATTAAAATTTTATGAATATGGGATTGAGAGATGTGAGTGTTTTGTATATGCAGTTTTATTATTGAAATTTAAATGAGCCTCTAATCAGGCCATTGCAGGATATTAAAGACATCTAATTATTCTAGTTAAAACTGCTAGAGTAGAATGTATAAAATGCCATCGCATAGTCAATTTGATGTAGTGATTAAACAACCGTGTTGAAAAGTGATTAAATTCTGTGTAAAGTTTCTTCTTATTTGAAAAAGTTGTAGAGTTTTTAAGTACGCAAAAGGAAGTAGCTGCGTTATTTTAATGCAATAAGTGCACTTACCAAATATAAAAGTTAGGGGAAAGGGTGCTAATGTACCAATATCAAATATTTTGTAAGTTTTATATTTATAATATAATGAAAACAGAAACAAGCTTCTCTCATCTATTCCACAAGGATTAGAAAAGAATACAATAAGTTAAAAACGATCTTACCTGCTTGAATTCCCACTGGCCAACTCGAGTTGCTTTAGCTTTTAATTCGACTAATTCAAGCCCAGGGTGTACTACGACATTTTCTGTCGACACAAAATTTGTAAAATCCGACTGAATACTGGGTGAGAGCTTACGTTTCGTACTGCTAGTTCGTCTAACGGGTTGCTTAGGTTTGGGTATATCACAGGCAACTGAAGCGCATTCTAAAATATTGTTTTGTTTACGTTCTAGAAGCAAGAAATATTTTAAACGATTTTCCTTATTAGCTGCTATTGATTTGTTTGGCGAAAAATTGGATGCATTCACATGATTGGGCAATGGCGTTACGTAGAGTTCAAAAGAAAGCTTAATTTCATCTACCATCACATCACGGGGATACAGACTTTCAATCTGCAACTGAATATATACGTAGTCATCCTGTATAATAGGGATTTCGTTGAGTACTTGTATGTTTATTATGTGAAAATGATCCTCCAGCACACAAAAATTAGCATTTTCCGCAGAAGGTTGTGCGGACAAGGCTGATTTCAGGGTTTTGAGTGATTTTAAAAATTCGTCGAAGTAAAATGATCTCACTAAAGTTTCCAACTCAGCGCAGCAGGAAATGGCACCGCATGTTTTAGTATAAGCTAAAGAATCACCCATTTTACGATAACAATTTGATAATTCCAGTAGAGTTTGAGAATAAAGTGCCAACCAATTTTCAGATTTTAGTTCTCTTAAAAGATCTGTGAAGAAGCCGACTGCTTTATGAGGTTCATTTAAGGAGCAATAAAAATTTCCTAAATCGAGACCAACTAATCGCGCTAACCTTAAACGAGATACATGCTTGTATGTGCTAATGGCTAATTCTGCTAATTCTAAATACATCTTTTGGAAAGCTTGATTTGAACCCAATGCCTCCTTAAGTTGTTCTGGCGGTGATTTTTGAGGCCTTCTGGCTGGTGATCGATCCCTTTGTTGAGGAGATGGATTCAAAAATTGCTCTAGATCCATTGGAGTATCTCCTATACCCGCAGAAAGTTGTACAACGTTGTGCAGTTGCTCTGAAGTGGGCGTGTATCCCGGAAGCAAGCCACATAGCTTGCCCAGTTCATATAGTTTGTCTTTAGCCAAATTCCATATCGGTGCACAATGTTGGAAGCACGTCACGTCTTTCGGTTCCATATACAGTTCACAAACTTGTAAAACCTCTAAAGCACATACAAACTCCCAACATGCTAAGGCACCTTCTACGAAATCCAACTTAATCAGCTCCACCTCTCTTAAAGTTGAAAATAAGAATCCTAATAATCTCTTAGCTATGCAAGGAGTGTCATTACTCTGTTGCAATAAATACGCCTGCCTTTCGAAAATATAATTCCTGAAATCTAGCAGGGAGACACCTTCCTTTCTTATTTTTTCCCGCCACTCGAAACGATTTTTACGTCGAAGACAAATGCCGTGAAATGATATTAAAGGACGACGAAAATAATCCAACCATTTTTGTTTTTCGCCAAAACTTGAATTTGTTACAAACTGAGAAAATATCGCATCTAATTCATCATATTGTCTTAAAGCATCCCCATGTAGTTCCAGTTTTTCAAACACTAATGCCAAATCTTCTTGCAAAAAAAAATATTGTCGAAAATCCCAACCGTCATTATTGCGTTTTTCTCGTTTCGAACGTATAAGTTCTTCATATTTTTCAATATGAAGATTGTAACTAGTTAGCATAAGAAATCTGAAACAAAAAAATTATAATTATATTAAAATTTGTTTTTATATAATAACAAGCTTATATACGAATATATTCCTTAATTTTTCACCTTTTCCAATATGAATTCTTGAATTAGTTTATAAAAATTTTCAACTCAAGGTATTTTCTTACAAAAATTTAAACAATCTAATTATTTTTTTAATAATCGGCTATTTTGTTACGTAGTTTCATTATGAAAATTTAAGTAATAATTTAATAAAAATTTAATTTTTTATAATTAATTTTTTTTACCAATTTTTTTTATTATTTTTTTTCTTATATATACATACATATACATATATATATATATAAATTATAAATTCTGTTTGTATGATGAAATGGAAAATGTTTTGAAATAATTTCTGTTGACCGTATCATTGAATATATTCCTGGTGACCACCGAGCTTTTAATTCTTTATTCAAAAATTTTCGAGCTTGCATTCCAATCTATCTTTTAGTTACCCATGCTTCACCGTACTTTACACAAAATTTACATCACTAACATGGTTATTCCCACATATGTATATGAAGCTGACTAGTTGTCTCAAATCTTTCTTGGTATAATTTAAGCCCTTCTTTTGAAGATTATTTAGTTTTATTAATATTTTGTGTAAGGTTATTACACGTTTTAAGAATACCTAGTCAAATATTTAACTAAGCTTATATTATGGCTCACGTCTAATTCCAAATGTACATGAAATTCTAATTATTTCTATATTACAAACAAAGATATTTAATATTGTATAATTTTTCTATTATTTGGCTGCGAATTCATTTACTATTCACATTTTCTAGCGTTAGTTTTATTTTTCTTTCGCTTAATTTTAAATATGTTATCTTATATTATCGTATATATTTCAATATTATCTTATATCATAGTTTATATTAATCATATGTTGAACTGGCTCTGTTTGTCAAAAAATGTTTGCTAAAAAAGTAATATATAGTTTGCATATAAAATTATTTCACATTATATTTATAATACATATGGTGTATCGTGTATATATAAGTATACAGTAAGAAGTAAAGGTTTTAAATTATATCCGTGTGGAATAGTATATTCATTATTTATGCATTCAAATTGTACACTAACTTTCAGAACTCGTTTGTTGCCCGTTAAGTACGATTTAAACCAATTTAACTCATTTTGTACGATGTAAGTAAAATGTTTAAACTAACAGACTTACTGTATAAAATTCGTTAGTATTATGAAGATTTGAACATACCTTATTCTTTGGACAAGGCAACGAAAACTTTCTGTTGATTTTTGTTCAAACTTAGCAGGATTCAAGACGGAAATGCAACGATCATCATTTTTGGCACCAAAATCTAGACGTATTTTATCTAAAACTGTTGTTCTCTGCAGTAGGTGTTTAGTTTTTCTGACATCTATTGTTTCTACCAGTAGAATCATCCAGTCTGTAACATCATATTTTGACAATAATTTTATCCATTTGTCTATTTCTTCATGTGTAGTCTTCTTGTAACTGTCCATATCCTTCAAAATAAAAAAAGAAATTAGCACAGAGATTTTAAATAAGCAATCTCACTTAGTATAAGAAATACACATACATTACATTCCGTGACATATATATGCAAGATCGGTTGTTCCACTATACTCCATTCTCCTTTTGTATACTTTTCTAAATTCTTTTCATTAAATGGTTGAAATTGTGCATCTAATCGTACATATTTTGTGGGACGTTTTAAGGTTCGACGCCATTCACAAGTATCCAATGGTATTGCGTTTGAAATTTGGGACTCCAATGAACGAAATAAAGGAGCGGCACCCGTATCTAAATAGAGTTTCAAAAACATCAGTGCACATTTCTAACAAAATAATTTGTCACTTACAAGTTATTATGGGCTTAAAATTCATTATTTAATTACAGAATTATGCAAATTTATCTTAGTTCCTTTTGCAAACAATTATTTTCACGTAAACAAATAAATCCGAACAGCTGACACTAACTTCTTCTAATAAATGCATTCACTGAAGATGAGTTTTAAATTCTGAAATATAATAAAAGTGAGAGCTGCCATTTTTTGAAACATAATAGATTAAATTTAATGTTCATCGATGGTCTAATAATCTTTTTATTGTAGTTTTAAAATTATTGCGGAAGGGGGAATTAACTACCTATTTTACACCATACATGGTTCAAAATTCTTGCTTTTTAATTTTTTTATTTTTGTACGTTATATTTCGTAGAGAATAAATCTCTTTTTTCTTAATTATGTTGATTTATTTATTTCCACTAGTAGCTATGTATAGGCAAGTGAAATTAATTTGATATTTGATTGAGGTATACACTGCTCCTTTAATTATGTTTCATTGGAAGCATGAAACTTTTCTTTACTACCGTTTACAGAAACTGAGCAATTTTTATTATATCACATTTTCTCAATTGCCTTATCGAGTTGCTTTAAAAAACTAGTTTTCTTAATACTAAAATTTTTTGGGCTTGTCTAATTTTACACAATTTGAAGGAAATTGTGAACGTAATGCAAGTTCAAAAGAAAATTACAGACAAACTGATAAAGTAAATTGATGTGTGTGAAAGGGTGATACGAAATGTGGCAACAAAAATGTGAAGTGTAATATTTAAGACTGAAACGGTAATAATTTGATTCCAAAAAGAACACGCACCACGTACAGTGGGAATAAAAATGAATGGTAACAAAAACCAAAATTAATGCGAGGAGGAATGTGTATAAAAAACAGAATTCGTTTCTATATGTCCACCACCATTTCTACTCTCCACCACGTAACAAATTAAAACTGACGTCTAAAATTGAATGCAAATGTATCGTGTAAATCAACTTTTAAACGCCATGTAGCTGTACCCACGAATTGTTTCAATTGTAGAAAACGCTAAGTTGTTATTAATGCATCAGCTGCCAAAAGTGTCAAATTAACTTGATAAGATTTTTCTGTCTGGAAACAAAAATTTACTATTTGTTTACAAAAATTAAAATTAAGACATAATTAGTCGAGTGTTAATAACAGTTGACAATTAAATAAATAATTTTTATTAATTTGGAAAATATTATAACGAAAACTGCTGGTAATGGAAATGGCAAAAAGTTTATTTGGAAGGGATCACGATGGTTATGTGGGCAGAGACGAACATACGGTAAAAAGAGTTGAGACATATTCTCATTATTTCTGATATATCATCAATTGTTGCAGAAAAAACTACAAACATTTAGTTCCGAAGATGATGTTATTGACGAATTGCCCAACCTAATGGAGGAGTTAAGTGTTGTAGATGGCTTAAGGCCCAATCCGGGTGGTCCTTTTTCTGCATTAACACCTTCCATGTGGCCTCAAGAAATACTTGCAAAATTAGGACAGCCAGAGGCTGAAAGTTCTGCTGGTCCCAATTATCAACCAGACTACAGATTTGATGAATTTGGCTTCCGAGAAGAGGAGGAAGATGGGCCAGAGCAAAATTCTAATAAGCTGTTAAGTATACCCTTTGCTGAAAGTGCTCAGCATCGCTTAGAGTGGATTGCGCATTTAGAATTTTCCCATAATAAAGAGGCAACTGAATTAACTTGGGAACATGTGGATGTTATTCTACCACGTACTGAAAAACTAAGAAACATGGTCAGGGAAGGTATACCACATTCTCTTAGGGCCCAAATGTGGATGCGTTTGTCAGGTGCTTTAGCGAAAAAGCAAAAAAGTGAAACTAGTTACCAAGATATAATAAAGGCGTCAGCTAATGATCAGCTTATGACTTCAAAGCAAATCGAAAAAGATTTATTGCGAATTTTGCCCACAAATGCATGTTTTAGTAACCCCGATGGTACTGGTATACCTAGACTAAGACGTATTTTACGTGGCATTGCATGGCTTTATCCAGATATAGGTTACTGTCAAGGTACGGGTGTTATTGCCGCATGTTTACTACTGTTTATGGAAGAGGAAAATGCGTTTTGGATGATGGCTACCATAGTGGAAGATCTTTTGCCGGCTTCATATTATTCTTCTACCTTGCTAGGAATACAAGCTGATCAGCGTGTTATGCAAACACTTATTGCAAATTACCTTTCCGCTGTTGACGACTCATTAAAAAAGCACGATATTGAGTTGTCATTGATAACACTGCATTGGTTCCTGACTTTATTTGCTAATGTGGTGCATATGAAAATATTAGTACGCATTTGGGATTGGTTTTTCTATGAAGGCAGTATTGTGCTTTTTCAATTGACTTTAGGAATGCTCAAAATGAAGGAGAAGGATTTGCATAATCTTGAAAATTCTGCTCAAATATTTAATTCTCTATCGGATATCCCAGGGGAAGTGGATGATGTGGAGGTATGTTAAATTATATAGTTTTAGGAATGATTAACTTAATGATAAATTATATTTTTTCACAAAAATGATAGATTATAAGAAATTATAGGCGAATTTCATCACTTAAACACAAAGAAATTATACTATTCCATTTTGCTGAACTTTATTCTTGTGTACAGCGTAACATCGAAACATCACGTCTTCAACTAAATATATTCTAATTCTAATCAGAACAATTAATATATTAAATGAAGAAAATAATATCTAAGGGATACTGTTTAATCCGTAATATTCGAATTAATGTTTTTCATTATTTGTTGCAATAGCAAAAAAAAAAAAAAATTGTTAAATACATTTTGTGAATATATTATTTTCAAATTACCAGAGGTTGAAAAAGGTTTGGCAACGAGTTCGCCAAGTTTACTTTTATTCTCTAAATAAAACAAATGAAAAAATTGAATGTCAGTATTACACAAACTACATATAAAAACTTCAAAAATATCTTTTTCGCATTTTTTTTTTAAAAATAATTTTTTTTAAATATTGCACACGTTACAGAACTTTATTACGACTTAAATTAAGTGATTTTTAACACAAAAAGTTTTATGTTCAGCATCCATAACATATCCATGTATGCACAATATATTACAGTAACAATAACTACCCAACTAACTTAATTTACAGGATCTATTTAAACTTGCTTTAGAAGTCGGTGGGTCTTTAAGCCAAACCGTTATAGACACTCATCGACGACGTCATTTGGCCTACTTAATGGCAGATCAAGGAGGTTTAGTTGGAAATCCCGAAGCCGTTCCAAATTTGCCCAAACAACATTTGGCGCGAAGACAAGTACGAAAATCAAAATCTATTCTAGAAACGTTATTATTTCGTGGTGATAACGCTGGAGATGAGATAAAGAACAAAAATATCAGGCAAACAGAGATTTTGGTAGATTTGCGTGAGGCAATTCTTAAAGTAGCTAGACACTTTATAACTATTGAACCTAAGTTAGCAAATCACATTCAACTTACAGCCGATTATAGTACACAATCACATGCTAAAGATCATGAGAATTTTATCAACGTTGCAAAAACACGTAAGAGGAGAGCGAAAGCTTTACATGATTTTGAAAGACATGATGATGATGAACTGGGATTTAGGAAGAATGATATAATCACTATTATAAGTCAAAAAGATGAACATTGCTGGGTAGGAGAACTGAATGGTTTAAGAGGATGGTTTCCGGCTAAATTTGTTGAATTATTGGACGAACGTAGCAAGCAATACACTTCGGCGGGAGATGATGCTATATCAGAAACTGTAACAGATTTGGTGAGAGGAACTTTGGCTCCAGCCGTTAAAGCTTTTTTGGAACATGGAATGAAAAGGCCTTCATTTTTAGGCGGCCCAATACATCCGTGGCTGTTTATAGAAGAGGCAGCCTCTAGAGAAGTTGAGAAAGATTTTGAATCTGTCTATAGCCGATTGGTTTTGTGTAAGACTTATCGCTTAGACGAAGATGGAAAAGTTCTCACACCTGAAGAACTTTTATACCGCTGTGTACAATCTATTAATCAATCGCATGATGAAGCTCACGCACAGATGGATGTAAAATTAAGATCATTGATTTGCTTAGGTCTTAATGAACAAGTCTTGCATTTGTGGTTAGAGGGGTTGTGTTCTTGCCAAGAAGTTGTACAAAAATGGTACCATTCATCGTCGTTTATAGATTCACCAGGATGGGTTCAAATAAAATGCGAATTACGTATATTAGCCCAGTTTGCATTTAATTTGAATCCAGATTGGGAATTACCTCCAAAACGTGGTAAGGAATCGCAACCTCTCAAAGATGGTGTCCGTGATATGCTGGTCAAACACCATTTATTCTCTTGGGATTTGTGAAAGGTTTCAAAACTTACTACTTACCATAATATAAGGAATTTCTTTAAAAAATTTTATATAACCAAATAAACTCACTTAAAAATCAATCTTTGCAAATAATTATTATAGTTAGACTTTAAATTGATAATATTTTGTTCCTCAACAACACAAACGTTCCATTATGTTTTAAAATTTTTCTTTTTAAGATATATTTTTACTTCTCAGAACGCGACGAAATATCTGCATTTATTATTAAAGTATATTGTATTTATAAAAATATTTATTTTTATGTGTTGTTAGTTTGTTTGATTTTGTTTTTAAGTTTATTTCAAAAAGCTTTTTTAACTGAATTATATTTGTTAAAATCGCCCTATTATTTATAGCTTTATATATATTAAGACTATTCATTATTCTTTCATTAAATACATCTGCCCACTTAAGTGCTTATATGAAATTTCTACATACCAATTTTCATAAATATTAATATATTTATATTAATATTTTATAATATATATGTGTACCTTAATTAAAAGATTAATTATTAAATATATACATACTACTACAAATAATTAATAGATATTAAAAATTTACTTGTTTCGAAAATTGTGCACGACTTTTAACTTTTTGAAGTAATCAGTTAATTTATAGTTATTTCAAAAATATTACATTAATATTAATATAAATCTATGTAAATAACACTTTTTCCGACACCATATACATAGATAATGTTGGTCTGATTCACCCAAAAAATATGATATATATTATAATTTATTAAATTCGGTTATCGCTCGTAAATTGCTAAATTCATATTAAAGAAATTTGATTAGCCAAAAATATATTATTAAAACTTAACAAAAGATAGTATTTTTGGTCTCTCCGATATATTTGATTATAAATTATATATAATCGTAGTAGTCGCAAGTAGTAGTATTGCACAAGTATCCACATGTCCAAGATATGCCAAAGCAGTACTATTATATCATATATATAATATTTTTCCTGATTGGGCTGGATATTTATTGTTTTTATTTCTTCCTTTCAACTGGATAGATAAAACATTCTAAATGAATTATTATTTGTGTAATCTTTTTAAATGTACTATGCTGTTAAAAAGTTCATGTAAATTTTAAAACCGGTGGCTTGATATGTTGGTTTCCCTCAAGGCCTTACAACCATATTGATATCATTCCCGAGTAACTTCCATTTCACTTTACAAATAAATATATTGTTTAAATATATTGTTTCTGTAATTTGTATTACGTCCCGGTGAATTCAATTACATATTGTATAATTAGGTGATTTTCAGTTACGTAATATTTTTCGTCATATTTTTAATGTGGATAACAAAATTTAGAATTCTTCGAATGCTTTTACGTTACAAGCATTTATTTTGTTCAGATTTTTTGATTAATAAAGTAATGTAAATATGAGGATTTAGTATAATTAGATGTTATTTTGATAGATTTCTCTCTACAATTAAAAAACATCTAACAGGTAAAAATTCTCGGTTGTATTGACCAAAAACGTATTTGAGAGCCTTGCAATTTAATTAAACTAAAAAGCCGGTGAATAAGTTTCTTTATATTTGTATTAAATCTCTTACATTTATATAAATAAATAAAAAAAATTTAAGTTCACTTTTTTCATATATATATACATATTAAATTAACTGCCAACCAATCCCAAATAATCATCCATTAAGGTACCAATCGCAAACTAAAATATTAAAGGTACTATTAGAAAATATTTATAATTGAACTATATAAACTTACAATGCCTGTGGCATCCACACGTGTACCAACAATTTTTAATCGAATTTTATCTTCTCCTGATATTACTACATCTTCGTCCTTAGATTTATAGCAGGGAGGATTACCATTTGGGCAGAATTGCATATCCGCTGGAATAGACTAAAATACACGTAAATTGTCATATATTTGCAAAGATAAGATATCCAAAATCATGAAAGGACATAGGCGAAAACTAAACAAGGACACTTCTTATTTATATATATTCTCGTATATTCTATATACGAATTTTTATTAAAAGTGCGATCTTCTCAGTTTTATCTTTTACATTCATGGTTTTTTGCAATTAATATAAAATGTAATATAATGCAGTGTTCATATTTCAAAAACTACTTACATGATGTGATATAAAACATGATAGAGGACCAATTTCAGCAAACATACCGACTTTGTTAATTTGTTTTACAACTGCATCTAAAACTTCACCCTTAAATGGACGAAACACAATTGCTTTGTATTTTACCGGATACACCACAAATCCTTGGCCCGGTTGTATCACGCCGGAACCAATTTGATCAATGGTTGTTACCGCAATAACAAAACCATATTTTCCCGTGCATGTTCCTTCCACTTCTGTATACAACTTTTGCTTAACAGTCTCCAACAACTGAGGCCCAAAGTAACGCGGATGCAGCAGAATTTCATGCTCAAGTGAGATCTTCAAAGAAATAAAGGTAAAACAAAATTACCTTATAATTTCAATTTACTTACGTGGTAAAACATTTTTCCTCCTTTTTTTGTACTTAAATTATTATATGTACTTAATTATTGTATATTAATAATATATATATTCTTTATTGCTAAACTAGGTATTCCACATACACTACTAAATATTTTGGCTGCCATCAAAAACAACGCGCTGCTAGAAACGTCAATTTTAAAATGTAAACAGTCAGGGCTGGATGTTTCCATATGTGTCTTGTAGATTGTCGAAGTTGCCGTATCAAATTTAGATTACACAATATTATTATATTACAATAAGTAAATACGTTTAAATTCAAAATTGTTATCAATATCAATTAAAATTGTATAAGTTGGCTTTATAGTGTTTTCACGCCTAAAGTTAAAACCTGGTTTTAACTTAAAACCTACAAACAGCTGATTTTGTGTTCACATACAATTTTTATAAAATCAGGTTTTATAACACAGTTTGTCAAATGAATTTGTTAAAGATAAAATAAATTTTTTGAAGAAATAGATGTGTTTGTTGTAATTATTCTTCCCACATTTATTTGAGAAACTGTTATTGTATATATAAAACATAAATTTTAAAAATGTGTATCTAAAATTAAAATGATTTTACATTTTGTGAATGAATATTTGTGAATTGTGAATGAATTATCAGCTGTTTTCAATCTTTCTAACTTGGTAGCACTGAATAAAACAAGGTTGTATATTATAAAATCTACTTAAAACCAATTCAAAAAAGGTTTTAGATGGTTTTATGAGAATTATTTTGTATGGTAAAACCAGGTTTTAAGGGTTGGTTTTAAAGTTAAAACCAATTTTTGTTTTAAAACCAGGTTTTATCCTCAGTGTGAAAACACTCTTAGCCTAATTGTTGCAGTGAAATAGTAGTAGAACACATAGTACAAGTTGTTGTTGCTCACTTAGTACAATTAGTATGGTAAGCAAAATGTAGAAACGCCTGTAGTGTGTCAAGTTTGTAACAGAAAAAAATGTAAGGCAAACTTAAATTTTAAATAACACAACTAAATAAAAGAAAATCCATCGTCTGGCCTTGTTTTGATAATCATTACTCAAACACTTGATTAAATATGAAAGCTTAAACTCAACGTGGCTATAAAAATTATCTAGACCATTGTGATGCTAACTTCGAAATGGGAACATACCGTTATATACATACATAAAAATCGAAAGCCATACATATCTGCATGCAAAAAAAGTTATATTACATACATACATATGTAATTACTGCATAGTTCGTAAACAAAAATTTTTTTCTATTAATTAGATTATATAGATTGCAAACACTTAGTCCGAACGCCAGTATTAATCTGAGCAGGAAGGCTTTTGGTAGCCAATCACTAAAATTACAAAAAAAAAAACAGCAAAGGAAGAGAAATGTATCAGATTAAAAAATGATAGCAATCAGCGATGGCATTTTGTTCCCTTTCTGGTATTTTCTGAAGCTTTCTGCGATTTTCCTTAAACTTTTTTTACTAAATGTTTGACAAATTCTTAAAAAATATATGAAAAACTATAATACATTACAAAAATTACAAGTTTATTTTATTATTTTATTGAGATTGCCTACTTCTTATATAAATCTTAGAAGTTAGAAACTATAAATAAGTATCCATAATTTAAATTAAGCTTTTGCCTGGTGAAACTAAAAACCATATAAAAGTTGCTTGGCCACATCACAAAAATTACTTTGAAGAATGAACGCATATCATTTTAATATATTTTGATATGCAATAACATTAGAATAACATAACATAGAATGTATAATAGACTACATCTGCATTTGTACCGTTTAAAACGCTACAAGAAGCTTAAAATTTTTAAAAGCTTGCCATTTGTATACGTAGCCTCTTGTGCTTGCTTTGTAACTTTTTTTTTGTAACATGAAATGATTGGCGGTTTAATTTAATCAATATGTTGTTAAACTCTTTTGTTTCTCAAATCCTTCATTTAGAAAAAACTTGAATTTTTTTTGCCTTTTTTGCACTATTGTTTAGTTGGATTGTATTAAAACTTTCCGTTTCGAAGCTCTAATTTTTTGTCCTTTATTACATATATTTTTATTGTTTTTAGAACAGTTCAAGGTAATGCTGCATATTGTGGGATTACAAAAATTTCTAATTGAATTTAGAATTAAAATTTATTAAAGATTAGATTAGATCCATGTACGCAGTTGTACTACAGAATGTCCGGAAATCCGAAAATGCCTGATTAACTTTAAACGACTTGGACTTGATATCAAAAAGAACGGTGGTTTAACGAAACCGCACTTCTAAAATTTTACTGTTGATGGTTTTTTTTTTGTGTGTGTTATGTTAGTAAATGGAAAAGTGTCGGGGAACCCCAATGAATTTTGAACAGTTTAATATTATTATTTAATAAAATAATATTATTAATAATAAAACTAAATTTTGCTACTGAGTAAAATAATAGATTATCATGAATCCAATTTATAAAGTTTATTGTTTTATATAGATTTAAGCCTTATATTTTCTTACTTTAGATTTGGCTTCATCAAATTGAAGGCTTTAGGAAAATATTAAATCGTTTCTTAAAAGCATTTAGTTTTTTGTGAGTATTTTGTGGGCAAGAGGTGGCGGAGTGGGTAGACCAGACCATATGCCCGCGATGTTATTACCAGTTTTTGTTCTACAATTGTTCTTGCCATTGATTAATAACTAAAATTCATTAAAAAGCCACAATGCATGCAGTTAGTTGTGGTAAACCAATCATGTGAGCGAGACAAAAGCTCTCGACAACCTGACTGCACTTAAAATATAATTATTATGATGCTGCGAGAGCTGTTCTTCTGCCCAGAGATGCTTTATGACTGATTCCTTAAAAATATATATTAAAGTTAATTATTGAGGGCTACTGCTAGTGAGTGTTGTCTACACATTATTTCATATCTTTTCACTTCCAAGCTCTAAACTTTAAATTGAGAATATATATAAGAATTTCATATTATGTCTGTATGTATGTAAGGAAGTGCTTATGATTGTTAATTATTTACTTTGGCGTTTCATTAGGGGTTTATACCGTTTTAGAAAAACTGAGTACTGGTTATGGTTGAGCTGGTCCTCGAGTTAACTACTTGCAGTCTTTGATTCCACCTTTATTCAAAGTTTAAATCTGGTTTTAGAAATTTTATTTCTAAAATGCAATCTATTCTTATTAGAAGCTTTAAATTGGTAGACTTGTCCATTTAGAGCTCTAAACTATATTATCGCCTACAGAAGGCCCTGTGCATCTGCAAATTTTTCCCCCACTATGAATGAATAATGAAGTTAATCATATCACATTTTATATATAATTTTATTGTATTGAAATAATTAAAGAAAAGTGGGATTCTATATCTGCATCTCATTTTTGTGTAAAACGATTTCTTCCCGATATTTATCTCACAAGATGTTTTGCACTTTTATGGCGGGTTAATTATTGTAGCGAACAGTCGTTGGCCTGCACCAAGAGTTATATATGAATGTGGCATGGCGTGAGTCATGTGGACTTCCCATAGCAATACGAATTAGTTATTGTTGATTCTCTTGGCAGTGAACTTATTTCACTATTGGATTTTATTGCGTGAAACTTCAATTGCGCGTTTTGTATGAGTATGAGATAACTTGCAATTTGGTTGAGTATTTTTTCATTTGAACAAGAGTACGTTGGAAACACAAAAGCCTTGAAACAAGAGGTGTGCCACTTTTGCCCATCTCTGTCTTAAACGTATTAAAGAGAGTACCTAAAGTATTTTCGCATAGGCATGACGTATCTTTTTATATTTTAAAACTAGTTTCGGTGTTGCTTTTAGGGAGAAGGTTAAAAAAGCATCTGTATATAAAAACATGTTCCTGTATTTAAACAATATTCTGAGATAGTCCAATATTGATAACTTGATTTAATTATTTTGCTCAGTTTAAATATAACGAATAATAATAAAACCCGGCTGCATACAATTGCGTATCTCCGCTGACAATTTAGTCAAACAAAAGCGACGGCAGTGTATAGAGGTTTTTAATAAAGAAAAATTAGTGATCGATAAGAATAATAATACAGTTTTTTGTTAAAAATAATAAAAGGTACAGAAAACTCGTATTAAAATTGTATTTTTGGTTGCGTTAAATAATTTGAGTCAAGGTCTGAGGAATATATGCCGTTTTATTTTTTTGAAAAAGATCGCAAAGTGATAAAAAAAAATTTTTATTTGCATGGAAGTAGAATAAGGATTTGATGCTTCTAAAGTACACAGTACATGCCAAGGGGAATTATTGGTGTATTTGTTATTGTTGGATTTCCGTCTATCCCTTGCAAGATGCTTTTCTATTGCGGTTATGCGTTGAAATGCTAGTCATGGTTTAAATTAAGGTGGGAATAACCCCCTGTATTAAATTCGAACGTAGTTTTGTAATTGATATAATAGTTTTGTTACGAAATTATAAATTATTATTATTTTAAACAATGAAATAGTGGTTGGCAAGCAAATTGAGAACGAGTTTTCTGCACAATATATCGTTTGTGAATTTCAAATAGTCGTATTTAATGCGAATATTCGTCCAAATAGAGCAGGGCTTTCACCTAAAACAACAATTTGTTTTTAAATGATTATTTCGAAATAAATAACAAAAGCAAATATGCAAAATTTGCTAATGTTATCCATAAATATGTTTTTAAACATTAGCATACTACGTTCATACACAAATATATACATACATACATAAATAAATCAAACATTTATAGTTCGAGCAAAGCGAAATCCAACCAGGTAAACCTTAAAGCACAGCTGAAAGCACGGTTTCCGCCAGTATGTATTTTTGGCAATGATCACTTTTAACAAAACCAAAATGCTTAAGGCCATGTTACACTATCCCAGACAGTTGTACGATTCGTTCAGACGAAAAAAATTGCATAAGATCGGCGTTGCTGGTGCCATCCTCTCACACAAGAATGATGCAACTCTGATCGCATGCGATTCGACATTTTATGAAAAGTTTCATAAACACTTTTAGGCCACACTATTCTATTTTTTCTTTTAACAAATCTTACGATTGTGTGGGACAGTGTAACAGACCCTTTAACATGAATGTGACTTACTTCCGGGGCCTCTGTGAGTAACTCCAATTTTTATAAATCTGGTAACTCGAGAAAAAAAGTGTGTGCGCATTAAAACAGTGTGCCCGACATTAATGGATGTTATAAGGAGATATGCTCCTGATATTAGGAATAATAGCTCTGCTTCGGAAGAAAAGCCTTTCAGTGGAGTAGAAAACGACTAACTATAATATTTCTGGAAGTAAATTTAATGTGGCTGGTTTTTCGTAATGAGAACGTCGGGCGCTTCCTTCTTAATTTTCGCTCTGAGCAAATTGTTTATGCTTCCGAGAAAGTTTTTCGCGAAAACTACTGGGACTATCTCACATTATAAATGCTAATGGCAAATTTAAGCCTATTTTGCGTTTTACAGTTTGGTTTCAATTTTCAGTGGGCATAGTTATAACGAAGAGACATCTAAATTTAGAATACAATAATTATCTACATGTATGAAAGCTTGGGGATCCAAATTTAAAAATTATAGTTTTCTTTTTTAGACTGTTTGAAATGTTGCATCAGAGTTTAATACTTTTACAATTTTTGGCTGTAATTGCGTTGATTGGGGCTCTGCCACAGCAGCAACAAAATCCAGAGCTTATGCAATTAGTCAACAATGTTTTCAATCAAAATCCAACTCCAACGCCAAGACCTTTTCGAGGACCTTCCAGTGGATTTGGTGTAATAGTTACACCGGTCCCTGTAGATCCCTTAATACCTACGGATACATTTACCTCCATTAGTGGTAGAGCACAGTGTAATTGTGTTCCTTATCACCAGTGCGATCCCAATACGCAAACTGCTACTCCAGTTGATGATGGAGCTTTTGATGGCTTTGGTTTGATTGATATTCGCTTTAACAGTAATTCCGACGATAATGCTCCTTCTTGTGAGCATTTCCTGGATGTATGCTGTGATGGTGTTCGAACGCGTAATAATAGTTTAACACCTACACCGCAAGAAGAAAGGCCAAATCGTCCCAAAGGGTGTGGTGTGCGTAATGTAGGCGGTATTGATTTCAACATAACTGGTGCAAATGATAATGAATCTGGTTTTGGTGAATTTCCATGGACAGTGGCTTTATTACACTCTGGCAATGCCAGCTACTTCTGTGCCGGCTCCCTAATCCACCCTAGGGTGGTTTTAACTGCCGTACATTGTGTGCTGGGTCGCTCCCTTAACAGCTTCCTTGTACGGGCTGGTGAATGGGATACGCAAACCATAAAAGAGCGTTTGCCTTTTGAGGAAAGAAGCGTGGCCAAAGTAATTACACATCCACAGTTTAATATTCGGAACGTCGCTAAGGACTTTGCATTGGTCATATTGAATTCACCTTTCACTCTCGGTGATCACATAAACGTCGTATGCCTGCCACCGGCCAATAGTTCTCCTACACCTCGTACTATTTGCTACTCTACTGGTTGGGGTAAAGATATATTTGGTGCAGCTGGCCGCTATAGTGCTATTATGAAACGTGTCCCTCTACCAATTGTCGATTACACAACCTGTCAAAATCAATTCCGTAATACACGGTTGGGCCCACGATTTGCCTTGGATAATTCGTTTATTTGCGCGGGAGGACAACGTGGTATTGACACCTGTCAAGGTGATGGAGGTGCTCCCCTGGTTTGTCCTATTGGCTTAGAGTCAAGTCAAAGATACCAGCAGACTGGCATTGTTGCTTGGGGCATTGGTTGTAACGATGAAATACCTGCTGCTTATGCGCACGTCGGCTATGCTCGAGCCTGGATCGATGAACAAATGTATGCAAACGGTTTTGATACAATGTCCTATTCTGCAAATTAGATAATTTATTACCCGCTTTAAATAAAAATTTACAAAAATCTTTTTTTGGAATCCCCTAGTAATCCTCTTTATGTTTGTATCTATTTACAGTTTGTAATCTAGTCTTGAATATTCTTAAAACTTGTCAATATGCAATAAATAATCGTACCAGATTAAAATGTTTGTTCAATTCTTTAAGGTGATTTTCTTTACAGTGTAGAACAAGATTGTTGTTCACACTATACAACTTTTGTTGCAGAAAGTTCGGCTATTTAATGAGAAAGAATGAGAGAGGTATAGAAGTGAAAAATACATTAACACTTTATCACTTTCACAGAGAGTAAAAATGCAACTAAACTGGCAACTAAAGTGACATATTGTGGTCCAGGATAAAGGGAACTCTCCGCTGTTCGTCTGAATTAATCTTGCCTAATCGATTTTGAAATATTGTATATTCTATCAGTATGAAGAGAAGTAAAGTAAACTTCAAAGCTTAAAGCTTTAAAGCTTGTTTTTGAAAATTCCCAGCATTACATACCTTTTCCTAAGAGCGCCGTGTCATTGTTGCATCGAAGAAGGGAAAAATTGTGATATCCAGTGAAATCGTCCGGACCACCGAATTATCTCTGAGTTTTATTTGAATATAACGAAAATGATTGCAGATTTGCAATAAAAGGAGTGACATTCATTTTAAAACCGTAACGCTAATGGTCAATTCTTCTAATAACGTATTAAGTAACGTATTAGTATTCCAAAAGCGTATTACTCAATAGTTGTCCATGTGATAATACGATTCTTTTCAAAATATTTAATTATTTCGCAGTCATATAAATATTCACACATAATGTGTATGTAGATACTGTCATGCATATTACGTAACGATGGTCTAACATAACAAAGACGTAAGCCATTTTTAATTTTGTAGAAGGTAGTCTTGTAAAAATGATATATTTTCTAAAATATATATATAATTAAAGACGTATCTTGTAAGAGATACATCTGCATTTCGTACAACGTTATGCAGATAATATTTATTAAATAAGCTTTAAAAGTTACATTTTGTAACAAAAAAAAAAAAAAAAATCAAGAAATCGGCTCTAGACATTTTTTCACTTCAAAATTTCTCTATTCCTAAATATTTCTATTTTTGATTATTAGGAAATTTTTTCTTGCAAAATATTAGATAGATTTTTAGAATATTATCAGATTATTTTTGGGACGATTTTTATGAAACTATTTTTTATAGTATTGGTGCATTTAGAACTGGCCAGCATTTCTTCCAATGATATTATTACCAAAGTGCAGGTGTGAGAAGATTACTGGAACGCTGTGGTAAAGTATGTCGAGTTCATACTGTGATGCTTTACCAGGCTAAGATGACGGTCTCAGACGTGGCCTAATTAAAGTTTATGATCCTTTATAGGACGATGTTCTAATCCTTCCCGAAGTAATACAGAAAGCAATTCTGGGAAAGAGGACCACGGAACAAAGGGCAGGGAGCGGAGGAGGAGATACAAGTCTGTGCAGGGATGACGATCACGACGCGGAAAAAAATACTACTCGACATGGGAAACTTCTAGATCTATTTGATCTGCATGCACGAAGATGTGATTAATTAGCAATTACGTAATTTTTAACTGATCATGGTTATCAGGGGTGGGAGTTTCTTGTTAATGCATTTTCCCCCTGACAATTTTAAGCGATTCTTTCATACTTTATAAATTGTGCACAAAAATGTTATTCCGTGCTACTTACTAATAATATATATTGGCTTCCATGCATGTATAATCATCGGGGCTCCAAATTAAATATTTCCTTAATTTCTTCCCGCTTTTTCTAGTCTTTCAATTTACTTTTTTTTACTCGTTTTTAGATTTTTTGATTATTTAAAAGGCCTGCACAGTCAGCTATTTTTATTACTTTTCTTCCACTTAAATATTGTGAAGAGTTACGGTTTCCCCACTTAAGAGCAAACTTTCTGCAAATAAATTTTTCTATTGAAGAAACACAAATTGGAAAAATTCATATAAAATTTTTCATTCATTTTTAAAAAAACTGATACTTTTGTGTCTCATACTTGAATCTAAAAGCTCTTAAAAACCTTGTAAGTTTTAGGGAAACGCTAATTTTAAGGGACGATATCGAAGAATAAAATTTTTTATTATATTAGATAATTTTGTTTTAAAAATATAAAGAAAAACACAGTTAATAATTTATATTAAAAAATTTTAAAAAATTCCAAAAAGAATAAAATAAAAAATTAAGTGAATTTTTTCAATTTTTTTTAGCAATTTTATACAGATTTATTTTCTACATAATTTGGAATTTTTTTTTTTCCATTCCAATTTAAGCTCCGACGATTACACATGCAAACATGCAATCGCCTTTTATTACTAACTGGCAAACAATAAACATTTTTGTGCATAATTTATGAATATTCATCATCAATTTCGGTATAATGTGGCTTTCAGCTCCCCTTTGCAAGCTGCCTTTAATCGTATTTAGCTGTACCGGCATCGCTTCATCAAATCTATCATTGCATGAATGGTTTTGAGATGCCACTACACGACACACATTCGAAGCAGCCTATTAAGCAACTTATTTAGTGATTTAACAACCAACTTTAAATAAAAATTTTATCTCAATTGCAAATAAAAAGCAAGTTGGTTTTATATTTATATTTTTATTAAAAGGTTGTTAAAAATTAAAGTAAAAAGTTTACTTGATTAATTAGCAAAAGTAGCCGGAAATTGTTTTACTGAATCCAGACAATTGTTCGATTGGTTCTTTTAACGATTTCAGCGATTTTAATGTTTTCCACAGTTAGGCGATTTAAAATTCATTAACTCGTTTAGTGAATGCAGACAATTTTTAACCATTTCAACTATTTTAACGATTTCGACAGTTTCAACGATTTTAAATTCAGTTAATTCATTTAGTCAATGCAGACAATTTTTCGATTATTTCCTGTAACGATTTCAACGATTTCAACAATTTTAACGATTGCAACAGTGTTTACGATTTTTAATTCAGTTAATTCGTTTTGTGACACTCGTTCAATTGTTTCCTTTAACGATTTCAGCGATTTTAACGATTTCCACAGTTTCAACGATTTTAAATTCAGTTAACTCGTTTAGTGAATGCGATTGATTGCTTTAACGATTCTAACGATTTCATACACTCGATCAATTGGTTCCTTTAATGGTTTGAAAGATTTTAACCATTTCAACGATTTCCACAGTTTCAACGATTTCCACAGTTTCAACGATTTTAAATTCAGTTAACTCGTTTAGTGAATGCAGACAATTGTTCGATTGATTGTTTTAACGATTTTAACCATTTCAACGATTTCAACAGTTTCAACGATTTTTAACTCGGTTAGACAGTTAACTCTTTAGTGAATAAACCATTTTGATCAAGTCTAAGTGAAGACACATTAAATCATTTTTATGAAATCGAAGTCCTGCGTATGCTTTGGGCTTAACTATGTTTCAGTCGAGATAAGAACTGATGTGTTAAGTGGTTAGTCTTATATTTCAGTGAAATTTATACAAACCTCTTGGTGTTCGAGCGGTTTCCCTATTTTCCCAATAAAAGGCAGAGCCCAGTATTTCTTTGTTATAAAATTAAAATTATTTATTATTCAATCAAAATATAAATAGTCATGTAATTAAATTAATCTTCTTTTAAATGGGACTCAAAGGGATTAGCACTGTTGCCGGTAAAAATGCGCACGTAAGCCCACTTGATGCCAAATTTATAGAAGGCAACAAATGGCAAATAATACATGAATTGTTCATTAATCCAAGCACGCAGATTGAGATACCATCGTACGATGGTGTATTTGTGCAAATAGGTCACCAAAAGTAAACCAAAAAAAACATTAAAACGATCCCATAAGCCGAGATCCTTGTAGTAACGATGTTGGTTGGGATCGGGTTTTGCGCCCGGCCGATAATCAAAATCATAATATTCATAACCTTTAACATATGCCAGACGTTTGGTCATGTAAATAAATGAGCCCACAGTTAAACTTGTATTAATCGGCCATAGGCCTTCCAACAGAGCTTTACACATATGTTCGAATTCCTTGCTGGTATTCTCCAATGCTGGTTCATATACTTTACGCATTACAATATCTAGTCTCAGCCTGGTTTCCGACCAATTTTCACCACAAATATTATATTCATCTTTAATGCCGAGCAAATAGCCCAAGACTCGCCACATATGCGACGTAGCTTCCAGGAATTCTTCATCATACATTTGTATGCGATGAGCTCCTAACGTGAGAAATCCAATAAAACCAAATTGTGTTAAAGCTAAATCTTTTTGCGTTACTTGACCAGCCGCTAGTTTTGCACAAGCTCGACTAGAACGTAAATGGGCTTTTCTCACCGCTTCTAAGCTTGTCCAAAATTTCGAATTTTTCTCTGTAGGTGAATATTTGTACCAGGCAGTTGTATGTAGTATTGTGCGTACATACCTGCGGTAGGCTGTAGCTGGCGTAGATGATTGGCGTGTACAAATAAGGACTTTAAGTATAGAGGGTATCGCTAGGACTGCAACTAAGCCAGCCAACATACCACTTTGCAAAACAAAGCGATACTTTTCCAAATAAGTTTGGCCCCTGAAAGTAATCAAGTGTAAACAAATTATCTTCCAGCAATAGTACGCCATCAGGGAAGGTATATGTATGTGCAGATATACCTATAATTGTGTGCATATTATGTATATATATTACATATCGGGTACACTTTATATTATAAGATATAAAAATAATAATAATAATGTAATAATAATAAAGAGCATAACCTCTAGTCATGTTGTGCACAGTGGGAGAATGAGAGGAAGTGGCAATTCTATATTTTTCTCCATCAGAAAGGATATATATAGTTTGCCAGCCTATAAACTTTATATACATTCTGGATCCATATAAGAAGGCATCTTGATCGAGTTTTGTCCACATTTACGTCTGTCTGTCTGACCTCCCATTAAAATCTAACATTAAAACTTTATCTAATCAGACTTTACTCAAAATTGTGCAGTATGAAAATTGGCATAATCGGTGAAAGAATAAAAGAAATATAGCCAAAAGATTGTTTTATACATTTATAGGTTAAAATGCAAGAATTATCAAACCAGGAATGATTGGATAACTAGCTATATCACTTCCATCGCATTCAAACTCGCTTTTAAGTTTCTATATATATATGAAAGATTTTCTTGGAGATGGATATATAAGATTCGGCATAGCCAAATTTAGTGCTTTCCTTTGTTGTTACTCGTTTTTAATTCGCCTCTGAAATCCTGACTCCTGAAGAAGGATGGAGGAGGGCGTATGTGTGACCAATGTGGACTGTTCTGTGCATTCGCCTCGTAAACATTCCAACAACAATTGACAAAAGAGATATTCGAACGCTTCAGAAAAAAAACATGACGGAATTTTCCACTGTATGTATGACTGCCAGAGATGGGATTGTCTGTGTCTGTTTATATAAAACAGGTAACCATAATTATAATATTGTCATGTTTCTCACAGTTTAACTAATCAAATGACAACCCATAAACCGCAAACGTATCTGTGTGTCACGGAAACAGCTGTCTGCCTGTATGTAAACTGTCAATACTTTAAATATTTGACATCAGCAGCTACTTAAAACGTGTGCTTGTAATTAAAAACAATGTATTCTTCTTAAAAATATAAATATAAGTATTTATTTCCCATTCGAATACTTAATTATAACTACAATGGAAAAGATGATACGGAAAATTAGCAGGTTAAATCTTTAACGAACTGAATTTCATTCACGCTTGAATAATTTGCCACCAGAATCGTTTCGAAATCAAAACGTGTGAAAGAAAATCATATGGAAGGTAGCGAAGTTTTGTATATCAAATTAATAGCAATTAAAAGGACAATTGTAATTATAGTATAAGTTTTGTGAAAAAGGATCCAACTCTGTCTTTAGTCTGCCTTTTAGTCTTTAGTCCAAAATAAAAGTAAAACAACGACTCGGATTTTTAAGTGTAAATTCCGCCTGCTGTTTAGCAGATACTTTCCGGTTACAATAAAAGCTTTCTATCTGAATAAATATTTGCCGTTTTTCTATTTTTTGTAATTAAAATATTTGCCATTATTTAAGTGAATAAAATCTGTTAATATTAAATTAAAGAAGTAACGAAATATAATTATAATCTTTTAATAATTTAACTTGATAAAGATGAGAGAAATATTTTAAGAAAGCTTTAAGCACTGTCTTTAGTACTTCGTTTATATAAAGCGACTTACTCCTGTTTAACGCCGTAAAGTCTGTAATAATGGATGTCAAGCAAATAAGCTTTTGCCAAAAAATTATTTCTACACATAAATTTGCTTTATTTAATCAAATTTTAAAATTGAAATTAAATGTCTTCGTATGCTTTTTATATTACCGGTTTCATTGGTGTTATATTGGGAAATACAAACACAGTAGGCGCAGGGTTCAGAGTCTAGACATGCCCTCAGACCGCAGGATCTTTTTAATCGTGGTTGCATAAAAGAATATTGAAATTGTTTTCATTGCAATCGATTATTTTAACGAGTATTTTAATTACTTTCGGTATGCACTTCAAAGCATAAGTAGACATTCATTAAAAAAAAGCTCTAAAAGCTAAAAAGCTCTTATTAGAAATAAAGAATCCGGTGCGGATTACTTTTTCTATGCATAGAAATAGATGCGGTTGTCATACCCGCTTCTCCACAAGTTTTTTAATACAAAGTTCAGGCAAAATAATTTTGAATTGTATAGTTGTGTTTTTGTTCGTTAAAGCCTGATTCAACTGTAAACAATAAATATTTGTTAGATAATTTTTTTAAATTTTTTTTCATTTTGTTTAAGATAAGTTTTTCAATGTCGTGACGAGAAGTAATAACATTATAGGTAAATGCTACGGTTCTCTTCATGAAGTAACCAGTTCTTGGAATAACCTGTCCAATTATATAAGGAAGCAAAACAAATTTTTGGGGCTTTGTAGTCACAATCGATATTTTAGTATGATCAATTACATGTGTATCTGTAAGAATATAAATGTGCTGTTTCCATAACGCAGACAAGGGAATTGAGAAAAAATTTTCTGGCAGACTGCTCAGTTCTTGGGAGGATTAAATATAGCAAATACATTTAGTATAGCTTTAAGCATATACAATTATATTATAAGTTGCACAAAAGCGTACTGAAATTTTTAAATATTTTTCAAAACGTATAAAAATGATTTAAAAATGATTTAAAAAATAAAATATGAATAATCAAAAAACGTTGGTTTTGCTTTAAAAGATTTAGAGATTAGCTTTATCAATGCTCGGAGTTACTCGTAAGCAATTTTCAAAAAAAAGCTCGGCTGGCGTACACTCTAAAAAATCATAAGGAATATCTTTTTCTTAAATACTCGTTCAAAAGTAGAAAAAATTATTTAAAAACATTGATAAAATAGAAAAAAAATCATATATTCTTCTTTAGCTTTCCTATTAGGGTGTGTATGCAGATGTTTGAGGCTGGGAGTAAATGCACCCACACATGCGGCTTAAACTGATAGAACCAATTAATTTATGTGACAGTACTTACTGTTTAAATAACGTCTGGTTGTAGAATGACGGCATTTTCATTTCATAGCCACTATCGCCGTCATTGCAACCGTCATTTAGTAAATGATCTAAATAAGCTTGAGCTTTGGCGTTTTCTGTTGTTGTTGCGCAAGAATAATTTTGATTTTTGTATCCATTGGAATCGCCATCTAAAAAATTGTGGCTCGTTTATTAAACAATTTTAAACAATTTAAAATAAAACATTTCCTCTTCAAGAGAAAGTTTTCTTCTCTGCTTTATTTTAAACTTATTTGTATTTATTTATTAAACACGATTACTGCTTGTTTGTGTATTATATCACTTCTTAAATAAAACCGACACACACACGCACACACACATTTGCATTGAATGAATATTATTTGGGCTCACCTTTATTTGTTATATCAGAGTTAATTGTTTTATTTGTTTCTTCCATGTTAATTTGTTTTAATTCTATTTTATAATTCACATTTAAGTTGATAAATATTGATTATTACAAGTTTTGCAATACACTTTATATCTCTGGGAATAACTTGCTGTGACTGGCGGTCTTCTCAGCACTAACGTGGCATGTTATTGAGCAAACTATTTATGTAGTTGCTTCAAGATGTGCTTGCTTTTAACAGAGAAGAGTAAATAAAACTTTTTCCTGTTAATGTTATATGTTGGGGTAGCCCACCTACGGCCCGCCAATAATTTTAATTGGATTAGCGTGATAATGGATATCAAAAAAAACCAAAAATGCAATAAAATTAAATAGAAAAAAAATTAATGAAACGACAATGGAAGCAATTTAGTGAATCATATGTTATGCAAATTGGAAATGAAATGCTCATAAAACAAAAGCGTAAAAGAATATATTTTCTATAAGGTTTTGTGCGACAAGTTAAGCTTTATAATTATAATCTTCCAAATAATTATAAAACTGCCGCTGCCGCCTTAAATTTTTGTTTTTGTAATTTTTTTATAAAGTTTTACCGCCTCTCCCACGATATGGAACAAATTTTTTGTCGCTGTAAAGTTACAATTATGAATAGATTTTAGTGTTTTAATTTAATAAGCAATATAATTAATTATACAATAGAAAATGTTCTTTTGATTTTTTATGGCAGATGCGCGGCAGTAAAATTTTACATCGAAACCGTAATATGTAAATATGTATGCTAATAAAATTTGCCATTTATGCTTTAATAATTTAAGAATTAAGCAATTATATTGTTATATATATATATATATATATATAAATATATAATTATCACTTATATATAACGTTATATATATATATATATATATATATATATATATATATATATATATAAATAACAATATAATTATAAATAAATAAATAATAAATATATATAATTAATTATTATAAATAAATAAATAATAAATATATATAATTATATATTGGCATTACGTTTTATTTATCATAATATTATTACGACTACACGAGATGCAAGAAAACCATATTCATTCATTATTCTTCATTTGGGACAAAAGGAAAAAACTTGTTCATTTATAAAAATCAATCATTTTCTTTATAAAATGTATCAATTCCAAGCATTTTGCTTTCAAAACTGTTTCTAATATGTCTGTTGGGTAATTATTTCAGCCAGTGCTGCCATGACTTATTTTTCTATCAGTACTGTTATTACATTTGATCTGTAGAATAATTCAGTTTTGTGACCAATCATGAACAACGACGTTACAATGCATTGCTGTTATTTTTACACACCCATATTTATATGCATTTGGATATGTTTGAGCCTATCGTTATGTGTGACCAGCACCGTTATTATCTAGTAGGCTGAAAGTATGCAATACAATTTAAATTACTTAACAGAAGAGTTAACATTTTAACATTATGTTAAGATTTAGATTGTGTGGGTGCCGTGACTTAGTTGGGTTGTGAGCTAAAATAATATTGTTGTTGGTGTGTGTTGGCTTTTCATAAACATCAACGAACATTTCCAATAAACCTTGAAAGAAATACAATTTCTTTTATATCAGAGACAATAACTTGGAAAAAAGAAATGCGTAACTGATTACATGAATCCATTGCCAGTTGCTGCCATTTTTATTTTAAATTGTAGTTTAAAGTTCTACTTTGCTTTGTAAGAAGTTTTTTCTTCCAGATCTTCTTCAAATGCGCTGTTATTACTTTTATTTTTATATTCAAGTTCCAGATTTACTTGTAGCAGTACTTTTAACTAAATTCCCAAACAACTGTGCCTCATAAGCTTGTAAGATTACCAAAGAAAGTGAATTTTATTATAAAAAAAAGTTCAGACTTGCCTTTTGTGGCGATTAAAAATTACTTTCAAGGAATGCAGTTAAAGATTCACAATATAATATAAATATAACTGAAAATAGTCTGCATGAAGTGATAATTCGGTAAAAATAGCAAATTAGCTGAGTTTCAGAAAAATGTATTGCAGTTTCTCAAACTGTTTAAAATGAGATCATTTCAGTGGTAAAAATGAAAACTGAAAAGAGTGAATTGTTCATTATTTATAATTTACTAAAAAAATAATGTCAATAATAATGAAAAATATTTAACATATTTTTACTTTCCATATAATTTTTAAAATTAATTGCTTTCCAAAATATATAAATATTTCAAATTACTAAACAAAGATGAAGAAATTGTTTGATTCGTAAGGAATGTAGTGTTACTAATATTAATGGCGCTTAAAAAAAATAGCATTCTGAAATGTTTAGAACAAATAAAAGTAAACAAGTAACCAATAATGTTTTCAAATGTTTACGTAATTGGCTGGACGGCTGCTTCATGCCTAACAGCATCTCATATTGTCTGATAATCTTCTAAGAGAGCAGCTAGTCGTCGTAGTGTTTGCGTTACCAATTGCTGTTGCGTTACCAGGTAATCTACGTCTAAATTCCACACCATTGTTGATTTATTAGCCAAATTGAATACATGCATATTACGGAATTATATATTCCGCATTCTTGACTTGAGTCCGCAGCTCGTCGTAACCTTGTAAGTATACATAATAGATATTTTTCATTACTTAAAGCTGAACTATATGTTCATTTGAATGGAATAATACGCGTTTTTTAAATTGGCTTTTCCGGTGTCTTCAGAGCCATGTGACTACCATACCATTACTCGTATACTGGAATGTAGCAGCCGTCGTCAGTTGGTTTGTTGTTATGCAAACTCCAATTTGCCATGTCTGATAAGAAATACTTTGTTTAATTTTAAAATATTTGCCTTTATTATTATATATATTTACTAAAAATTTGTTGCTATGTGTAATTTGTTTAATAATAATTTAAATGGCATTTAACAATATTTAAATATTTCTTGTTAAAAAAAATATCATTGTAATACATTTTCTGAATCAACTATATTTTAAACACCATGTTCATAACAACTTTATTTTTAAAAAATATTTTAAATTAAGGTTTCTTTTTTTTTATACATATATGATGTGGCGTATTAGTGTTAGAAAAAAATTTGGCTCTAATGGATAAGAAAAATTTAACATTGAGCAGAGTGCAAGTTGATATGAGAATAAATGCAGAAAGCTTAAGTTGAGTATTGAACTACAGCATTTTCACTTCTTGTGGTCTTTATTAAAATGAAGCATAAATAAAGTAGTTCACCTGTTGAAGGTTACATGTATGCTTTAGCACCTCTCTGCTCCGCACAGATTATCATTAAGTAATTGTGAAAGAGGCGAATGAAATGCCATTACAAATTCATTTCCGGCCTCATGTTAAATTCTTATTATGCATAATTCTGTTAATAATTTATTTATTATTATTATTATTATTATTATTTTTTTTTTGTATTTAAGCCGACATAAACAACACAATACAAATTAATATAGCTTTACATTAAAATATATACATACAATTATGCCTAATTAAGTTACGAATAAATTAAATATACATACATGACATACATATAAAAAAATATTGAAATTTCTACAAAAGTTTCTTAAAAATAGAAATGAATCAAGTGAAATATAAGAAAGAGCAGCGTTTAAATTAAATGCTTTTATCATAAAATATCAGCAGTAAAGCTATTCAAAGGGCGTACTATGTGCTGGAAAGGAATTCCTCGAAATGATTTGATTAAAAATTCATACAGTCTTTAAAAATTGTTATCTTGACAGAGGAATTTACCACAATACTTTTATAAATTTCATTTTATTTTTATTTATTCATGAATTCCACTTTAAACTTTCATATATTATGCAAACTCTAATGGTATTAAATAGTTCATGTTCGTGCTCCTGCAAAAATTAACAATAGCAGCAATAACGGCATACTACTTGTATATGTCTCGTAGCAATTATACTGCAAGTCAATAACTGCTTCTTAAATACACAGTAAAGATGTGAAAAAATAAAATATTTTATTCATTTTAGTACACTTTATTAATTTTAACTGAAAAATATTAAAAATAAAATATTTTAAGCATTTCAATGGAACTTTCTACGAGTTCCAATGACGAGTTTCAAGCTCTTCAACGAATAGCTTTCAGCTACATGATTCTAAAATATATCAAAAAGCAGTTTAGCCGCTGGCAAATTGAAAGGGCGTAAGAAAAAATAAAATTATAAAATGGTCGGCATGGCTTTTTTTCCGAGCTATAGGCTGACGAAAGTGAGCACAGTTAAATGATTTTCTCTAGCATGGTATGTGAAGAAACCGTACTGGCTACTAATTAGCTTGGCTTCGATATATACATATTTCGCAGCAGGACCCCAACTAACAGTTGTCATCAATGACAGGATTGATAAAAATGATTCGGCAACTTTTTCTTGGTTTGGTCTCTCGCTTGGATTGCTAGAAGCTGAATTGACACCACGTTTTTGATTCTACCTCCATAAGAAATATTTCTAACTAAAGATTTAACAAACCATACAGTATCGTGGCTATTTATTATTCCCTATATATATATTTCTTAACGAAATATATATTTCTATTTCAAGATATCGGCAAGTATCTCTTGAGTTGTGTGGCTAAACTCTATTCCAGAATAGTCTAACGATATCACACAGTCATTTATTCTCACACTTTACACAACCTCAAATATATTTGATATCGAAGCTTAACTAACAAACACACACACTAATCGATCGCTACAACTGATAGTACGCCTTATGAGTTGCTCTATAAAATAAAAAAAAAATAAAAATTCTTACATATAAAAAAATTAATGAATTAATTATATATTTTTATTATTGAAGGTACATTAGTTTCTGCTTGATGCTATTTCTAAAAGTACTATTTGGGAGCATTTAGATAGATATAAGCAACGTTCATCATCGGTATATATTTGAGGAAATAAGTGTAAACTTCACACTCAGTTGTGAAGAATTTTTTATTTATATTTTTCTTTTACTGAAATTAGAAAGTTTTCTAATTATTTAAATGCAGTCAATTCCCAAAATATATTTTTATTTTTTTAAAGTCTTTTGAAATAGATTTTTTCGAGATATCAGCTGGCCACTATGCCAATGCACATCTTCAGAATACGCGTTCCATGAAATAATAAATTTTAATGTATTTAGAAAACAAAATTATTATTCTGCTAAAAAGTAAAAATATTTTTAAATATATAAAATAGTTGAACAGTTTTTATCTGTCTTCTGGTATCTTTGGAAAATCGGCGTGAACCGGGCTATATGCTATAGCTTTTAAAGAATTCCAACTATTACTAGTAATTCTGGAGAATTTTAATCATTTTTCTTTTGGTTTACATTTTCCACGCAAAATATATCCATGCGACGCCACTTAAGGGCTACAGCAGTTAATACATTACGCACATTCATCTCAGCGGACTAACCGACTGCAAATGCCAGTAATTATTTTGATACCGCTAATGGGAGCATAGACTGTTAAATAATTTCAAAATCGTTTGTCTGCACTTTACTAATTATATTGGCAAAACTATTTCAGTTCAGCGGCGCTCATAAATATATAAATACATATAAATATATATTCTGATTCCATATAAGAATGGAAGTTTATTCAGTTTTATTCTTTTGTCGGTCTGTTCCCGGTTTCCTTTTTGGCATTTTTGTCGCGTTGTAAATTGAGCTTAAATTTCGCTTAGAATAAAAAATTTAAAGTCCATCGGCTCAGACTTTTCTCAGTATTGTTTAGTATGAAAATCAGAAGAATCGAGTAAGATTATTTTATACATTTATCGATAAAAATTGCAAAATCTTATCCACTCTTCTCCCAGAAGGGTGTATAAGATTCGGCACAGCCGAATCTAACACTTTTACTTGTTACTTCATTGTATGTTATTTTTGAAATTTTCCCGATGAGCTGAAATAATAATCTAAAATAATTTCTGCAACGTGACAGAAAGACATCAGTAAATACTTTAATCGAACATTATTGATTTCTAGAAAGGATTTTAAAAATGTTCACTGCAAACTACATACTGTTGTTTTTGGTATCGGACTTTTCTAATTTCGCTTGAAATAAATATATTTGTCGCATCGAGTAGCATATATATATTAAACTGGAAAAACAAAAATCAGCTGTAAACTGTCAAACTCGTTCTGGTAAAAACCACTGTCAGCCGAACTTCATTAAAAACAGATGGTTTTAATCGTTGATCGTATTTGGTAAAAACGTATGAGAACTTTAAGCTTTTTTCCTCAAATATTTATCCAATTAACGATATAACTACATATTTCCTATAGCGAATATCAATATCGTAAAATTCGTAAGATATAATTCTTACATACACACATTACATTACATTTAATGACTTGTTTAAACTACTAATTTTAGTAATCCTTAAATGGTTTTCAAACGGATGTACCTCTATTTTTCATTCCATGGGCCGAAATTTATATATAAATCCATATATTAAAACATGAATATCTCAACATTATTTTCAGATAATTTTTACATTATTATTAATATTTAAATGCAGAGAAAATAATTTAAAAGTTTTCTCTTTTTCTCTCTTTAAATAAAATTATAACGCTGTTATTCTGGTTAGATTTTTTTTTCCTAAAAATAGTACCACGACTGCTGCGTTTGTTCTGTAGCGCATTGTTAAGTCCAGTATTAACTACCCTACGCAGTGATACGATTCGTTTACACGAAATTTTGAAACGTGATTCTAAACTATTCTAAATGTAACTGCGGTCTGAAGGAAATTTTTATTCTATGAAGATTTTATTAAAAAATTTGTTACACAGTTGCATTTGTAGTTACACTTTCCTCACATGTAGTATTTACCAAATGTTTGGGTTAAGTAGGATAGTGAATACTGGCCTTTAAAAGTTTTTTTATGCATTCACACAATAGCTTTCCATAAAAATTTTGGCATATGAATATACATAGATAAATACATGCCTACAAATATATATATATATCTTATCAGCTGTTCAATATTTAAGCTTTAAGAGGTATAGCAAGCATTTAGCAGTTTAAACGAGTAGCCCTTATGTAAGTATTTCTGTTTCTCTGGGTTAGTTGTTGCCTAATAATTTTCCACTGGTAAGAAAAATCAGGGATAATTTATAGCAGTAGTATAGTTCAGTTATAGTATATATAATTATGTATATAGTTAGATGCTGGCGTATAATCGGCTTTTACTTAGTCGAACATGCTTATATATTAAAAACATTTTTGCGAATAATCTACATATTTGGGTCATCGCATCGCACCGCGGCAATATATATGTATGCATACAAGGGAGCCAAACGTTATCAGGTGTTGCAAATTTCAGCACTCTGGGTATTCAGATACACTATCCACTTACTTTACAATTATCAAGGTATAACGAGTGGTGTCTGAGTCACCCTTTATACCTAACGATGACGATGGTAAGGGCTCCGGAGAAAGGGTAGAAAACTTTGATAACAAGTTTATATTCATGCATTATTTATATGCATGTGTAATGATGGGGTAACAAAAGGGTAGTGTGCTACTAGTTACACCCGATTTCAGTCTTGATTTTTACCAGGAAGTGCATACTCCAGCCCAATCGTCCTTGAAATGATCAAAATCTTTGGGAATAACAATATCTATAAATGTGTTTCCTGCTGAGGCCTGGAAACAATAAAAATATTTCTTAAGTAAAACGTATTTCTAATGGGCAAATGCCCGCTAAAATTAAGAAGATGGAACATGCCAACTCGTTATCGGAAGCTGCAATTACACGCCCTTTTTATAAATAATTTAACGCATGCTAAAAGGGATATGCAGTTGATTGGATATGTTAAGAGAGCGATTTTTATGTGTATCCTTTTCATGTGTCTTTACAGGTATGTACGAGTGTAATTGTGGTGATTTGGATCAATTCTATCTAATTAGGACAGTTTATGTTTGAATATTTCTTCCTATTCCTAAGCAGTTAGCGTACGTATTTATGCATTGCATTCGTGCATACTTTTGATAGAGGGGATAGGAGGATACATGCAGACGTTGTATTTCAACTTACATAACAAACTGTTAACTATAAAAGAATTGTATTTTACAATAGATTTGCACACAAATGCACAAACATAAATGGGAATAAGATTCTACTTAAAACGATACTACAGATTAGATTCGATGGCAAATGAGGCAGTTGGTGATGGAAAGTGTGTTGCGGTTGTTGGGGTTGTTAGGGATGAAGAAGGTGTTACTGACGATGCCTTTGCGGTAGCAGTTGTTGTTTTTATTGGCTGTTGATGCTGCAAGTTTGATGTTGCTGTTGTTTTTGTTGGTGCCGTTGGAGCTGTGTCGTTATTGGTATTATAATGATATCCGATTTGATGATATTTTTCATTTTTTAAAGGATTTTGCTGTTGCTGTAAGTCACTTGCATTATTTTTGATTGTTGAGGATGATTGTTGTTGCTTTTGTTTTTCTGATTTATAATGTGGTTGTATGTATTCACGTTGGACACTCTGCTGTATATCCTGATGAAAACGATTTCTGCGTAAACTTGTATTACGCTCGGCAATATGTTGTGTGCTTGTGGCAGATATTCGATTTTGATTATGATGATGGTTATGGTTATGCGGGGTTCGTAAATGTTGGTGAAATTGCTGTCCATTGTAGTCGGAGTGTTGATTATTATTTGGTTGCTGATACCCTTGGTGCATTTGGTTTGGTTGTTGCTGATACTGCGAATGTTGTTTCCATGTCTTGCGCCTGATGTTATTTGTGTTAGATGACCATCTACTAAAATTGTTGTAATAAATGATTTCATTAATTACAGCATATTAACACTTGCACCGTGTGGCAAACTCATTATTTTTAAAAATTTTTTTAATAACAATATAATAATTAGATATCAACAGCCGTGATGTCATTAAAACATAAAACTGAAATAGTTTTTCTAACGATAAATTTTTTACTTTTTTCAGCATTTCAAATTAAGGCAGCATATTAATCAACCTTAATAAGGATCTATATATCTATACTATATAGGATTTAATTGTTTTGTTTATTGGTTTTAATACTTACTTTGCAATTTTTCTGCGTTTCGTTGAGGGGCCGTCATAGGCGTTCACACGGTTTGAAACTACTACTGGGTTAACATTCAAAGGATCGTTGGGAATAGCTGAAATGAAACATACACCAAAGATAAAAAGGACATACAAAAAAAGTAATGTCGGTAGTTACTGTGTTTCCGTTTTGTGCCTTTCGGCAAACTATTTGCCGTTGTTGTAATATTGGATGAATCCGAAGCTTTCTTGATTGTGCAACTGCGACCTCTGCAGTTCCTCAGTTTTGTTAAAGCATCATGCATAAATGATCTTTCGCTTGATGTTAAAGATGAAGCGCGATTTAAAGTTTCAAATGGATCTTAAATAAAAATGTAATAAAAAAGGAAAGTTTTCCATAGAATAAAACTGCCCACCGTTTATGTAGAAAGTAAGACTTTAAAAATACGAGTTAACAAGGAGAGATAAAACTCATTAATGCTTTTAAGGAGCATTAAGGGACCATAGATTGGGGTTATGTAGATGCGAGAGTAATTTGTCAAAAGGTGCAACAAATTAAAGCCGGTTAAGCGATCATTAAACTTGCTATAAAACGAAAATAAAAAGACGAATCCATTTTACAATCGGTGTAAATTTTTGCTGTTGCTACAAGTGAACAGTTTGCGACAAACTCTATAGCGAAATATAGCAGCTTGAATAACTTTTGGAAACCTGTAAATCGGTTTTCCTTTGGGATATAGCAAAGAGTAAATGTGTACCATATAAGAATCCAAAGTTCCTCTAGGGACTTATTTACATGGTTGCATTTATACAACGATTTCCTAATTTCTAAAGCTTGGCTAGTTAGCTTAAAAACTAGCGACACTACCTTACACTTCAGGCATTGAAGGGGCAAAGAAAAGTATGGTTTCTAAAGAAAACAAAAATAATTATTCGGCAACTTGCTATAATGACTTTCTTTCCTAGTAGTAAATAAAATCAGGAATGTAATTGAAAGAAAAAATTGTTTTAATAAACTTTCTCGTACGAACATGGAACAAAGAGTATTACGAAAAGGGGGTCAAGGAAACTGATAATGCAAGTATGGAGAGATGAATGCTTTTTGTAATTTACTACCCAATAATTACATTAAATAGCAACTACATCTAATACTTCTAACATCCTCATACTAGTGGAATTACTCTTAGAATGATGTGCCACATTAATCGAAGCTTTACGGACCTATTTCCTAGTGGCCTTCTTCTGATAAAAAGTTTTACTGGAACAGATGATGGTTTTAATTAAAACTTTACTCCTATTCGGAAATACATTCCTATTCAGATAAGATTTTTTCAATTAGAGTTGCTCAAATTGGATTAATTAAAATTATGATTGAATATATTTTTCTCTCTTACGAAATGAACTTTCAATACGCACCTATTTTTAAATTATAAAATGTTATTAAGCCAGTGGTAAATTCGCAGTATAAATAATCATGTGTTGCATTAATAGTTCGCAGGCAAGAATAGGTGTTGTTGTTAGCATTCATACAAAAACAGAATGGATTATCTTTCCACAGAGGAGCTGTGCGCCAATGGCTACTGTCGTGGGAGAAACAATTCATTTTTTCTGAGAGGCATTCCTTTTCTAAGCGCGCTTTCTTAATCCGCTTCCGCTCCTTTTTACGTTGACGTTCTTCCTTTAGTTTACGTCTGGCCTCTCGCGCCACTTCTTTGGAATCGACATATCTGCTCAAAACAAAGCGGATTTTAGAAATTTTTTATTTATTTAAATCTCTTTATTACTCACAATTCGTCTTCTGGTTCACAATAGCATTCTGCAGGACCGGAGTATAGATTATGATCGTTATTGTTTTGATAGGGTTCATTCAAAGAAGTCCTTTGATTGTGATACGTTTCCTTTAACACTTCTTTTTGACCTTTTGTATTGTACGGCTGCCGACCAGCGGTTTCAGTTGTTGTTCTGTATTGGGGACTTACAACACGATCTCTTTCCATACTGCGTATAGAGCCTTAAAGAAAAGACATTTGCAACTCAGACAGAACTTTACTTCTTTTTCATTACTTACCTTCGCTGCCAGTTGCATAATCAACGCTATTAGCAGATGTGCCTATTCCATTGAAGTTTTCGTTTAATAAAGTGTTCTTCGATATGATTTCGTTTCGGTTCTGAGGAGCTGTTGTTCCCTCTGTGGCATTTAGCACATTATTATGCAACTTCGCCCTCGACTGTGTATTTATTACATCTTCAATATTTGTATTGTGCAATTCTTGAGGATATTTATTGTATTGTGTGTTAATGTTAGTTCTCCGCCTGGTACCAATACCGCCAGGATTAGTCACTGCTCCACTATTAGGATGATGTCTGTTGTGATGATTGTGGTGGTGGGGTCTTCGACGTCTTTGACTCTTTGGACTATCAATATCTCTTGATATTAGTGACAGATCGCTATTGGAATTGTCATCACGCGACTGTGTAATGAACTCATTGTTCCAATGTTTGCCCTGCTGTTGTTTATTCTCTCTAAGCTGCTTCTTAATGTCCTTCAAATGAGTAATTTTATCCTTCAGCACTTTAATTAACATGTCGATTTGTGATCTCGACTTGCGCCATGTTTTTTCATCATCATAAATCACATCTGAGCAATTCACTTTTCCACTTTCGGATTCAATATAACAGCGTGTTCCAACGCGACCACCTACCTTGGGAAATTTACTACCCCTAACAAACCCAGACGAGGTTAGTTTGGTAGTTGTTTTAATTGATTTATTGGTAGACCAATCGTGTTCTACAAACTTTAATTCCAACGTCTCTAAAGTATCTTGTATTTCCTGTATAACTTTTGAGATAGCATCATTCGATGAAGAATTCTTTCTACTGTCAAGGCTTTCGTTGAGATCATCAGGATTGTCAAATAAATTAGCGGTTAACTCGCGTTTTAATCGCAAATGTTCTGTTTTGTTCAGCAAGTGTTTTTCCAGATTATTTAAATTATTATGTAAATCTAACATTTCTTCGATTTCATGTGGCAATTCCGTGTGATATAATTCTTCTATATCAAAATGTTCCGTATCTCGTTTATTTCTGTGTGACGTTTTTCCAAAGTTTTGGTTCCTATTGCCAAAGTTTCCAAATGATTTCAATTTGTTTTCGTATTTGTTTAAAGAACTTACCGTTTCCGCACTCTTCTTGGAGCCCCATAATAGTTTTCAGGTTTAGTTTTCGTATACACTACCCCATCCGGTGTGAAGCAGGCACACTGGCGTTTGTTCTCAGGCTTAGGATATTTGGAAACCTCCGCTAAATGATGCTGCAATTGTAACTTTTGAGCGGTGGATCATTATTAACTACTACTTTGGAATTGTAATATTTTACTTACATGGAATTTACATTTATGTTTACGCCATCTGCCATTATCATTTACACATTTCCACTTTTGACCGGGTCTGCAGTTTTCCAATAGTTTGGGGTCTGAGCATTCTGAATTAAGGCGCATCATTTTTGTTATGTAGGGCGGTAGCGGAAGATTATTGTCAAACTGGTCCTGCTGCTCATCAGCTTCATTTAATTCTTCTTCTTCATCATCAACCAAATTACCTGTTGATATATCCGCATCATCATCATTATCGAAATCAAAGTCATCTTCCATGTCTGTATCAGTGTCTAGAAAAGCATTTAAATTCAAATCAAAAACTTAGTTTTCTTGCGATAAACTATCCAACCTTTGTCATTCTCAGCAAACTGATCTTCTTCCCTAGATTCTAAATCTATGACATCTGTGTGGGTGTCAGGTGTAGTAGAAATGCCAGCCATCAAATCTTCTATTAAAGTGCTGTTGACCAATTTCATATTTGTTCTCTCCACTTGCAAACGTGCCCGAGCTTCGGCAATCTGTTCTGGAGTTTCTCTACGGCCAGAGCTTTCAATTAGAAAAGAATCTGGCCATTGTTCTTTTACACTTCTATGTGTATTCAAAAGCAAGGGCAAAATACTGCGACCATCCATATGTGCAGGCGTGGCAACCCCAGCCATATCGAGAAAAGTAGGAGCTAAGTCCACATTTAAAACAATTTCATTCACTCTGCAAAAGTTAAGCCATATTTTAATGCATAAGATTGGACGGTACTTATAAATGTATAAACTTACACTTTCGATGGCTGTATGCCGGGACCTCGCACCAAAAATGGAACTCTCACATCGAATTCAAATGGAAAACTTTTCCCTTTTATCAGGCCAAATTGTCCTAAATGGTAACCATGGTCGGAAGTATATATTATGTAAGTATTATTTAATTCTCCTAGAGTTTTAATTTCATTGTAAACTTTCTCCACAGCCGTGTCTACAGATTGTAAAGTCTGTAAACGTTTCGTCATAAGCATATTTGTAAAACGCTTGTGAACCGGTTCCATGGGTTGAGTAACACGTAGAATCCATTGCTTATCGGGATTGGGTGCAAGGTCGTATGATGGCGTGCTAAAAGGAAAGAACAGGTATGAAATGATTGTGTGCTTGTGCATCATAAACATTCCAGCCTCTTCACTACGCCTTTGGAATTGGTGGCGTTGCGAAAACGCTCCTCAAGACTCCTTTCTTATGATGAAAGTTTGAAGTTTATTTTAAAAATATAACGTAATATAATATATATGCATAGACCTGTTTGAATACGCTTCCAATGATATATTTTAGACTTTTCTATAAAGAGTACTGGGTTAGCATAATATTAAAAAATTAATCAGCTAAAGCAAATTTCAGCTGAATGAATCTATTATTAATGAATTCCACGAATTTAAGGCAAGCTTTTAGTGTTGCAATTCTAATTACTACGATATTTCGCTACAGCTTTTGTTAACTGCCTCAGAAATTATTACATTATTTTCATAATGAAATATCGCAAATAAAAAAACTTTTTTATATAAGAAAAACAAAAAAAGATCTTAAGCTCGATGAAATAAAAGAAGACTAATATTAAATTATTGAAAATATTTTTGCAATATTTTTCATTTCAGCTAGCGATATGTTTCCAAAGAGATGTGCACATACTTATATATCAATATAAATTAAGGTATATATACGTAAGTGTGTATATGTACTTACTGGTGAGTTGTTACATTAAAAAATAGATGACTATATTGGGGTGCTGAATCTTCGGGTCCATGCGGTGCCGGAAAACTCATTGTTAACATCACAGGTTTTCTTTGGTTTTGTTGTTTTGATGATCTTAAAAATGCTATCGAGTCATTGGCTATTAAATCGGGATAGTAATCCTTGAATAAAATGTAAGACGAATTTAAATCAATGCTAATTATCGATATATAATTTCCATAATTTTAATCACCTTGGCGTAGTCAAAGCCATGTTTGATCTTTTGCCCATTCATGTTTACACTGTAATTGTAGTATTTTGAATTCATTATAAGGCCACCCCATTCTCGCCATCCCGGTGGTATATAGGAACCATTGTACTTATTTAAGTATTTGCCGAAATAGCCAGTTCTATATCCGGCATTTGACAGATATGTGGCAAAGGATCTGGTCTCATGTGTGGCTTGCCATTGGGGACTCGAACAGTTATCGTTGTTGGTAAATACCATATGATTGTGTACATACATGCCAGTCAATATGGAAGAACGTGCTGGACAACACATGGGCGTTGTAGTGTAGGCATGTCTGAATTCGGCACCACCATCCCGTAAAATTCGCAAAGTACGAGGCATAAAATTTAAAGAACCCAATTCAACATCTTGATCATCGGTCAGTATGAGTATTATATTTGGCTTTCGATTGTTATAATTATACGAATCCCTAGAATCTCTAGAGTATCTCTTATAGGACTGAGAACTATTGGGACCACCGTTACGTTGTCTCTGCTGCCTGTGGTGGCCCCCGCCACTTTGTGTATGATGTATTTGATGATGTTGCCCACTATGTTGTCTACTATGTTGATGCTGGTGTTGTTGATCTAGATCTCTACGGTTATCTCTTTTCTCTCTCCCATATACTTCAGTTTCATCCTTAACGTATGTCGGCATATTTTCTTTGGCAGCCGCAGTCTGAAGCAAAAAATTTAGCGCAAACATGGAAATGATGCTGATAATTATTGCTAGTTTGTTAGCGTCTTGTTGCTGCATTTTTATTTTATATAAACTTATCACAGATTATTTAATGAAAGATAAGTAAATTCCGTTTAAATTTTTGCTTTTTCTGCAGCGAAATCCGCCGATGTTTAATTTTATTTATTGAAATACTACGTCATTGTGTTTAGAGTAGAGAATAGGCGTAAGTGAGAAAGAAGTAAACAGCTCCAGGCTGCTGAAGAGTTTTATATCTGGGAAATAAGAGAAGTAAATGATAATTGCTTAGATGAACTCCAGATGCTTATAATATTCCAATTAATGCTTACGAAAGAAAGTACAAATAGCAGACGCAAGTACGTTGCGTCAATTAGCAAAGAAAAAATTCTTTGCATAATTTGTGTATGATACTGTGGCACCAGCAATGTCACTTTGAGGCGATTTTTAAAGTAGGAAGAGTATCACATCAGATTTCCGTATAAAGCAGTCGTACGACTGTGTAGGATGGTGTACCAACCTACTACAACAAGTTAAAAGTAGAAACAAGCGTACTGTCAAAAGCAAAGCAACAAAATTACAAAGTCGATAACAGGTCGATAACTGGAAAATTCGAAACGATTAATTCGAAAAAAATTAATCACCTGCTTATCAGCATGCCAATTGTATTCGGCAAATAACATTCGACGCACATTCTAGCGGTCTGTAAATAATATCTGGCCACTAATTTTTCATAATAAATATTTTTACAGCGATTAGCAAACAGACAGACAGACAGACAGACAGACACATTTGTTTAATTTAAAACAAACACATGTAAAACCAAATTGATTAACATGTGCTTGCGATTTTAAATTAATGCGGGGTTTTCTTTGTCTAACACAGTGACAGTGAAAGGTCATCTTGCAGCTGTTTGTAACTTTTGTGGTTTACAACCAAAAATTTGCAAATTTATTATTAACTATACACACACACATAGACACACATTGACACACATGCACTCATGCACATGCAAATTTTTGTTTAAGCGTTTTACGTGTGCCAATAAATAATAATCGAAGCGATTATTTACAACTGGCAATTTTTTTCTTTTTTAGCAAATTCGTACCAACAGTAACAAATGCAAGAGAGCTGACCATAAATAATGAAATCTTAAATTGAAAATTGTGCGAAGTTTCATTTTCATTAGGGCGAGACCAATAATTATTTTATAAAATCGGCGCAAAATTTTCTAAAAGGTTGCCGATATTTTTGACTTTAATAGGCCTACTCGAATTTTTAACATAACAAAATTTTGTTCAAATTTTAAAGCCGATTAATTTTTATTAAGCTCCTGATGAAAATAAATAATGGCATTCACAAAGGCTTCCTAGGAAGGCCAGGAACCAAATTACCATATAAACGATTTTTTCTAAGCTTCTAGGAATGAGTAAATAACTAATAAACAATTATTATGCAATAACATTTCAAATATGGCTTGGAATATCTTGTACTTGTAGACCCCTGGATACAAACTATAACTACATCTATATATTGATCTACTACATATTCATACTATCTTATTTAAGACAGAAAAAAACGAAAAATAGCTACTATATATTTTATATATTGGATATATATATTATAAAAGTCTTTTCGTACTTTGTCAATAGATGTAGTTGCAGTCGTATATCTCCAGTGCTACCAATCACATTGTGTCATACCATATAGTGTTGGAAAAGTGGGAATTTAAGCTTCATTTTACCAAAAAAAAATTTAATTCGGAAAGAATGTTACAGCTTTTCAATAAAGAGAGAAAACAATGAAGAAATTCGCCATATTTTAAATTTTTTTTATAAAAAGGGAAGAATGAACTGTTACGGTATCGACTCCGTAATCTTCACAAATTTCATTGTATGCAAAATTCATTTAGGAAGGTCCAAAAAAAACAGGCTCTCCGAAAATTTTTTCCAAAAATAAAAAGTAACAATTTTCTGCGATTTTCCACATAATCCAATAAAAATCAACTCAATTATCTGGATAAGAGTTTTTCTTGCAACAATGCATACTGGTATAAATACCTTTTCCAAATGACAGAATGTCAAGGTATGCGACATTATCCTTTGACATTTGAAAACTGCAAACATGTGATGTTACTGACATGAAAATTCAATTTTAAATTTCTAAACCTCATTTTCCTTGAGCAGCCATTAAGAAATTATTTTAAAATAAATGAGCGTTCCTAATGTACGTGTGTGCACCTACATATGAAGGTATTTCTAATGTACGTGTGTCTCTGGCAAGGTGTGTGTCGTGTCGACAACATGCGACATTTAAACCACAAACTATAATCTAAACTGTGAACTTTGGCGGGTACAAATTTAAGCTTAAATGTCAAATATTTATAATGGCATGAACTCAAATAATAAATTGATTTTTACAGGAATCTTATTTTATAATCTATTGATTTCATACATTTTATAAAAATATTCACTTTAAAATAAAAAATTATCACAAATTTAAAATTTGCTGATAACTTTGTAGAGACTTTCAGAGGTGAAGTTGCCATTGAAATGACATGTTTTGAAATACAGCTTAACAATCTTTTATTAATTTAATGCAATCGAAAATTCTCGTTGTATTCAGATTTATTACGAAACTTCATTCGTTTTATGTTAAAGTGAAAATTAAAACTATTTTCTAATTAAATTCATTCCATAGTTACCCGACGTTAACCTCTACTAGAGCTCAGGGCTCATTAAACGACTTTTCATTAATCGATTAATGATTAATGATCGATTAAATTATGTACGTATATATGGACCACAGCATGATCGAGTCATGAAATCGCTTGTTTTTTGTAAAAATTGGTAGAAACGTTTTTGATTTATAAAATGTTTATTAAACATTTTCTTTTTTACAAGCCGCTTGTAATCGCAGAGTATCTTAAGAAAATAAGCCAAGAAAATATTTCCTAGTACTTTGCGCTCGTGGAATAATGGAACTGATCAAGAACTCCATTTCTAAACAGCTGGTATCTGCTGCAAAGCAATGAAAACGGTAACTGCTTTATAATATTAAGACTTAAAAAAATTTTTTTTTTGCGAAAATAATGAAACTTTAATTTAAAATTGTATTCCTGGTATGAATTAAAATTTTCACATAAAACAATCATAAGTTTTTATTACACACTGTTTTTTCACATGAAACCATCTCTTTGCTCTGTCTGCTTCCCGCTTTATTCTCGAAATTTGCTCACAAATTTATTGATCTGGGCAGAAATCATTCGTCATTGTTACTTCATGTTCTGATGAAAAACTCTTTTTTGAAACAGTGTTAAAGCCATGCAGACACTACCGGCAAGGCATAACCGTACACAAAATGGCCAATACCAACTCAGCGGAGTCGGTGAGAAGAATCGTACTCGTGAAGTGAAAATCTATAAATGTGGGGACGGCGAAAGCTTAAAATTCAAACAATCGAACGATAAAAGCAAAAATAAGGCAACTGGTAACCTCAGTTTAGGTGGCAAATTTAGTAAAAAGGAAAAAATAAATAAAAAAAAGAAGGCGAAGCAGACCTTAACAATCATGAATGAAATCTGGAAATCATGTTTTCAAATTTTTTGTTATTTAATTTTTCATTCTTTTGCTTGTATTTTGACTAATTTTCAGAGAATGACAAGAAAGCACGATATTAGAATAGCAGACAGCTGCGTCGATTGCAGCAGCGACAATTCGACTGAAATGAGATGAGCCTTTCTGAAGAGTGGAAACCCGCAAAATGCAAAAAATAAAACAGGAGACATGTCTGTTGGCGCTGAATTAGCCTGCCGTGCGTGTGTATTTTTTGGAAGCCACTCACTTGCTGTATTTTGTTTTATTTTATTTCATTTTTTTTTTTCCTTTTGCATCTTTTGGCAAAGTGTGATTTTAAAAGTTGCCATGTCTGATGCATTTCTAGGTAGATCCTTTTTTGTGGTTTAATAGTCTCCGCGTGCTTTATAAAGTCTCAAATATTGATCGTGTAATGCCAGATTTCTGGTTTCATTTTAAGTGTATTAGTATTAACTCGTATATTTGCAATACACATGAAAAATAAGCTTTTGGAATGGCAAGTTAAAACTGGCAAGACATACAGTAAATAGAAACTTTCCTTGAGGAACAGTTATGCAAATTTAACATTGCCAGGCAATATATTGCCCATTGATTTTATAGCCCACTACTAGTCGGAGTATTTCAAGAATATTATTTTAATTTATATTGATCTACTTCTACGCCCTTCACACAAAATAATTTTCTTGCCAGTTTGTTAGTAATTGAGCAATGCACTCTCCTTCTTTTCTTTTTTTTTTTAGCTGCAATTGCATTATTATTTTCTATATCCAAAGTCCTTAATCATGTATCATGATTTCTAGCAGTGTACGGTTTTGCACCTTTTACTGATTTTTCGATTTGGTGGTTTCGTTATTTCTCTAAACAGTCTTGTTTTATTACAAAGAACATGTTCTTTATACCAGCGGATACATACAACTGCTTAAAATGCAGGAAAAACTAGTTTTTTACAGCACAGCATGCATGTCTGATGCCTGATACCAAAAAACCTTACAAAAACATCAACAAAAACAACAACAATATAAAGCAATATCTTGCCCCTGCTACATCCTTGTAAACGAATAACACAGGCAACGGAAAAAGGGAAGACTTTTACTCTGAAGATGTGGTCTAAACAACTTTTATTACATTTATTACGAAGGCTGTCGAAGGAGTTTCACAGTTCTTGTAGTTGTAACCCGAACGTCTTACTAACTCAATATCTGCCAATCGCTGCTCAAATATTGATAAGTGTTGCAGTTCTCTTATTGATTTGCTTGCCATCAGTGCTTTGGCCTGCCCAGCTCACTAATATTCGTAATTAAGCGATTTTCGGCTACAGTGATAAACAAAAGGAAGCTGCTATTTATATACGAAAGTAGGCTTACAGATATGCAACAAATTACAGCTTAAATAATTTAACACATTCGGGGAGGCTACAGACTGCAATTTGTCTAAAAAAGAATACATATTGCCATTTGTAAAATGACTATTTTTAAGACAATACAGCTACATGGCTACACTGTCCACCATTATAGCTGCCCACTATTGTAGATAATTTCTATTTTTATAAGCGACAATGAGCAGATATATTCCGATTTCAACCACAAATGAAAATCCCTGAATTAAAATTATAAGTGATTTGACAACCCAGAAATATGTCGAAATATGTCGAAATATGTTCGATCAAGCGTATTCCCTCATGTAGCAGTCTATATATTTATTTATATTGGAATACGCTGTCGATTAAAATTTTTTTCTCGATGACGGATTCAATTTTGTTTGCACTACCGATAATTATTTTTTGTATTCTTACCACCGATATTCCTTATCTGCAAATGAATAATATCTGAATACAATCGACTGTTTTTAATCGTTACGGATAGTTCAGATAAATTTTGACAGGTGTGTCTGAAGAAAATAATGCTTCTACAACATTTATTCTATATAAGCTGAGGTGTGCATCTTGTATAGAGGGTGAAACAAATTTGTGCTGAGAACTTTTTGCAGGAATGGGAGTAATTTTACATTTGGTTCAAATAACTTGTAATCAAACTAATTCCCCTTAGAAACATGTGTAACTGAGATCAAGTTTTATAAAATGTTATTTGATGAATCTTTTAAGTAGTTGCGAGCCCCGCATAATTCGCCTTAGTCGGAGAGAATATTAATCATAGGCGTTTGAAATTAGAACCTAAAAGCAATATACATAAGTTTGCTTTTATACAAAAAAATACTTGACAATTGAGTACAAATAAACAGAAATTAAAAATAAATTAATATTGAAGAAATAATTGGAATTATTTAAATTTTAAACTTATTGAACCCAGAAATAATTCTTACTTGCCATGCACATTGCAAGATATGACCAGCGAATATACTGGCGCTTTCTTAATTTTGATATTGATAAAAAATTTTAAAATTGATAAATCGATATCCATTTTCCTAACTATCGAAATTTATCCTTTACCACACGGAAATCATAAGAACAGTTTCGCTTACTCCTTTTGACTTTTTACTGTTTTTTACTGTTTTTTAGTACCATAATTTTTATTTGATGCAGTGCTACCAACAACAAATTGTGTTTGCTTACTAAACAAAACTGGAGAAGGGTTGCATTTTTATTTGGGAGACAATTTGAAATAAATTGTCAATTTACAAAGTGAATTGTAAAAAAATGTATACTTAAGTTGAGAAAAACGTTAAAGGGCGTGATTTACCTCTGTGCCTGAAAAGGATATTAATATATCCTTGAAACGTTTTCAAATTACAAAATTTGATAATTAAAAGAATGCTGTAGGCCTAAATAATACCAGTAGAATCCGTATAGTAAAATAAACCATTTATTGTTATTCTGATTAGTTCTCATTAAAAATCCTCAGATAAATTACAAAAACTATTAAATCTCTACAAAACTCCTAATTAATATCCTGACGCGTTGAAGTTTAGTTTGAAAGTACTATAGATATTTGCATGTTAGTCCACAATTGCAAATTAAAATCAAACTGTCATTTCTTTACGTTGAATGTATAAGAAATAAAATCAGTCAACAAGTGATCTATAACAAGATGCTTGCCAGTGGATCCTGATGAATTGTTATTGCCTTGTAAAAAAATTGTGCTTTTTATCACTTTATGTCATTAACGCGCCAAGACACAATTATTTGAAAATGTTTCATTTAAATGATTATTTTTTGTATCTTTTTTGTGCTTTGATAAAAATAATGTCGCTGCCGCTGTTAATTGCAGTTGCAACAGATTTTTTCATGAAAAACTTTGCTATTAAACATCTGTTGGCAAGCGGTCAACATGCTAACAGCTTTGACAGGAAAACGTGGGCATCATTTGATACAATTTGCTTAAGTCTATTTTCTATTCCATTCGCGATAAGAATAAGAGACAAAAACTATAAGCGAAGACGAAGAACAGTCGATTTATGAATAGTGCAATGCACTATCAGTAGTGCAGTGGCCATTAGAAACTTCTCATTTAGTCTATGCAAATTCAAAATTATTTCAATTAACCGATTTGAAGTCTGTGAAGCGTAATTTGATTTCTTCTGAGTGCTCATTATATATTGTGGCTTGCATAATAGTTTTCAGGGTCAAACTTATTCCAGAAAAGCCTGTTAATTGATCCATTCAAAATTCCCTCAATAGTGCTCTTCCTGAAAGAGAAGACAATGAAAGTTGTCTAACTGTCAATCTAGTTCTCAATTATTCTGTGTAAATCTAAGTAGAACAACTGTGCGGTATTAATATTATCATAATTCCTAACTTGCGTGACGCACATTGTATCAGCGAAGTATTACATTGATTACACAACCAGTTTGTGAAATTTTGAAAAGTTCACGGCGGTTGTAAGATGCTTTCCTTTTACGTTACTTGCAAAATGTGGTTTTACATTAAGGAGATTATATTCAAATTATTACTGGGTCAAGAATCTAAACCGTCCTAAAAATATCTAGCGAATAATATGTGGATACGATCGATAATTTTTAATCATTGCGTATAATTGAGATAAATTTTGGCTTACATCAGGAATGGCATTTGACTGTGTATGTATGTATGTATGTATAAGAATGCTCCTAAGAATCCAATGAAGAATTTGTCTAGCATCAAATAATTAATTGACTGCAAACTTACGTAGCACACTGTTAGCTTTATACGATCGTGTTGGATATCATTGTGGTACTTTTTCTTGCTCATTTGCAAAAAATATGGGCCAGCTGTATTAAAAAATGATCTGGCAAAATGTGCGCAAAAAGCGCGATTTTAATATAGAAAAAGTTAGTAAGCAAATATAACGCTTATGTTACCGTTATAGGGTATTCGATGCGTGGTTAATTTGTGGCTTTTGGAAAAAACTGTTTTGTTTGCATTTAACTTTTTTTTAGAACTGGTTATTGATTTTATTAAAAATTTAGTGGCTTTCATTAAATTTTTCAATAAGAACACATATTTGTAAAAAGTGATCACACACTATAATTGTGTGTCACGTATTATAATCGCTCGGATTTTTTAACTTGCGAAAGCAGTCACAGAACCACATGTCCAGAGCTTGTTACGAATTCGCAACGATATTAGCAAAGCCCTCAGATTTCAGTACAAGTATTTCTGCACTAAAATAGTTACGAATTTTATAGGTATGAAGTTGTGAAAGCTACGATTTCGTTCACATAATTGGTAACGATGACGCAAAGATTTTAGCTTACAATTCTATACTTTTTTAATAACTGCGGACAAGCCAAAACTTTGCAGTTTAAGTTAATTAGCAACAATAACCAAAAATTGGCCGAAATGTATTAACTAATGCTTTGCTGGTCGCTTCTCTTCAGAGAGAGAAGAAACTTTGGCTTTGATGCGCATTTCCAAGATGGAAAGTCCTGTCAAAATGGCCATAAAAACCATTTATGATAGTTTATGCGCAACAATATTGACAGCAAATGTAATTGATATGAAACGCAATATGCTCATTATTTTAATTAAAAGTAATTTGGCTTAATATAAAAATCCATACCCACGCATAAATACAGATAGACGTTCGTATTTCCAAGTGAAAATGTAATTCATTACAAAAAAAAAAAAAGTTTTCTCAACTACTCAAAGCGACCATATTTACAAGTCGCTAACTGTTGGCGATTGAGTGCTAATGAGCCTTATAAACTATAAGATAGTTAAAGATTAAAAAAATTATAACATTCTTCATCACTGCCATTTCCTAGTACGCTTTTTATCTCCTTCTATTACAAAATAGTCATGCGAGTTCTTATAAAAAAAAGTTCAACTCGTTTTTATCAACTAAATTTTGTACGGCACGTCAGTTTTCTTTTATATCAAAACAATTGAAATTAAAGTGGACATTTTTCAGACAGCCATGCAACAATTTTATCTGGTCATAGAATACACTTTGGTTTGTGTCTATTATTATATATATTAGTTCCTTAACATTGGCCTGCTGCGATGAAATAATAACGATGAAAAAGGCATTGTCACTTTTAATCACAGTATTTAATAAATCATAAATCTTTTCATAATATTTTAGTAGTGGACTGAGCAAATGAATAATTAACTAAAAGTTTCATGTTGCCTGGTATTTCTAATGACTGCGATAATGTTGGTTGTCAGTTTTGATTTACACCGTTTACGTTTTAATACCTTAAGCATATGGCGGACTGTTGATACAAGGCGGCACGACTGCAAACGACATCAGCTGATAAGAGTGAAATTTTATTTATTTCAAAATTTTTAATATTTTTCCTGCTTAAAACAAGCCTTGGATGTAATTAATAGTGGGCATTGCCAAAATAGCCCGTTCAGCATGCTATATATGTATATAATTCCAGAATTCTTCATTTTTCTAACTGAACCTGAAAATTTTCGGCTTGTACGCAGGACAACACCCAGGGCCTAGGCAGGAATTGAGAACTGGCGATCTCCGGCTTAGTAGGCTGTTCATTATCCATCCGCCCATGGAAGCAACCATTGCACTGATATTTGTATTAAAAATTAAATCAATTTCACAACTTACTTTTCACAGTAATACAAATTATAGAACAACATCAAAGTGATGTCTCGGAGCTTTTTTAGATATGAATTGTAATTGCAATGCCAATTGTTAAATGAAAGTTGAATATCTTCTCTGTAGTTTCGGCAACAGAAGAGAACACTATTTCTAAGCACAGCAATTTCCTACATTAAGGCGATATTAACATGGTCTAGTAACGTTATGTAGAAATAAGAAAAATCTCCTTAGAAATTTCTAATTTCTCCTTAGAAATGTTTTAATCCCTTTCCTTCTGAGTAAGGGAACATATTCCGAATTAAAAACACATTAAACTTTTTTAAAGGGGAAAATATTTTTGAATAATGAACACAAACTCGCTCTTTTTAAACAAAATTTTAAAATTTTTTGGTGTAAAAACTAAAATGCTTTTAGTTTTTAAAAATATAAAATTCAGATCGATAAAATATTTACTTTTCTGAATGTAATTTGCAGCGTTTTTAATGGTTTTTTAATATCATGTTTCGTTTCGAAATTGTACCGGATTTTCTTTTTAACGGACACTGTGGGAAATGTTTTGTGTCTCACTGTCATATATGTATATGTATCTATATAATATCTTTCTAAAGATATAGAAATTATTCTGTTTATCAAGTTATTTTGTAGATATTCTCACATTCTTATTCTCACATATTCTGTTTTATACTATTCCAGTATAAAACAGAAGTCGCCACTATTTTCACTGTAATTGTAAATAACTTCCCCATATTGGTTGGGAGCATAACCGTTTCTTGACATTGCAAGGTCAGAGTATGATAAAAAAAAAATTTATTTTTTTTACATTGGTTTTGAAGGTGCCAGCTTGGCACTGAATTACTAACGGCCAGGCCGAAGTTCACAATGTGCCAAGTGTATCAAGTTCAGGAAAAACTTTTCTTTTCTATAAAAAAAAAATGAAGACTTTTTTTACGGTCTTCATAAAGTGAAAACAATTAATATCGGTTTCATTGCTACTATTATAGTATTGAAACGGATTAAGACTATGAATATAGCTAACAACTTTCCCGCGCACTTGCGATCTTCAATTATGTTTGCAAAACTCTAGTTTCAGCCTTATTAATGTTGAATAGTCATAGAGAAGACCCTTCACTGTATACGAATTGGTAATAATAATTTGGTGGCGCCTCAAAGCACATTAATTTTATTTGCACACACTTACAGGTTCCTCTAACTATTTATGCAAACATGTTTACCCATTTAATATTCGTGATTGCGAAGCTGATTCTTTTATTCTTCACAAGAGTTCGACTACGAAATGAAGAACTGGCAAACACAATTATTTCTTGGAGTCTTAAAGTGGCTTTACAAGACTCATTAAACTTTATATATTAAATTTATGCATAACTTATTAATTATTTTATATTTCTTACTCGTATTATATTTTATAATTGTTTTATATAGTTATTTTATTAAAATTTTTCCTATAATAACTTTTCAAATTCAGAAGTTTTGGGGCTAATGGAAAAACTTAAATATACATGAAATGGAAAGTCTGAAAGGTCTCAAAATTATATTTTTAAAACGTAAGACGTTCTCTTTTCCACAAGAAGGTCAACATTTCACATAAAAATAGCAATTTTGTGTTCTGGACTCATCGGCGTGGGGAAAGCGCAAAAACAGCCTTCCAATTATACTTTAGCAAAAATTTATATCGACTTAAAATTGCAACTGGAGCAAAATGCTTTCTAAAAATTATTTTTCGCAATTGTTTTCAACTACAAGCGTTTATCGCGGCCTGAGTGTAATAAATAAGAACTGCGTGAAAAATAAAACTTGCTGATTAGAACTGTAGATTATACCAAACCAGCAAAAATAAAATCAATGAAACAGAAAAAGTCCTTTCACTTGGCAAATAAATTTGCCGCTTCAATGAAATTGACTAATGAAAGAATTGCCGAAATTCTAATTTATTGTTGGTTACTTTGAGCGGAACCAAATGGAAGTTAAAGCCTATAAAATAAGCGAAAACGAATATAGAGGATTGTGCGATATTCCATATTTACAAATATTGTTTAAGAAATATTTTTTAGAAAATTTATTTCAAAGAAAATCGCTATTAAATAATTAATTGAAAAGAAAATTTTTTTGTTTTTTTAATGGTTTCAATAAAATAAAATTTTTACTTTTAATAAAGTTTGCATAATAAAAAGGACATTCATTTAAACACCCCCTGCCATTTTGCGTACTTGTAAGCCAACGACTATTTTAATTTCTTTTATAAAATAATAAGAGGTTACACTTTGGGCACGTTTTTTCTTTAAATGGCCACTTGCGTCTGCAATAGTTGACCAATAATTTTTTATTTAGTAATAAAAAATACTTTTTCAAAACGTATTTAAAAAAATTTTAAATTTTATAATACTGCCATTTTTAAAATATTTGTTTTTTAAAAATCTCAAAAATATATTTTGTTTGAGACAATTTCTCTTTCACAATCTTAATTTCACTCTTTTTCTAGTATAAGTTTATTCACTAAAGGATTGGATTCACTATCCCACAGGATGCACTGATTTTATAGCACTTCAAAATGGCGCTGCAAACGACGCTGCAAACGGCGCTGCTAATGACACAGTACGAGTACATATATGCAGGAAAATATTTCCCGCAAGTGCTTGAAAGTAATGCTGCTCTGAACTAGAGTTGCCAGCTTTTGAAGTTTGCCAACAAATAAAAAAATTGTATCTCCAAAAAGTGGTTCGAAAAAATCCTGCGGAATTTGGCGATAAAATATTATATATCGCATTGAAAGCTTTAACTTAAAAATTTGTCGATGAACCAAACATTTACAGGAAAGAGACACAAAACTTGACTGCAAAACCGCATAATGTGTATGGAATATTCATATACACAAATATATATCCATGTATCCGTGTAACAAATTTTTTTCCTGTTCGTAATATTGGAATTTCTTATGTACCGGTTATGTGTTGTAAACCAAATTACTATTTTTCTAAATAGTTATTATTGATCGTTTCAACTATTTAATACCCCCAACTACCTCGGAAAGTAATAAAAAATTGTCATAAATTTTTCTCAAATGTTTTAATATTTTGTGTCTCGATAATAGAATACATTCATCTTCCTTGTGACACCATTTGCTGATGAATTGCATGGTTAGGGGCCATTCCCAAAGTATTGGGGAAAAAATGTTTCCTTAAGAGTAGTCTTGTTTTATTTGTAATGAGGTAAAGGGGATTTTTGGAGATACGAAAAGTTAAAGTTAAAGACAAGGTTTAAAAGAATCTGACATCTCCTTTAATGGGAATTTTTACCAAATTTTGCAGATCGAAAAATTTTTAGTTTCCACTATTATAATTTTTTTTATCGTGTATTTAAAAATAATGCACGACTTTCAATGTGAATCGAATTTGATACGAATTCGAATACAGCCTAATAATTTACGTTCTGATAAAGTTAATAAATCTACTCTCACGAAAAGGAAAACTATTAATAATAACTTTTAAAAATTAATTAAAATAATACAAGTACTACCTGCAATAATTTTTTTTTCAATTTACTTTCTTAAAAGAATTAAGATTTTTAAAAAGTTTTCACACAGATTTATTACACTCAAAAATTGAATTATATATATTTTATTGTGGAAGTGATTTTTGATTTTGGATGCAATTGTAGGGCAGTTCGGGGTTTTCCCCAATCTGAACTGATTGAAATTTATATGTATGGATTTGTGTTATCACAGAATGTAAGCATTTTAGCTTAAATTAATCGACTAACTATAGACTTCTGGTATCAAGCCTAATAGGACTAACTAAATCACAAAATAAATTGATAAATTAATTAATTTTAAATAATAAAACGACTTCCGAAATAATTAACAATAAACTGTATTATTATCTATAAGATACAAAAATTAACGAGAAATCGGCAAAAGCACTTCAAATACAAGTTTTGCTTTTATTTTTTTCTAGAAATATTAAACATTTTTCATTATGTTAAAGATTACGCATGCACATGCATGCATTGCATACGTGTTCATCGTGACTTGGCAGTAGATAGTAACAGCTTTCAGCGAACACTTTTAAAATCCTTTCGCAAATCATTTTCTCTTTATAATAAAAAAAGCGACAAATAATTTCTAAACTGATTTTCAAATACTCGTATAATTGCTTTGTTAACAGAGTTAACATTGCGGGCATTTCTGTGGACCAGTGCTGCTGTGCTGACTACATCCGTAAGCGATTTTATTTCCGGTTTGCTGATAACTATTTTTATTGGCCGACACCTGGCACGTGCACTCTTTGCCTTCTCAGATCGTTGAGCTCAAAAAAGCTGTTTTGTTGCGTGAACAAATTTTTTGTTAGTTCACGATTATGTTGCAACATTTTCATTTCTATTGACATTATCTGAATAAAATCTGTCATGTTATAAGGATTTTATGAAAAAAATAAATAAATACTCGTATATTTCTATTGATACACGTGTACGCGAAACAGTTGCTGTCAAAATTGTCAACGCATTTGTAGATTTTAACATTTAATTAAAAAACAAGCATGATCATGTACGAGTGCTCACAGCGACTTGAAACAACATTCAAGAAGAAGCATTTAAAATGCTATTCACCACATAATAACGAGGTGTGTACATGACTAGTTGGGTGATCAGCTAGAGGTTTTCTTTGCAGTCGCTATTTCTTTCAATATTGTCCATGCCCCTTTTTAATGGATTAAATGTAAATACATATACACATATGTATATATGAGTCTCGATGCATGTAGTTTGTGTTTATGAAAATTGAAATTTCCGGTTTTTTTATTAAAATAAAACCTGCGGCAGTTAAAACTGTTTTATAGCCTTCTGCAACCAAAAAGAATGGTTAGCTCTGGGTATGGTAAGTGCTACAATATTAGTTTCTGACTCCATATAGAATATATATATTCTGGATCCATACAGCAAAAATAGTTGATAGAGCTTTGTCCATCTGTCCTCGGAACTGTATTAAACATACCATTTACAATGAAAAGCTGCTGCGAATTAAAAGTAATCACTATCAATTATTCTTATTCATATCCTGTGATATTATTCACTTCCTGCCTACTCATTTTGATACGTTGCTTAAATATTAAATAATGATTTGCATGGGATAAATATTTTAATATAAAGATTGTATTATGGAACCGCTTTAATTGCTGAAGTAGTTTATGCACAAATATTTAAGCCATAATATCCTTAAATGGTCAGTAATTTCTTCCCCCTAAAGTTTCTTTGGAAAGGCTCACCAAAGGCGAAAATAATATAAATAAAATAGAAAGGCAATCTTTTTGCTTAAGGTAATTATAATAGAAAGATTTGTGATTTGTGGTTTTACATTTAAAACCAGGAGTCATTACATGACCTTGCACAGGAAATTTGAATATTGCCATAGAAGAAGAGGATATAAACTTCAAAGGTGCGCTGGTCGCTTTTTTAATATCGTAAAATATCAAGCAAAGAATATTAAAAAAATCTGTGGAAGTTATTGTGGTTAGTACAAGCTTGCTTAACCCACTGTTTAAAAAGTCATGAGGGTAACGAGAGGATAACGAGAGGGTGAAATATTCACCGATCCACATATGCATTTTTATCTTTATTTCTAATTGTTCTTAAACATTTATATTAATAACTTTACATGATGCAAGTCACTGCCGTACACGCTTCATACTGATTTTGATTAAATGCACAGTGGGAAAGTTGAAGAAACAAACTAGTTCTAAAATAATATTTGTATTTTTTGCTTAGACGACACATATTTATAAACAGTATTCTGGATGCCCACTGCTATTCTATTATTATAGGTATTTTCGATATTAAGCCATACGTATGAACCTACTTCAGGAAACCTTTTTATATAAAAAATGAACTTTATTAAGTGGGCGACTGACTGACCCAGGAACGTCCAGCTGCAAAACGATGAAGAAGAGAAATGGAAAGACGGAGTGCAGGATGCCCTTTCTGCCTTACAGATAAAATTTATTCACCTTCAGAACCATGTCAATAAGATCATTTTAATTGATTTTTGGGGAAAATACTTCTTTAGCAGCGAGCAGTAGTGAACACCATGAATGGTAACGTTGTTTCCTGCTTCGTAAGACCATAACGGACAGTATCATCTACTTCATGCGGATTACCTTTCTGCCAAGTGGAAAAGACGCCATGTTATCCTTTGCAAGAACGAAAGGTTTCAACATATGCAGACTTTTACAATGATTGCAGCCACTTCCATGTGATAAATACAGTAAACACCAGTACTTAAAGTTGTGATACATTTTTGTTTTCAAGCAAAATATCACGAAAAGTAAAGTTTTTTTAAAATATTAATATATTTTATAAAGTTACTAGCATTTAAATAATTTGATTTTAATTAACTGATTTTTTTTTTAAATTTGTCTTGTCAGTTTTTTCTTGATAACATTTTGTAAAATTATTTCAAAATTGACAATATATTTATAAATTGGTAATAATATTAATGAAATATTTCATAACATTAATGAAATTAATTCATATGAAATTATATCACATCTAAATATATGTAAATTTCTTTATTTGTTTATTGAAATGAAAATAAAACTTTTTTAAAAATAGTAAAACTTGATCCAACTGCAGTCGCAAATATGCGTACAGTGATCCCCTTTCATTTTACTTGTTTTGCTCTCTACGATAAGGAGGTTTTTCCTTACCGGCAGCGATACAGGGCAACTTGGTTACTTTAAGTTGTTATCTGTAGGCTGATAGATAGAGGGTAAGCAACGGCTAGTGCACCTTCAGAAGCACTAGTCCTTTCTGTTAAAGGCTTCTTTTTTTTTGGTTTTTGTATATCGATGAGATATCGATATCGTTACCTTCCACTATAAATTGTTTATAATGAAATATTAATTTATAAGAGGAGAAGCTTATTTAATTGCAATATTATGAATGCACACGTAACTAATAAAATATATAAATTTTCCCAACTAATCTCGAAAGCTCGCAACATAAGACCATGCGGGTATGTCTGTTTCTCTATATTTATTATTGAAATGCAAATGTATTTAAATGAGTTGTGCCAAAAAAAAAATATTAAAAACACTAAAGAAAAAGCTGCAGAACAAATAAACTTGTAGTAAAAATGTTATTTATTACAGAAATTTAATATTTTAGAAATTTATATACGCAAATAAAAATGCATGCATGCTTTTGATTTGAGGTCATAAGTTTTGAGTGCGGGAAAAAAAAATAAATAAAAATTGTTTAATGAACATTAAAATAATTAAGCGAGAAAGCGGCGCAAAATTGAAAACAAATATTTTAAATGTTACAAATCATAAAATCGTTGCGAAATCTTTAAGTATTTACTAGCCGGGCCAGCAAACATTGGTTTGGTGGATTGTATTATTTCTGGAAATAAATAAAAGCCAATAAATGTATGAAAGTGTTTTGGAATGATTTATAGAAGCAGCTTAATAACCGTTGTTGGCGCCAACTCGTCGCACATGTAATTCATTAGATCTTCATAAATTATTAACAAAAATCTTATTAATAATATAAGCACTGCTGATTGATAATGTATTTACTGCTTGTCTAAATTCTCAGAACATACTGATCAAATATTGAAAATCGGTTTGATTGGATTAGTGTGAAGTAGTACCCGCTTCTAAGCCGCTGCTTGGCAAAATTCTGAAAACACATATACTATAATGTGTTGATCTAAATAATCTGATTTATTTATGTTTCAAATGTCATAGAAACCGGTTTGATTCTTCAGGAGGGAACTAATGCCGCCCCATTTTTCCCTCATGCCGAAAATTTGAAGATAGATACATAGTTATATGGCACTTAATGTTTCCAGATCTGGCTGCAGATATTTAAAATTACCTGACAATTGTTTCGGTGAGAAAAAAACCTTTCTCTCTCTATATATATATGGAGCAACTTTTTAAAAGAGATATATCCCACACCACTTTTATGTCTAGATTTACATATCTAGATGTGGGTGAAATTTCCTCACCCCCCTGTACCATTCCCTAGCGATATAAAAAATATATTAAGTACCTATTCTCAAACCTAAATATTGTGTCATATGCCTGCTGTTAAGTTAACATGTTGCTATGTAACTAACAGAGGTATGTTGTTAATAACGAAATGATCTGACGCAGCGGTCTTTAAAGTCGTAAAAAACTACTTACCACAATAGAAATGCTTCAAAGTACCGAAAAATCTGCAATAAAAGAAAAATAATTGATTAATGAAGATTAGAATAAACGAAATAAATATATAAATAAATACAAAAATAAAATAAAAATGGCTCATTATATAAAGTCATGGTATTGCCTTTTGATAGGAATTACTTTAAGCATCATATGCAAAATTTATTAAATTGGATAATAGTCAAGAGGCAGTTAAAGGTTTTTTCAGATATGTATATATACAATAATTCGACATCTGTAACATCTATATCTAAAAAATCTATATATAATTATTATTCCAAGAATTGCTTTTATTCAAAATATTTCTTCTCTTCGTTAGCATTTGTTATCATCGGTAAACAGAAAAGCATAAAATCGCAAAAGCAAAATAAATATATTTTCTTAACAACTTTTTCCATTTATTATTACTTATTTATTTAGTTATTTACATAATATTACAATTACATGAATATAATTTTTATATGGGTACAAGCACTAGCTGCTAAAGCCATCTGCTGCAATTTTCAGTGTAATTTTTAAGCTAAATTTTACTTTTAATACCTTTTTAAATTTGTTAGCAAATTCTTTTCTGATTCGTTTTGCACCACCCGGCACTAACTTTCACTCTTATAAATTAGAAGTAGAATGAATAATTTAATATAAATAATGCTGAATAAATCATTTATTTTAAATTTCTTATCACTTGAAAGAAAAATCAGTTTATTTCGCTTTTACAAATTCATGAACTCGATTTTATCCAGACAGACAAATTCTCTCTCAGACAAATCAAAAAGAAATTACTTGAACAAATACAAAAATAATTTTCATGAAAATAAATCATTTAAATGTGTTTGTGTGTGTGTGTGTGTATTTGCATACATTTTGCTTTGAAAATGTAAGGCAAATATGATTTGGGTTGAATTGTCTGTTAGAAACATCTGATCTTTTTGCATTACGTCTTACGGTGGCCTCGTTTGCAATACAGTATAATCCCGATAATGCATACAACAATAAGAATGCGGAGAAAATGCGGAATATCATAATACTATATAAGCCATAAGCTATAATGCGATGATGATTAAATCATCAAAAGATAATGTGCATTGAAGGCAGTGCTGCCAGATGTAGGGGAAATCTTTACTTGTAAGCATTTTTGATACAAAAATAGAAGCGTATTAAAAATCTGAACTATTTCTTTTACTATGCAAACTGTTGGGTTTTTCATCTTATTGCATTATTTATGAAATAAATGGAGAAAAACATTTTTTTTTCTTCTGCGGGATATGTTGTTATTCAAAATAGTTGAAAATGTAATTTCCCCTAAAAACACTTAAATTTTTTTTTTTTTTTAGATTTTTTGTGTTCAGTACTAAATCTATTATTCGTTATGTATTGTATTTATTATTATTTAGTTTATAGGAATTATAAACAATAATTTTATATTGGCATGGTTTTTATACTTTAGTGAAACTTCTGAAATTTAGTTTATAGTTATTATTTTAAAATTTAATTTAATAAAATTTAATTTTAAAATTTAATTTAAAAAGAATTATTCATATAAATTTAAAAAAAAAACTTTATATTGATTTAATTGAATTTAATTGAAATTACTTATTTATTAAATATTTTTTAGCTCTTTTATATATTTCTCATTTAAGCTTTAATATACATATTAGAAAGAAATTTATTTTTTTTAATTTTTATTATATTTTTATAATGTTTTTTTTCTATTTTAATTATAAAAGTGTTTAGATTTTTTTATAAGGGGAATTTTTCCAATATGCAAGGAGAAATTGTTTTTTTTTGCGATTGTGGGAATTTTTTCGGAAAATATACTGGCAATACCGATTGCGGGAAATTGAAAAAATTTCCGCATACTTGGAAAATTAACATCAACTTGACCTCTGAGTTGTAAAAATGTCGCTTAAACCCCCAAATCAACGAAATTTACATTTATTAATTTGCATTTTGAAGGACATAATTTTCTTAAATGCACACCCTTTTAAGTTGACTTCATAAATATTTAACAAATTAAATTTAACTCGCTTTTAGACAATTGCCGACTTGACATTTTTGGTTTTAATACTTTAATTTAATTTACCTTCGGGTGAGTCAGTTATAAATTGCAATCAACAATTTTATAATTCAGTTTGTCACTTAAAAAACTACATGAATCACAAGAAAGTAAAGACAAGTTATTTAAAAGAGTACATTCGTCTAAATATTTTAACCAGCATAGTAATTAGGAAAACGCTTTTAAATATAACTTTAGACAATTGAGGTCTCATTTCAATAAAAAAGCAACAACATTTCTATACTTCAAAGTCCACTACCAAATTAGCAAGCGAGAGGCAGAAAAGAAATACTGACAGGGCGTGGTCACAGAAACCCATTAAGAGAAGTATGCTGCGTACCTGTTTCTCTGTACAAAAAAAAAATTCATATTTATTTGGAAATAATTTTCTTTCATGTGCGTAAATTCCTTCTCCGCCTCTACATTTATTAAAGCAAAATTTTTTATGAAAATATTTGAATACGAGTATTGAATGATTGGCAGATCTAAAATATTCTGTTGACAGGTAAAAATATTATTTCCATTGAAAATATTAAAAAGAATCAAACGCAGTTAAAAAATGTTTAACTTGCACACTAAAAACCAGAACACAGGCAACGTACAAATGAAATTAGAAAAAAAGACTAACAATTTTATTTTGCGAAGACAGATCATCTAAGAAGTACTCTCGTGCACAGTGGGTCATACAAATATGTATATTTACTTACACAAAAATTATGGGCATAAATTGTACGAAAACTAATAACTTTTCTCTGCAAAAAAAAAGGTTTTTTTCTTGGCATAAATTTGTGAAAGGAAAGCATGGCAGTGGCTTCGTGAAGGTTTAAAAAAGATTGCAGATAAATTCTATAACTTATATTTGTTAAATACACAAAACGAAAATAAAACTTATATACATATATAATTACACTCAGAAAAATGTAATAAATTATAAATATTATTCATTAGTACATTTTTTCATAGAATAAATTAAATTTCTTTTTTACCGAAATAGTTTACTTTTCCTAAAGTAGGGAAAGATTTACACTGTTCGACAGACTTTTGTGGCGCCCTGCTTCTTTAAGTATTTATATTACGTTTCTTAAAGTACATAAATATTTATATATTTTATATATGCCGATACTTATATTTTTGTAAAAAATGTAAAAAAAAAATTCCTTTCATTTGAAGGAAATTTGTGGCGACAAGATTGTTTTTTATTCATGATTCAAGCTATAACATTAATTGCTGGATACTTACATATATAAAATCGAGCAAAATTATTTGAATAGAAATAAAGCCTTCGCAGACTTTGTGACGCTCTAATGGGGTTTTATTTAGCAAACAATATTTGGCAAAAACAATATAAATGTCATCTTTAAGTAATAAAAATTTCTTTATTGAACTTTTGGAGCGCTTTAAGCTTACAACTGATATATAGTTATAAATTGGCCGAGTTATGGATGTATACTTTTTTAGAACATAAAGAATTAAAAAAAAGATATAAATAATAAAATTATAAAAAGTTATAATTATTGAAAAATGAAATAAATATAAATGCTTTTTTTTGTAATATTTGTGAGTACTGGCCCACGACTTGACAAAAGTTGCTTGAATAGCTACAAAGAACAGATCACATGTATATTTGGAAAGTGTGAGGCATATGATCAAAGACTGTTACACTTCGTATTAAAATACTAGTTTTGTGTCAGTTCCATGGAACAAAGGAAAAACCAGCAAAGCTAAAGAATCCTTTAAGCATATCTATGCCATAAATTTCTAAAAAGTTCCGTTCGTCCTTCAATGCATCACTTAGCAATGTTCGAAAAGAAAAGCTTTCTTGTATTTGTAAAATTTTAAAATTCTTGTGTGGCCTTTGAGGTTACTTTATTTTTAACTAACTCAACCTACAAAGCTTTCGAATTGCCCGCAGAAAAACATTTAACGTCTAGGCAGGAATCGAACTTGCGTCCTCTACTTTAGTTCACTGTGCATTATTCATTCGCGTGGTCAAACAAATTAATGAACTAATTCAGAAAGTCCTCTTCAGCACAATATTTGTCGCAAAATATATATATTTTATGACTTTTTTCCAAATGCTATTGCGATTTTCCATAAAAAAAAACATAATATGACAATATAACATTTCCAGCATTGTATTGTCAGTATGCTACGCAATCAGCTGTTTTTTGTAAGGCTGTTTATATCAATGCTATTCTCAAATAGTAGCTTATGACCTCCCTTTAAAAAAACTTGTCTTTGTAAAGAAAAGGAATCTAAGAAAAGTACTCAGTAATTTGCTGGGTATAGAACCCATAATCTCTTGTCTGCTAACAGCATATTATTGCTATTGAAAGCAACGTGCTACTACGTGGCATATTCATACCAATTTCGAAAATGTCTTTGCTATTTTTGTTCAACTTTGCTTATATTTTCATTCGGACCCACTGTGCAGGATATAGTAGATGGAATTTCTCACACATTGCGAAAATATGCCCACAAATACAACATTGTTTTGGAAACTGCAAAAATCAAGAATAAAATATAAAATGTTTGTTTTAATTTGCTCACTTTCAAACAGCGTGATTATTTTTTCTCAGGCACAGTTGCAGCTGCTGTTATTCTGCCAACAGCTTTAAAGTGAAATTGGAAAAAGAAATTTTGCAAAATTTAGGGTGAGTAAGCAGAAAAAAGAAGAATTCACGGAACTGTTCTGCTTTTGGGTAAAAAAGAGCAAATAAAAAGCGTGTGCAAAAAAAAAAGGACGAAATATGTCACAGGTATTATACACCGAGAAAATATTCCCTCAATAAATACTGGGCAAGCAATTTTTATATGTTTTTATATGTTTCTTTATATGTTTTAAAATTTAACCTTTCACCCCCCTTTTCAATTTTTAATTTAAAATCCACAAATCAGCAAAAGGGATATAAATATTTTTTTATTATATTTTTATTACTATTTTATTTTTATAATAATATGAGGCTGATATTTAATGAAGAAGTTCATGTTGTATTAAAATTTAATCCTGCAGGACTTTTTACCCCACTGCCAATAAACTTCATTTATTGACTTGTTATTACTTTATACTACATTATTTTTTAAAAAATTTTCTGTATAATTTTGCTTTTCAAATACTGGCGGGAAATTGTGAAAGAAATAACTTTCAAATATTATAGAAGGAAGTTAGAAAATAAATTTTTATTTATTTATTATACACTGTAAGCTGAGGAAGCTACACAAAAATAATAGTCGGATAATGAAATACTCGTAAACTACAGTTGCTTTTTTTTATTTATTATTTTTTATTTTTATTATTTTTTATTTATTTTCTTATTTATAAGAATTGTTACTAATAATAATTTTTTAATAATAATATTTTTCAGAAGAATTATTAATTATTTATTAATTATAATTATTATTAAGGATAATTATTATATTTTTCTTGTGTTTTGTACTCTTTAATTCTTCAGATACTTCTTAATAATTGTTCCTAAAGCTTTTTATTTATAAGGAGAATGTAAACTTTTTCCCTTCACTGTATTACACTTATAATGGCATATTTCTTTGAAAACTTTAATAATTTCCACAAATTAATTTTTTCTTTTATTTCTTTACGACTTCAAATGTTTTAACGCCCGTATTTGTATGCAGGCAAAATTTAAAATAATTTACGTCCTACAAAGCTTAAAGAAGAAAAGTATTATGCACATGTACGTAATCAAATTGTTTGGCAAAAGTTCAATTATTTATCTCTTTATTTAAATATTCTGCTGCTTTTTTACATACAATAAAGCCTAAATGGCAATAAATTATAACGATACGTGACAAAAACTTGCAAGTATAAAATAAAAGACGTGTTACGTACTCTTTTTTAAGAAAGTTTGTTTTTTTTTTTCTTTTTTAATATGAAAAGTATATTCAAATGTCTTTCCCGATGGCAAATCAAAAAGTCAAAAGCAGCGAAAGATTTTTAAAGTTTATTACAATTGCCATAAAAATTAAATGTGATTAAAATAGATTTGCTGTGCATTAAACTGTAATCTGAATTTTAATCGTACGACTACTTAGAATAGACTACACGACATTGGCATTCCACTTGTAGCTTGAAAAAATATTTCCACAAAGCAGAAATGGGCAAAGTTTGTAAAACCCTGTATGTTGTAAGTTCTCTTATAATTTCATACAAACTTGAAATAAAATTTATTATTATTATTAAAAGATATAATTTAACTTTTATAACTAATTTATTATTTATTTATAAGCTTTAATTTCAGATGGTTTTGAACCATTTTTCCATTTAATTGCCTTAAAAGTATAAGAATTAATTTAAAAGAATTGTAAATTATGAGATTTAAGAAATTTGACTATTGGTGTGGGGCACAAGTTTCTTCTGAAAATTAATTCGAATTCGCATTTACTGCAAATTAAAAATACTTAAAGTAAGCGCTGGGCTGGGCAAATACCAATATTTGTATCTGAAACTATGAAGCATAACCAATACGCTCTTATGCCCCTCACCTAGTCCACAGATAGATCTAGAACCTCTTTAAGATACAGAATGCAATATTTCTTTTTCTAACGTTTTATTCATGCAGCAAACAACAGTTTCATTTACAAATGCATAGAAATTGATTTTAGCTGGCTCAGGTATGCATATCAGTAGGCGCTAATGCAGATCAGCGTGGAATATTTAATAAATCTTTTGTAGAACTATTGCTTTTTTAAATAAATTTTTAAGCTTGAGGTCTAAATTTTTTCGATATACCGTTAGCAATTTTTTATATCCTCAGGCACTAAAAAAAGATATATATTTTTTGGATTTTTATTAAAAATAAAACAAACTAATTAAGAAAAATTCGAAAATATTGTTTTTGACAGAAAACAGCTGATACGCCGTAATTATCTATTTCAATTCTTTTCTAATTATTAAAATGTAATTGTAGTTTACTGAAAGATGAAAAGGTTATGATATAAAATATAAAAATATACAATGAATGTATTTGACAGTTGTTGCCAAACAGTGACATATGTACATATGCAAAGTAAGAGTTGTATTTTTATTATTTTGAAGAAGTTTACAAGTCTTTAACGAAACAACAAGGAAGTTTTAAAAAATATAACATTCCATACAAAAACTTAAACTTCTTAAATAAGTAACAAACCGCCATTTCTCCGAAAACCTCCAGTTTTTTTCCTGATTAAAAAAAAACCTGTTGGTACCATAACAAATAAAATAACTTTTTATAATAATTATAGTTAAATAAAGCTACATAACAGTACACATTTTGAACTGGTTCATAATTAAGAAAGTTCTGGTTATAAACAGCCTTCAACCGAGTATATTCTCTCAGATATAAAAACAGATGTTTATGGCTTCTTTACGAGAATTATCAAAACTGATACTTAAAAACTAATGCAATATTCTTAAAATTTTATATCAGAAGAATATTGAAAATTCATTGAAATTTATTATTTCCGGGTATCAGCTGATTTCTGTCAAAAATGAAATTGTAAAATTTTTAATGTTTATTTGTGATAAAAAGAAACTTTCTATGCACAAAACAAATTTTCTACAGCGGGCTCCTGACTGCAAAATACCAAAAATGAAACATATTACATTTATTTTGACACAAAACAGCTACGACTACACGATCACTGATCTATTTGCCGTTAAATTAAATTTATTTCTAATTTTATGAGGCACAATTTACCGAAATAGTTTTGGTAAGATAATAAAAAGTAACTAGACGATTTTAAAATTAAATTACTTTATTGCACAGCAAATAACATCGCAGCAAATATATTTTATAGTGTTTTCACACATAAAATTAAAACCTGGTTTTAACTTAAAATCTACAAACAGCTGATTTTGTGTTCACATACAATTTTGACAAAATCAGGTTTTATAATACAGTTTGTCAAATAAATTTGTTAACGATAAAATAAATTTTTTTTGTTGTAATTATTCTTCCCACATTTATTTGACAAACTGTACGACAGCTGTTATTGTTTATATAAAAAATAAGAAATTTTAAAAATGTGTTCCAAAATTGAAATGATTTTACATTTTGTGAATGAATATTTGTGAATGTGAATGAATTAACAGCTGTTTTCAATCTTTCTATAACAAGGTTGTATTTCATAAAATCTACTTTAAACCAACTCAATAAAGGTTTTAAAATGGTTTTATCTGAATTATTTTGTATGGTAAAAGCAGGTTTTTAAGATTGGTTTTAAAGTTAAAACTAAATTTTGTTTTAAAGCCAGCTTTTATCCTCAGTGCGAAAACACTATTAAATAGATAACTTTACTATCGCAAATATTCGCTCTCAAAAAGAAGTTATTAATTGCAAGTCTGCATGCAGCTGACTATTGCAGTTTGTGGCGGTGTTTAATGCATTAAATGTTCGTTAAGTTCTTGTAACTAAACTTTTAACTAAAATTCCATAACCAATTCTCTGTCTACTTTACTCATACTTGCAATGGCTCCTTTTAAGTCTAGTCTGGCTGACTTCCTTATTAACAAGAAGCAAAAAAAATTTATGACATCTATAAGGGCAGCATTATCAATTTGAAGTACTCACGATTCTTTACAACTTTCATTAAAAAGTCAAATTATTGAAAATCATCCCACACCCTCAATGACACGAACTTCATACTTGTGCTTGTTATTAGTGTAGGAAGATGAGTTTTAATGTTCATTCCATTGGCCATGTCTTTCATGTTTACGTTCTTACTTACTGTTCTTTATCATGCTTAAGTTACCATTCTCGTACTGTCTCTTAATGCATTTCTTTATACATATTTTGCAACAATTTATTTTCTGATGATAAAGTAACTCGTAAAAAAAAACCTTTAAGTATTTAATGCTAAAAGTTGCTTACCTTGGACTAAATCTGTTTTTTTTTTTCTCTTAATGTTTTAGTTTTTTATAACTCTTTCATAGATACAATCACTTAAAATTCTTTAAGGAATTGAGTGTGTCTCCAGAATTTTTTGGATACGTTGTTTTTTTTTTGATTTTTTCTTGCTTTAATTTCACATTTCGTAGGAAGTCTGTCGGTTCATTGCTTCATTCTTGTGTTCATTATGTAATTTTTTTTTGTAGAAACATCACAACGATATGTCAGGGTGCGATTGTAAAAAATTTGAGCTTTTAAGCTCCTATTCTTAAACGTCTGCCAATAGCTTGAACATTTGAAAAACAAATCAGATTTAATGATGTTTTGAATTAATCGAATTAATTATGTTCAAAGCGGGGACAATAAAAATCACATTTTTAAAGGACTGCAAAAGGGAGCTGAAGAAAGGGGAAAGGGCTACTTTGTATATTATAATGTCATTCCTGGAAATATCGTGTTGAATGATTTAATAATTTTTAAGTTGATTGTAATTTGTAAAATCGCATCATGTGGCAACATCAGCACTCATGCAGTGACCACATGAAAACAAGAGAATGAAATCGTTAATTTCGGAACATTTACTATATTAAGGGGAAAGTGTAGAACAGAGATATTTTCAGATATTTTAAATGTTGTCCTATAAAATATAATACCGTTTAGCCGTTGGCCTCAGCAGCCACTAATTCTATATATGATATATTATAATTTTATTCACATGATTGTAATATTAAGTTAATCAATAAATTCAGAAAACCGAAGCATTTTAAAAAATCGTCTGAGACAAGAAATATATGATCAGGACATCAAGCGTTGCAGCAGATTTATGTGGCAGATATTTAAAAGCCTAACATTTACATCAAAAATGGATCAGTATGGATGCACAGATGCAATATTCTCCTTGTAGTGCATTAACATATTTCAAATTGGTACTAAATGCATCATTATGTTTCCTCTTGTAACCTTAAACTCCGAATCGTAGGAATTACTGTGTTAACCTTTTGCTTGGCGGAGCTCCTTAAAAAGCATACAATGATGGAGCTTAAAGTTATAACAATTAACTTTGAGACGCTGCGGAATTATTTTGGAATGAAATTGCAGCCCTTCAATACACTGTGCTATACTGGCTTTAGCGGCAAGTGACCACATAAATTTTTGTTTCCTCCCTGACATGACATATAAAACATTCCTTCTAAACATTTCCTTAGTTTTAGGAAACATTTACCCAAAGTAGAAAACATTTATTACACTGCTTAGAACTCGGCAATTTTTATTACATCAAAAGAGATGACACATTTAGCTGGCTTTTTTAGGAAAGGTTTTTATTAAAACTTCTTCTCCGTCTTATTTTTGAGTGCGTTAGAAAAAACCGTTCACTGGGCTATGGCTTGGATGGAAATAACAAAATCCTTTCCTGTAAAAAATCCACCAACAGACTATTCTCTTATTGCTACTTGCTACAAAGCTGTTGACGAATTAAACACATCTCCCTTTCTCATGTACATAGTACATGCAGCGAAAGCGATTTTAAAAGTTATCCCAGAGTCAGGTTAAACACTTGCCAAAGGAAGTGTCATATATTGATACAGCACATTCCAAGCCACAAACATGAGCACCTAAATGTGTGTATTCTAATTTGTAAAATAACATCAAAAAAAAGGAGTTTTCAACGTAAACTTTTTTTGTGCCTCTGTTGCCTTGAATTTAAAGCTGAATCATTTGTTTTCTAAAAAAGAAAATTAATAAAAAAACTTGATATTGCAAACAGATTCAATTTGCCGAATTAGTATACGCGTGCATACGAGTATGTATGCATATGCATGCATGCACGTGTGTGTACGAGCGTTGTTTGTTGTTGGTTTGGTGTACAGCAAAAACGTTGTTGAAGTTATAAAGGAAATCACATGGTGAAAGGAAGGGATAAAGCATGCATACAAGCATGTGATATGTGTGTGTGTATATGATCTCGTATGCAAGGGGGTATGTGTGTGCTGATGTGTGCATGCTCAAGTAAACATGTGTGAAGATGGCGCTCATAATAATGTTGGTTGCATAAGTATGTATAGAAGTGGTATGTATGCATGAGTGTTATGTATGTACGTATGGATGGTTGTATGTTATGTATGTAGATATGATAAATGATTCGATTTAATTGGCAACTTTTGGAAAGCCAACAAAAATGATCTGATATGCGGCTGATATCCCTGTGCTTTTTGTTGCTTTCATTTCTCGGTATTTATGCGTAAAACAGTAGCCAGATTATTTTCATGATAATGTTTTGGTCAAGAAAATATAAAAACTTTTTGCTTACACTCTTCATCATAATGGATTTTTTTTTTTTTTTGGTTATCAGTGTTGTCAATAATTCAAATATTTTTTTACACCATATATATTTTTTCAAATACTATAAAACGATATTTTTGACAAAAATTTTTGAAATGCGTTATTTTTTCTAATAGTACAGAATAGAACTTCAGGTTATTCTTTAAGTGGTCTAAAAAATTGCAAAATATTTTAGTACTGAATAATACTTTTTTATTTTAGTACTTATAGTACAGAATAAAACTTCAGATATTCTATAACTGGTCTACAACATTAAAATTTTTATATTTATTTATTTCTTTTACTAATATTATAATTATATGGATATTATAATTATATATAGAATCACTGACTGCTGAGGTCATCGGCTACGCTTATAATTATATTTCATATTTTTATATGAAATTTAGTTTTCACTTTCTTTTTTGAAAAAATTGATTTTTATATGTAATGACGCTAGAGCTGTGTTACTTATATTTATTTGACAGTCCCCGTCCAGTAGGTGATATACTGTTATCGGTTTGCAAAAGTCTCTTTCCTGTTTAGTTTGTTTTTAATAATTGATTAACAAAAGTTAATATTAATTTCAAAATGGCTACAATTTACGCCAAGCTGGGGCGGAAATTGATAAATTAGTTTTTATAATTTACGCCCACATTCAGGGATTCAACTCAAGCCAAATTATTAGGTCAAATAACAACCAACACGACCTGAATATATAACCATAAAAATTATTATTGCGTGCCCCAAAATGGAATTGGTCACCAGTAGCGCGGTAAAGGGTTGGCAAGTGTAGAAAAATTAATGGCGTTTTCTTTTCTACAAAAAAAGGCAACACTACCCGCAGGGGGGCAATTTTGTATTCTTTTCTCGAAAATTTGTTGCCCTGTAAAAGAGTTGCGTGTTCTTTTCTAAAAAATGTTGTCCTTTCGCAGGGCAAAAGGCATTGCACTTTTGCCCTGAGCAAATCAATAGGGCAAAAATCGCCTTGTAAAACACATGGTTTTTATTCTTGCACAGCGTTACCAGAAAATGTTAACAAAAAGTCTTTTAAGTTGAAAGAGTCAGAAAATTAGATTTTAATAATTATTTTTATATTTTGTATCGTATAAAACAAACAAAAGGCCACTTGCGGCAGCTTATTTGTATGAGATATTAAAAAAAAAAAAAATTTTGTTTTCTCAAGCAGATGAATTAGCAATCTGGCAACTGAACATTTTTGTATACACAGAAAATGTTTGTTTATCAGCTGTTAAAAAAAGGCATTGCACTTTTTTCTAATTTGTGTTCTTTTCTCGTTATATAAAAAATTGTACTTTCACAGGGCGGGCAAAACATTTTAAAAAGGCACCTTTTCACAGGGCAACATTTTTAATGTAGAAAAGAAAACGCCATAAGTCTACGGTTCACAGAGCAGGGTTAGTAAAACCAGAGCGTTACACGAAATTTAATTGCTTTAATTTTTAGTAAATCTTCCTTTAATTTGGAACACCGTGGATACATAATTTTAATTTATTACTTCTTTTGATGCGTAGAAAAAAATATATAAAGATAATTCTGATAAGAATGCATCATGTTAAACTTCTGCAGTTGTGTTAAAAGAGAGAGAGGAACTGGCGGGCAGGAATGCAACGCAGATTTATATTTATTATATTTTATATTCAACTAGCTGGGCCTGGTCCACGTTGCTGGCCCCAAAATTTTTCTTTTATTTTGAACTGCCACTCGGACAAAATCAAAATCAATGTTTTAATTAACACCACTACACGCTGATTAAGGAAACAATGCTTTCAGTGTAGCGCAGCATAGGCTTATCGTGGAAGTAGAGATTAAAAATAAGAGATATTTATTTACTTTATTAGCATTATTTTTTAATGTATTTTTTTGGCAAAAATCGGTTAGGTATGATCCTCTGTTGGGCTAATTAACGCCGCTACGCATCGATTAAGCACCCAAAGTATTCAGCGTAACAGAGCATAGGGTTATCGCACTAATCTCTATCGGGAAAAACACAAAAATACTCCTCACGGCCCCTTAGAGAGTGCATATAAAATTGTTCAAAATTGGTTCAGTAGTTTTTGAGTTTATCGATCACGAACATGCACACGTCATTTTTATATATTGAGAGATATAGTCAAAATAGTAAAATTTTTTCAAAGACTTATTGCTTCAGATTAGACTCTATTCGAGAGTTTTTATAAGGCCGTTTTGTAAATAACTCTGACGAATTAATTATTTTATTTTCTCTAATTGAAACCACAAGAAAAAAAAAATTAAAACGTAAATTTTCAGGCCAATCTCACAAATATTAGTGTTAAAGCAGACAAGAAAACCTGAAAGCCTACCTCACGAGTATATCGCTTATCTAATAGATTAAGTGCTACATACACACACACATACACATGTCCACATATAATTATTGAAGTCGTCGTAAATAATTAGCCAATAGAATTAGAATAAACAAACACTTTTTTATATTCAGACAGAAGACTGCAGTATATGACTCAGCAGCAATAAGTTTTAATATTGACAGACTAATTATAGGGGAAATAAATAAAATAGATTATTTTTGGAATGAGGCAAAATATCCACATCAATGCAAATAGGCAACACACACATATACAATTTTTGTATTGTGTCGTTCAAAATTCCCTATAAAAAACGCTGTATTAGCACAAAAATACGACATCATTATAGACAATAAATTTAAGTGCCAAAGTTTCAATTCCTTATTGCGCAAAATAATACATTTATGGACACTCAATGGGTGGCTGGCCATATGCCAAACCCAACCAAATCAAAATAATGATTTCAAACAGTGTTTTCTGGTTTCACTTTTTTTCGCTGCCGCAAAGCAATTATTAAAAAAATAATGAAAGAAATCTTTTCCAATTAAGTAACAGGGATGCCAGTTCTTTTTAGTGCTTAAGCCCAATTTTCAATTTTCGCATCCCCAAAATCTACTTAGTGCATTATCAATAAAAGCAAATACTATTTTAAGATTGCAAACATTTCTTTTCTGATGTAAGTGAGTTCGTTGGTCAGGGAAAGCCCCACTCATGTAATGCATTGTGACAAAAGTATGAAAAGTGAATGTAGATGGGGAAACTAAAAACTTGAGTCGCATTAGGCGTAGTTAAGCTGATATTTAGTAGCATTTCATTATTTACTTTTCCTTCGCTGATGAAATACTTCTCAGCTGTATCTTATCATCGATAAACGAGCAGTTAATAAATAAGCTGTAAATAAATTAGCTTTTTTTTAATATCTGTAGCACCGCCAGTGATACTGCCCATATTACAAATCCTTTCTTAATTTTTTTTTTTTAGCTTAAAAACACGTCTATACAAATAAAATTTTTGTTATATCACAAAATTTGCATAGAGGGATTCCCAAACAGTCATACGATTTTTAATAAACGAAAGAGAAACGCGTTAGAATTCTCATACTATGTATTTTATTATACCCATACTTTTGTATCAAAAAAAAATTTCTACAATTTTAGTTTCCGACCCTGTAAAGTATATATATTTTGAAGCCATATAAAAAGGGAAGTTCATTGGGGCTTGCCCTTCTTTCCGTATATCCTAGGTATTTTTGTTGCGGTGTAAATTAAGCTTAAATTTGGCTTAAAATATACAATTTAAAAACCCTCTATTCAGACTTTTGCCAAAATTATCCACTATAAAAATCACCAAAATCGGGTAATAAACAGAAGATATATGTATATATATATATAGTACAAAAACTGTTTTATATATTTAGAGATAAAAATTAAAAAAAATAAGGGTACGTCAGTGCAGTATAATTGTAGTATACAAAAATAGCTTTGGAACACATTATAGGAGAGGTATATAATATTCAGTATATTCTGTAGAACTTTTATTACTTCTTCTTGTAAATCTTCGTTTCTTCGAAGACTTTTTACTAGAACTCACCAATACGATTTATAATACTTTATTTGTAAAATTCTTTACAAAATATCTATGGATTTGAATAAACAATCACCAATAGAGATCCGATATTTGGGGCAAATCATCAAATTGGCAATGGGCTTTAGCAAGATTGTTGTACAGACGTACATGCTTACGTTCGAACACCTATAGTTGGCTGCATGTTTCTTTAACTGAACAATTTAAAATTAAGTGAACAAATTATTAGCTGGAAGTCTTTTACTGTGAATTTGTTCTTTCATTTAAATATCTGTATGTATTACAGACACAAGGTGGCCCAAAAGTCAGAGCAAGAGCCCGTTACGCGATTGGTATACGATCAAATTTTAACAAACTTATGCTATTTTACAGATCGATACATACTTTGGAAATTAGCAACGAATTTACTTACAATTTTCTTTCCAATAAAACAGCTGATTGCACATTGCCACAAACAGAGTAAATATTACGAGTAAATATTAAATATTATTAATATTAATTTATTACAAATAATACAAAACTAAAATCAATCAATTTGCGTTTGTTTTTACGCCGTTGCTGTTCCTTAGAATGCAATTGAGAAAAGTGTCACAAAGCGACAGCAGTAGCCAACGGTTATTGGAAGTCGGGTAGCCTGTTGCGGTATATATGTTTATGTATATGGGACGAAGTAGGGAAAGCTCCACATATTTTTCAATCGCTTTAATTTTGTTTGTTTTGTTTGTGGGTCAATGTGTTAAGTTTTACAAAAAAGAATATATGTTATTGTTCTGTTAAAACTATAAAATCTGTTTGTATGTACTGCGAATGTGGGTTTGAACATGTGGCGTGATTAATATTCACCGTTTAATTGCAGTTGTGCAATTGCCAGGTAGGTTACCTTAATAACAACTGACAATTTCTCTGCCCCGTTTGTTGACCCTTTATGCTTTTTAAAGGACTCGCCTTCAACGATATTTTGTGTTATCTGCATAGTCAGTATTGAAGAAAAACTTCGCAATTAGAACGGTTAAAAATTTTCCAAAGCACAATATTTACGCTAGACGCAGTGTATTTGTCCATGAATGTTTTATGTTCATAATAAGTTGCTGCATATGAATTTCAGTTGCTAAATGCAGCTAAAATAAAGTTCAAACTTTTGACTCCCTCACCAGGAGTATCAACTCTTTTGAAAGAAAACTTGTATCTTCGTTATTGAGCAGGTCATGTTCTACTAACATTATATTTTGCATAAACTTTGTTGGAAAAACAAATTAGTTTTTTGAATAAAGGATAAGGTATATTAAGCTTAGTACAGTTTAAAAAGGATATTCTATTCTTTTCTTATTCTTTCCTAACAATACGGTCTTACTCCACTGTCTCCTGACAGGTAGTAAACTTAAGCCTTTACTACCACCCCTATGCAAGCGGAGGTGGACATTCTTACTTAAAACATGAAGTTTTGAAATAAGCGCCTTGCTAGAGAATTTGACAAGGTCTCTTTTCAAAAGATATGCAAGAACGGCACCCCACTTGCAAAGTTGGGAATTTAGCCAAGAAATTTTTGAGAGTCATCCCATTCCACAAGTAGCTGCAGCAGCATGTAGAATACTAGCATCATTTCGGCACTCTCCCAAACGAACATTTTGGTGTCAACCACAGCCGCTTTTGGAGACCACCGAAAGAGATCTCTCCACCAGCTGCCACAGTTGTAATCCTCCGCTGGCGGTTGTAGTAAACTTAACCATACAACAACCTCCCTAGAGGTGCTTGCATGACAAGCATCATCTATTAAAATCTTTCTGGTGTGGGATTGAAGCCCAACAGTGCATGTGTAGTGTATCATTGGAGGTCATTCGCTGTAGCCGAGCTTGAAAATTTCTTCTACATATTTAACAGTGAACGATGGGGTACTGCTACATCTTAATATTTACATCAAGCAAGATATAGTGAAAACTAGATAAGAGAATAATAATTTGTTAGTTTCCTGTCGCCGATGGCCGGAAGAGTTAACACTGTGCTAACATAGTTCTACTTTCTTGGAAAATGGAGGGGGCATATAGAATTTAAAAATATTTGCATTATCCTCTTGTAATAAATTTTTTGAAGGGAAATAAAATAACTATAAACTTTAAAAAAGTGGTTTCTAAAACATTTTTATTTAAACTATAAAAGTTGGAAAAGATAACCACCCAGTGTTGCTTATATTGGTTATAGGGTAGACACACAGACACATGGCAGAGTTAATGTGCATTAAGATCGTACTAATTTAAAATAAATTTTACCCCAAAACATGACAGTTTCTGCATTTCGTAAACAGCTGTTTGTTTTTTTTATTAATTTTTATTTGCATTTACATCGAGATGAAATGGATAGAATGCAGAAAATACCATTAGCAGATATGCTTTTGGTGAAAAGTCAGCATTTATTTGAAAGCAAGCTGGAATTACTTTTGCTGAAACTACTTCCGAATATAAAAATGGTTCATGCACATCCAGCCAATAATTTGCTTGTGTTTTCACAAGTTGGGATCGCATTCTGAATTAAGACAAATGCAACTGTGGAAATTTGCAGGTTTAATATTATCTCATCATGGTAAATGTAATTGAAATGTTATTTTTTAAAAACCGCGTGGAAACTTTTTAGAAGTGTGACGTGCTTACGATAGACGACAATATAATTGCAGAATACTTTTATGTGGCTAATATGGAAATCTTGAAATTGATAAAATGTATTTAGATTTTAATATTTTTTTTTGCTAAAAAGAATTAAGAAATCTTACATTTTCTGCATTTGAATCCATTTTTATTGTGTTCAATGATAACAATTAGCCAACAGCTGATTTATTATTGACGGCATTGCCATATTGAAATAGCCAAATGCGGTTTAAATGCACATTGGAATGGAGATAATGCGCGAGTTAATCTGCATGTTAATCTGGCTGTTAATGCGCATTAACTCTGTCGTGTTAATGTGGCTATTACGTTAGCAAGTGGTCCATAGCTTTGTACTTCTAATGGTGCTGATTCTAATTCATCTCTGGAACTTGAGTTATAGTTTAGAGAATATATTCATGTCAATTAAGAAGTTGCATTTGCTATATTGAGATCTATTCTTTCATTTAACAGAATTTGTATATACAAAATATAAATTAAATGAATAAGAAATTAATTTTCAACATTTGAAAATTTTTATTAAACTTCCTATACCCGCGCCAATTTTTGTAACACATATACCCGCGCCGGTCTCACAGACCAATTGTTATCAAATGCACAGATATGTCGTTCTCGCACAAACCCGAAAACAGAACTAAAACAAAGCTTGTAAAAAAAGCGGCAGCTAACAGAAAATTCAAATTTTTAGGGTTTCTGGAAACAAGAATATTTACGTAAAAGCGTTTTGTAGCTGTCACAGACCAACGGGCGGGTATAGGAAAGTTAAGTATTTTATTTAATTGTGATTATAAGTGGCTTAAATATTCAGTTGTTCTGAAGAAATATTTACGTAAAGGTTCCCTAATGATCTGCTAACTCCCTATAAATCAATTTCAATCCATTTTTTTTTCTATTTTAAGTCAAATTTAATTTTTGGGATTTCGGTAATAGAAATATTAAAGTATAAATGTAATTTTAATTGAAATTCAAAGTTTATGAAACATGAAATTTTTTTCGCATCTAATTAACATATCTAAATTTGCCTCAAAAGTACTATAACTTAAAACATATGCTACCCGGTAGCCTCAGCAGCCAGTGCTTCTACTCACATTGAAATTATATTCTCATAATTGTAATATTAAGCAAATAAATGAATAAGTAAATAAAATATGTGCACATATCACAATTTCGAACTGGTGAAAATTCTAAAAAGGGCAGTCCACTGTTTATTGATATTTACCATTTATATTGCCCACTAAAATATTTCCCCGTCACTTATCACGAATACATATGAAGTAACTTATATTAGTGTATTCTAACGAAGCCATCAATAGAGAGCGGGAAATTTTGGTTCAGTATTTTATCCGCAGAGAGACTTTTCTTACAGGCTTGTGACATTAATAAAGAATTATATGGAACGACTTATCCGATTTGCTTAGCGGCGAACCCTTCAGCTCTTATTACAGAAGGAGGGGGATACTGCTAGTATCCGTAGGGCATTTATTGTAGACAATGTGTATTCTGTGTTCATATTCCAGTTGAGGGGAAAGCTTTTTACTTTAAATTAAACAGAAATGAAGATGCGTCGCATAATTATTTGTCCATCAGTGATGATAAATACCATGAATGATGAGTGTTTGAATTAAATTCCAAAGCACAAATTCCATGCAAATACCATACCGATACAGGAAATGTAAGTGACTGGCGCTAGCCAGTAGAAGTATCAGTACCATAAATATTTTAAATTCCTTTTAGCACATGTATTTTGTTTTTTTTTGTGCATTTAATAAAGACTATTTCAATCAATCATGCAAGACATTCTGCCTGAAATTGTAAAAGTTTCCACAGATACGTTTCTATTTAAAATGGTTATAAAATGTTACATGTAAATTACCAGGGCAAAAAAATGAACATTAACAGGAAAAAGGACATCAATTTTTCTTCTACACATTCATAAACTCACAAGTAAAACCATGTCCTCAAAAAAAAAAAAAAAGAAAAAAATACAGAAAATACAGAAAATACACAGGAAGAAGAAACAGTTGTCATGCAATTACCGCAGTACTTGACAGTAATTCTAGGTACTTTTACGTGGGTTACGAAAAAAGTTTAAGGACACGTGTTTGAAATATTTTGCTTAATAACACAACATATTTTGCAAGAATCGATTTTTAACAACAAAATTTCACGAAATAATAACCAAATCATAGTATTTAGATATTTCCTTGTACTTATTGCGCCATCCTTCTAAGAACTCTTTTTTTTTATTTTAGTTCAGCTGCAATAATGACTATATGTGACTTTGCAGGTAAGATTTTCTTATTTACTCTAACAATTCAACTCAAAATAGAAATGTCGCATTGCATATATTTTCACTTCATTTGAATGTGAGTCTCCACGCATGAGGATACGTGTACATGACTATTCACCTTAAAGCTTCTTGCAAAATACACTCTAACGAAGCATGTACGTTCTATACGTGAGTATTAGTAAATAGTTGAGTTTTAAGCTTGGCTAGAGTGGAAGCACACGAGTCCACAATAAATGGAAGAAAAAAAACTATCTTATGATTATGGCAGTCAAATGTAAAACAGAATTAGACGACTTGCTTTGGAATGTGGAAAAAGTTCCATAAAATTTTCAATATTATAATTTGGGATAATAAAGACAATAAATTCTTTTTTATTTATTTATTTCAAATTATTTTTCTATCGCCAATAAATGTATTTATTGTCACAGCAAGAGTATAAGGATTATATTATACAGAATAAGTATTCTGTAGCAAATAAGCTGATAATTAGTAACTGAAGGCAATTTCTATGTGGCATCATCTAATAACATTATCTCTGTGATCCTGCCAATGTCCTTCCATTGTTGAACGCAGCCGAATGATGTAAAAGCTCTCTACATTTTGTAATATCAGCACATCTCCCGAATTTTTAATTCCGACAGTCTCAAATGATATTTTATAAAATTAAAAAAAAAATGTTTAAAAATTAATATTTAAAATGACGATCCCTTTACGAACATGTGCAGGTGAAGACAGTAAACTTTTTTAATACTACAGATTATTAGAATATGTATCTGCCTTAGAATGCTGCCTTGGCTGCAGTGTCTTTAGTTGTTTTTAAGAATTATACTTTTAAGTATAATCTACTACAAATAGGCTGCCTGAACAGAGCAGTTGCAAAATCTCTAAGAAAATTTGCTCCTGCTCATTAACATATTGACGGGCGATCACGGCTTTCCACAATTAATTTTTTCAGTTTAATTGCTTTGTTATTTGTATTAAAAACGATAAAAACACATAAATTTATTTAATTTTATTCAAAAAAATTTATATTAGTTAACATAAATACTTAATATTTTTAGTGGGAAATATTAATTTTTTTGTTTTTAAATTAGTAGCGCCTAATGCCACTATTTCTGGGCGTAGTTTTGATTATCGTAAACTCTTAACACATTTTACACATGCGAGTGAACAAAATTTATTATTACATAACTTTCCATTCGTTTATAAATTCGGCTTCATTATTATTTACTTTATTGTACAAAATCATACTAAAGTTACATACATACACATACGCACATGCAATTACATAATTCTATTACTTATTCCTATTTTTGTAGAAAAAATTAAATGAAACTTTAGGAACATGTCCTGCCATTGTTATCCCAGCACTTGTTCTTACTGCATGCATACACCCAAGAAAGTACTTTCTTCTTCCTTGTTAGTTGCTGAACAATAAACAAACGTTCATTCATTTAGACTCGTCTACGTCTGCATGCATGAAGAATTATAACAATAATAAGTTTACACAAAAAAAAAAAAAAAAAAAAAAAAAAAAAAAAAAAAAAAAGGAAAAGGAAAAGGAAAAGGAAGAGAATAAACTTACTTCTACATGTTGAAGTTAAAAATGAAATGAAAATTTTTGTTACGAAAAATGCCAAATAAAAAAGAAGAAAAGCAAATGTGTGAACAGATCCAAAAGTAAGTTATCACATGAGGTTTCGTTAACACCGATGAGTTTGAGGAAATACGAAGAACTATATAAATTACTTAAATCAACAACTCTTTGCTTTATAATGTTGAAGTATAATCTTATGACTTTGATATCAACGTGCCGAAATAGCTCAATTGGGAGAGCGTTAGCCTGAAGATTTAAAGGTCCTCGGTTCAATCCCGGGTTTCGGCAATTCTTTTTTTTCTCATTTCAAGATTTTTAAAATATTTTTTTACTCTCGTTGGCTACAATACTCACATATAGCAAATTTTCGACTTTACAGTTGCGATCAAAAGACTTCTTACACTTTACAACAACATAAAACCTTCCCAATTAAAACTAGAAAGATTATATTTTCTTTAATTACCGACTAAAACTTCCTTTAATTCTAAATATTATATTTACAATGATTTTTCCCCCTGGCCAAAAGCAATTAAATAATTAACCAAATCACTGTTGCACTGTTGAATTTTAGCATTTTTTTTTAATATTTATTTGCTAAAAGACTTTAAATAATTATGACAAATGAAAGATAATGTATGTGAACGCGTTTTTACGCGTTGCTCGAAAATATTGACAAGTGTAAAAGGGTTATTATTTCGTTAATCCATATTTTGCTTTTCACCAATATCTTTGGCCGTATTAACGCCGAAAGCTTTTAATTTTCCTACTTTACAACATGATTCCCAAAATCAAATATATTTGAATTTTTTTTAATTACTCTCCATCTTTATTTATCATTTGCTTTTGTAATCACTTTTATTTTAAGAATTAATTATTTTCCTCTGTATAAGTGATGTTATTGGTTTTAGTTGCAACGTGGTTTCCGTGGTGTAGTGGTTATCACATCCGCCTAACACGCGGAAGGCCCCCGGTTCGATCCCGGGCGGAAACATGGTTTTTTATTGCTCTAAAAAGCAGAAAAATGCAATTTCATTCAGAAATCCGAAATGAAAAGTAAAACAAAGAACGAAAAATGTCTGCTTAATTTATAAGAAAATCGTTTCAGGAGTGGGACGTAAATCAAAAATATAATTTATTTATTTAGTGCAGACCGCAGAACAGAAATTATTAAAAAATCATTAATTAAGAAAAATAATTTGTGAAAGCGGGACGAGCAAACAGATGTCGAAAAAATATATTTTAAAAATTATATTTATTTATTTATGTGTGTGTATGCAAATTCATACAAACGCAGCGTGGCATGAGAGTCGCTGGAGGAGGAATTTTCCTGCTTCGAATGACGATAAATCAAAATGGTGTACCATGTTTGCTTTCCCTTTTCAAAAGTTGTAGTAAACAAAGTTAATCTGCGTTAAAAATTAGTTTTTTTTTGTTAATATTTAAAATGTTAACATTAAAATACTGTTGAAATATTTAATTGTATTTTGTGATCGCGCTACTAGTATGCCGGTGTTATAGTTTCGTTCTTATTTCATACGACAAATTTACAATATGAATTTTTACAAACAAATTCGTTGGAAAGTTTTAAAAAAATCTCATAAAAGTTTTAGGTGACCCCATAAAAATTATTTGTTTCCGCCCGGGATCGAACCGGGGGCCTTCCGCGTGTTAGGCGGATGTGATAACCACTACACCACGGAAACCACATTTGCGTTTAAGTCAAAATAAGGTTTTGCATAATTCAAGTACTAATAAAAATTTCAATAAAAACAGAACCTTCGAAAATATTTAATTATTTTTCATATTGCGTTAAATATTACACATATTCCACACAAATTCATTACAGCTCATAGTTTTGTTCAAAACACATTTAAGTGGGTGCTAGACACGCGAATGTTCGGCATCAGTTTATTTGTGAGATTGTTAAAATAAATTTAATAATAATAATCACTCTAAAGCTTGTGGTTAAGCAGAATATCTAAGGTGAATCTCATTTGATACAAAATCGTCATAAGTCAAATATTGTAAAATTAATCAGCAAAGTTTTCTTACTTTAAGAGAAAAACCATCTGATCACATTTTTAATATTAAAAATGGATGAGTCGTTTTTTGATACAAGCAAAAATATTAAAGTGTGAGTTGAAGCTTCCCCGAGACGTTTTTCGACCTTCAGTTTACATTGTTGGAAAAAATAGTTCGATTACAGAGCGCTGAAGACTGTTAAGAAAAAGCTCAAGATATTTTACGAAATATTTTAAATGTTTTATTTGTGAATAATAATTTTCATGGCATGCTCTGAAAAATACAACACGATTATTAAGCATTGCGTAATTTTACTGAAAACAGATATTACGAGGTTTGATGTCTTAATTTTCAAGTAACAAAATATTCATTAGTATTCCCCCTAGTCCTCGCCATTGTTAGGGTATAAAAAAAAATTCAACTAACTCTGCCAATTCTTTAAAACTCATAAGGAATTATTGCTCCCCTTGGAAGCATTTTATTCGTCATGAAAAATAAGAGTTCGTTTCTTGGCAAAGCCGATGAAAAAAATTGACATAAAATAGTGATTGATGCCCACTATTTAAACTAAAATTGCAAGGGAATTATAAGTAAATTTTTTTGGGGAAAGTATTCGTATGTAGTCAAGGTTAGCCGGATCTCCATAAGTGTGAATGGTTGATTATGAAAGTATGAAATGTATGAAATACTTATGTGATGGTTATCAAAGTGAGATTGCTTTTCTTAGGCCAGCCTTCAGGGAATAGCCCCTATTATGTATTGTGGTGGAATTGGATGCAAGCGAAAGTTCCAGAGAACAGAAGTGGTGCAGAGGTTCTTAAATAGACATTCCAAGATTAATTAATATACGAGATGTTAAAGCAAGTAAAAGAGATTTCAAGAGTACTTGTTCTATCTAACGGAGTTAGTTCGAGGTGAACCTGGAATAATTGCAAGTATAGTTTCATATTTTAATTTCCAATTAAAAATTTATACATGCACTATTTGATTTATTTTTGTACTTCCAGCAAAGAAAAAACATGAAAAAATTTTAATTAAATTTTAAATGTTGCTCCTGGTTTTAAGAAATGATTATTTTCTGTTTTTGGGGAAACTTTAATTCGTTTACATTATTTTAATTTTTTTTTTTTTGCACACCACTGTTCAGTCTTGCTTGCTTCTACTGCAGGGTACACAAGTGTATGCTCTTTAATTGCATGCAGCCTTATTTTAATGTCGTAGAAAGTGATGTACGAGTATATGCAACTTGCAGCCACATAAATACTCGTAAGATGAAAGTGTTTACGACCTTTAATTCTAAATTTCTCTTTTTGTAGACAGCAGCTGTTGGGCCATTATTATTGTTGTTGTCATTATGGCTTTTTCATCAAATGCAACCATGCATATTGAAAAGAAGCATTTGTAAATACATAAATATTGGAAAATCACACCGGAGTTACAAATATTAGCATGCAAACGAATATATAATTTTCCTTTTGATGGTGATTTTGTGTTTTTTTTGAATTTCTTTCCTGTTGGTAATGAAAGAAGTGTTTCAAGATATATGCTAAATTTCTTTCTTTCGAAGTTAACAAGCAAATGATGGCATCAGCATTTCACGTGCATCTTTTATAGTGTAAACATTAAAATTGAAACATCTTTACGAAAATTTCATACTATAATGAATTCAAATAAATAAATTGATGGAGGTATTTATAATATGGAGAGGGAAAAGGAGAAACTCTTGATAGTTGCCAAAAGAAAATCAACAGCATTTCCGTGTTCCAAGTTGTCTCTACTTCCAGTTGATGCAACTTTAGTTAACCTTTCAAATTAAAAGAAACAGGACCAGAATTTGTATAGAAACTCCAAAAGGCTGTGTAAAATATAGTAAAAGGAAGTTTTCTAGATTCTAAGTAATTTTAAGTTGAAGCATACGTGACTTGTTTGAGCGACCAGGACGAGCATTGTCAATGACATCTTCTCAGCCTTCGCCAATTGAACTTTTGTTCTGCTCTTAGTAGACTCGCCAAACCCGACAGTCAATATTTCCAATATCCTTGCACATTTAATTTCATTTTTACGCAAGACTTAAAGCAGTTTCTTTGATCCATTTTTTCGAATAGTAGAAAATCGAAGAGCACCCCTAACGCGACAGACCTTTTTATCTGTCGAAAACAAGCCGATAAAACAAAATGGCTGATATTGCCGGCATATATAGCAGAAATGTGTGCCAACATAACAGGAGAAAAAATGCCAAAATCGGACATTAGTAACCCACGAAATTTGAAAATAACGATTACTTTGTGATCAGACCTCGTATATGTCAAATGACTAGCTAAAAAAAATTTATTTATTTGCTTTTGAGTTGTGTCTCTTTGCAGATTAGGTCGCGATATGCACTCGTTTATATTTAAGCTCATTATCATCAGCACAAAATGACTTTTATTTCTTGTTTTGTTACACAACTCTGTGCATCTTTAGCCACAGTGTAATGCAATTTAATTTAATATGTATTAATTATGCTGTTTTTTATTACAAAATAAACATGTTTCTATACGATTTTGTTATTTTATGAACTTTGTAGATGCGGGGAAAAAATTTACAAAAGCGCTTTTCGTGTGAACACCGTGTGATTTATGAATGTGATTAAACTGCGAACTACTCTACAACTTAATCAAGGCTAACAATAATTTGCTTACAAGCGGTAGACACAGGAAATGTTAAGTGTCATATAATTCTTATTTTTTCAATACTGATCCGTATACACACATGTAAATCCCATGACAGTTTCAGTGCTGAGAAGTGTGTTGGAATATAACATGAAGATAAATTAAAAAGCAAAAAAGAAATTCACACATGGCATACTCATCTCACTTTAATAAATACTAAATGACAGAATTTGTAATCGATGAAGAATACTCGTATATGCAACGGCTTTTAAAACTTTTTGTGAAAGTAATATATGTGCATGCTGTGGTGCAATTTAGTGGAGGTTTTGCATCACTGTAAAGCAGATGCCAGCGAGTACTAACGATTAGATAAGTATTGGCAGTTATTGCCGACAAGCATTAAATAAAAGAAAGAGAAAGTATTTAGAGTTGGCGAAAGAAAATATTTTGTCTACTAAGCTTTTCATTTAGCTGGTAGTCACCATCCACATTAGTCGCACTGACGACATGCAGAGATGTAAACGTAGGCAGGTGAAAACCTTTACGATCGTTTTCTTTTTGGTGCTGCAAAAAAGCGACAACAAATGAGAGCATAAAAGCAAATTATAACTAAATTTACAAAATTTATAAATCTATAAATTTTTTCCCTTTATAAAATTATAATTAATTCTTTATTTTCTCTTATGGAACTGATTGTTTGTTGTAAGTTTGAGATTGGTTATGTATCGGTTATATGTCGTCAGTTGATTAGTCGTTCCATCTCTGTATGTACACATAAATGGATAATATATGACTGTTAACAAATGGAAAGATTTTAACATATTTTGTTACACAGTGTACTATTAATATAACAACAACGATTGGTTACTACGTTGGAATCAATGCTTTCGTTAATAACAGAAGGTCTCGAAAGGATTACCATTGTAAGCTATTAAACACATACAGAACAACCAGCGGCAGTCTGCAATCCATTTATTTCATTACCGTCAATGGCCATCGCCAAATAAGATTTTTTTTAAGTTTCCTGTGTATTTTTTATATAGCTTTTTGACAGCATATCCAATTTCACTGCAGCCACTCAGATCTTCTAAGGCCGATATATTGAGCACTATCACCTAAATAGCGGCTTGTAAATTTTTTATGTTATTTAATGGCAAATAAGAGCACAATACACCGTTCATAATGTCGATAAATTGCAATAGGCCTCCTCATATTTTTAATGATATATGAGTAGATTAAACGTTCCATAATAGAAACGATCGAACAGTATAAATTATTTAAATTGAAGATTGGCAGAGAACTTTCGTTAATTTTTGTTTTTCTTTTCTTTCTATAAGTCCTCAAGTCGAGATCTGTTTATCTCTTACATACAAACAATATTACAATATTTTTTGAGATTTTCGTTACTCCTTCTGGATTCTCTTAATATTATAGAATACTAGACAAATTTTGAGAGGTAAGAAATTTTTATTGGCTGCTTGAAACATTCTTAAAGATGTTCATAAAGCAACTGTGTGTTCGTATTACGGTGAGAGTACTGTTAACTATTCAGAGCTTTAAAATAATGTATTCTTGATTTCCTGTGCAATAAAATATCAATTTTGACAACTTTATTTTACTTTTGCAAAAGTAAAGGGGCTGAAAGTGACGGCGTCGAAGTGTCGACTCCCTTAATCAGCTAAGGTAAGCCCTTCTCCATCGTAAATTATTTATGCTTTGCATTTTTTTAAAAGTGTTTCTGGTTTTTCTATAATTTGGATTCCAATCGATATAATTTTTGGTTCTAATTCGCAACCTCAAAATCTCCGAAATGTTTAAAGTTTAAGGTGACTGAAAATCTACTTTTTTTTTTAAAAAAAAAATCTTTAAATATTTAAAGATGATGCCAACTCTTCTTTTTCCTCTTATTTACACATCTGAAAATTTGAGTCAATGGCTCATTTTGCAATTAGAAAATTAACTCGAAGATCTAGATGAAAGGCGCATACACAAGTATGTATGAAAAAAAATATAAAAATAAAAATAAATTAAATTTTAGCAAAAGTCCAATGTCTGCTTCTAGTACTTGACTATTGTGACATTTTTCGTTTCTCATTTCGCGTCGAAATGGCACATGTAGCATCTTCATCAAAGTCATTAATGTCATCCGAAGCAACATCAAGTATTATTTTTTCTTTTTTTTCCTCTTGCTTTTTTCTACTTCGGAGTGCAAGTGCTCGAATGCATTTGCAAGTCTGAAGAATTGCACAAAATTAAATTTGAATTTGTACAAGTTGTGTGTATGTGGAGCAAGTGGAGATTTTGAATAAAAAATAATATGATTGTGATTCTAATATGAATTGTTTGTTGTCTTTTTTTATTATTTGAGAAGATTTTTATAGCAGGATACTTAAATAGAAATGTGAATCAGAAGAAAATTATTATTAAACATGTTCTGGTACTAAATGCAACTGCTAAACAAGAAAAGAACTGCATTCATTTGTACGCAAATGCCAAAATCGCAATTTGATTTCATGTTTTTGTTCTACTGCAGAGCTTTATGTGCGAGTACTTACAGCTGTACTGGCCTACAGTTGAGAGCATTAAAATAGAAATGAAAACACAATTCAAAGGCGATATGCAACTATCAATTTGCAAATAAAATTTTGTAGAGTTTTGGATACATTTGCATCATTATGTTCACTTTTATCAAAAAACGGAATCGTACTGATTATAAATTCCTTGGCAAGTAATTTAAAAATTTCTCTTTAGTAATTGATAATAATTTAGCGATAAACTCGTTGTTAATCGAGTTTATTTAAAATTAAGGTCATATAATTAAGAGAATTATAAATAATCAAACTTGCAGATAAGAATCTAAATTTTATATTACAATGGCATTGTATAAAACCTCCAATGCAACCCATACATGATACAACCGTTGGTACAACTTGAACTTGCAATCAAGATTGTAACGTGTGCGGGCTTGTTGTATAAAGTTGTGTCTCATTTTAAACATCATTCTCATTTTAATTTTGCGAGAGAAAGACGTGCCGTCGGTTAATTTGGTTTTTGAAAGCAAAGAAAACTAACGTGAATACTAATTAAAAATGGAAGGCACAGCTGAAATGAAACTAGAGCACAGTTCTACGATGAATTACTTAATGATAGCCAATATCAGTAAATTATAGGCAATTAAAAACCGTTCATTGAAGTTTTATTTTTTAAGGCTTATTAAAAATCTTTTAGATTAAACCAAATTTGAATGTCAATAAATATTTAATTTACATAAAGAGCTTTCAATCGTTTGACGCGTGTTTATTATTTGTTGGTTCCAGCTGTAAATTGTTTGCAAAATGAAATTGTACGAAGAGGTTTTATCGTCTGTGGGCACAACACACAACTTGATTACTAACCGAGTTGTGCCAACGGTTGTATCGTGTATGGATTGCATTACAGTTACTGCTATTTCTAACACTTTTTCTGTTACCCCACAATCGTTATTAAATACTTTTTATATTTTTATCATTTAATTTGCACATTATCATTAAAAATCTTGTTCCTAATGAGTTTATGACACTAAAGATTAAAGCGGCAGCAGAAAAAAAAAAAGAAAATAAAAGAAAAATATTAATATAAACGTTGTTAAATTAGTATTTTTTTAAAGAAAAATTAAGCAATTAGGCGGGGTTGGAAAATGCAATGCTATTGCAATTTCAGTAAATACTGCAGTATACAACCGGAAATTGTGGGATTTTATTTTCTCAAATTCGGTTATTATTATTATTATTACAAGCAAAAAATTCTATTAAGATTGAAGGCAGAATCCATAAGGATTCTTAACAGTGGAGCCCTTATATTCTAAGCGTAAGTCATGATTTTTCTGGTTGTTCAAATAAAAAAAATATATAAAAATATTTACGACATACATATATAATATATATTGAGTGTTGCAAATGAAAAATTTCCACATATTTTTTGTTGTTGTTGTCTTGAGTTTAAATAAATTATACAATTTCAACTAAATGACATGCAGCGTCTACGACACACATTAAAATGAATGGGAATGAATAAGACTACCAGATGATAGACACGTAACGATCACACTCTGACACTTGTCCACATAAATTTCGTTGCAACAACCGAAAAACCACTTCAAATGATGTTGAACATGGAACGAGTGCAAGTGTTTGCTGTTGTATGTGCGATACTTGTTTGCTTGTTATTATTAACGCTTGAAATTTAAATACTGTGTAATTTAAAACTAAAGTTTGAATAGTTTTCTAATGTCCACAGCCTTTTTGTCTAAATCGGAATTTATATTAATGTTTTTGACTCATGTGTTGAATATGAAAATAAACACGAAAATGTATTTTTAATGAAAAGCCATTTAGAGGATTAAACCATAACAACGTCGTTAATAATAATTATTATTATGTGTTATCTGTTAGATATTACAATATTTATTCATACACTGAAAATAATGTACCCAAACCAGAAATTGAAGCGCTAAACAAAATATCTTTATAATTAAGAGATAAATTGTTTTATGCCCAGTATAAAGGGAAATTACTGATAGCTGGACTTCCTACTGCAAGAAGGAGGATAAACAGGCGTGGCATAAGGCTGCTAAGATAAGGATGCAACTGAGCAGACTTATGGCAAATGTTGGAGGGGAAACTACTAATAGAAACATGCAACTTCGTTCTGTTACACGGATCCGAAATATGACCTAAAATGCAAAATCCCAAACGAAGAGCAAAATTACCATTTGCTACGCAGGGTATTGCGAATTATTGCGGCGCTAAGGCTAGATCCATCATCTCGAACGTTATCAACATCTGCTTTTTATAGTTGAAATATTTCAACTTTCTACAATTTAATCATGCTAAAGAAGAATGTTTGTTGAAAAGCTCTGTACTTAATTCGAAAAATGTGTTTCACCTACTTTTAAAAATTTCTTAAATCTTCTCACTTCCAATATGAAAGTAGAGCTGACAACATGTTTATTATTATTAGCATCTGTTTCTCCTTTACCAAAATATTTGCTTGCAACTTTTACAAAACTGTTGAAAATAGAATTATGCTCTGTATATAATATTTTTGTTGTGTGACCGCAATTTATTTGGCTTTAGCTTACAGTGCATTTACACTAAACCGAAATCTGCTAGATGCGATTTGAAATCTTTTTCAAAATCTACATATTCTACACTGCTTTTTCTATATTAGCAACATTTTATTTTCAAAAAAAATTCTTTTTCTAAATTGTATATCAAATCAAACAATATTGCACAATACAGATAAATGTTGCTTGACACAAAAGCTCAAAATAGCAGGCTGCAAAGGAAGCATGTAAAGACCATTCCACCATTCACTATCGTACACAGTGGAAAGGCTGATGTTATTCTATTCCATTTCAAACAATTAAAAGTGTTGTATTCGACTGTGCCGAATCTTATAAGCCCTTCTCGAATATATTCCAGACCTATTTTTGTCCACTATTTCACAATATAATAAAAACTAGTAAATATAATGTTTTAATGGGCCTACTAAACCGAAGAAACTTAACGAGTTTGACTGTGAGGCAAGTGCCGCCGTTGGTAATCCCAGCGTTTGTGGTTCGATATTTGTTGATATTCGTGGCTTATTTTTTTTTTCTGAATAATTTTACAAATAGTCTGAGCGGAGGGGTATTTAAGATTTTCCATTTTAAGCGAAATTTAAGTTCAATTTACACCGCGGACAGATCGACGCACAGAGCTAAATCGACTTACCTTCTTATATGGATTCAGAATATATACCTCATAGAATCGCAAACTTATATTGTAGACAATACCCTGCCCATATCAAAGAGTTATATACCATTCCCACTCTTTTTGACAGAGTGGGAAATGGTGTTAGGTGTGCCACAATATAATATATTAGTAAATGCAACTCTGATCGCATTGAAATTATTATTTTATGAACACTTTCATAGAGCTTTACTAATCGCACGACTTACCAAAAGAAATCTGTCACAGAGATGTATATTTAGGACAGACTGTCATACTTTTTGACAACTTGGACGATTTTGTAGGATAGTGAGTCATCGCCAAGAAAAATTTCAACGCTTTTCTTCTTTATTATCATGCCAATTTTTTTTTTATTTTCTTGGTCAGCGTAGTATATCTTAGTATACTACAGAAAAATCATAGTTGTATAATTAAGTATTGTCATATTTTGAGTACTTTTTGGCCAAAATCTAGTAACAAACAAGAAAGTCTTGCAAAACTTTACTAGATTTTGCTATAATTCTCGTAAGTCGTACACTTCGGTACAGTGTATGCACTTCTAATCACATAACAAATATAGTAATTAATAATAAATAAATTGGAAGAAAATGGCAATTATTAATTTCAAAACATGTTTCTTCCTTTTCCAGAAGTGTTTTAAAATTATCAATATATTTAAAGCAAAAGAAAAACAAAATTATGAAAACAGGAAAACGACAGCAGCTAAATAAAAATGAATCTGCTTGTTAACATACAAAAACAGTGTATGCCATAAATTTGTTCTCACATAATAATTTATTAAACTCAATATGCGGCACAAAGCGTATTGAAATCAATTCCTTTACATTTTATATATCATGTTCTAATAAAAAATAATTTTTGTAATAAAATTGATCAGCCAAACTTAACGCAAAATGCAAAGTAACAGACTGCACTTTCACACCTCGTACCAGTTGAGAGCTGCAGTTAAACTGTGTCATAAATAGCAATCAGCATTTACAGTCTATAACGAGTCTAATTAATTACAATGTGGAAAACAATTTGCAATAATCACGATCGCACATTTATTGCATTGAAAATAATTTCATTTAAAATGGAAACTATCTTTTGCACACCACAACATTGTTGTGATAAAAAAAATACTGTGGAAGTTATTTTACTGGCAATAAGAATTTAAATTGCTAAATTAAACTTACCAGTGGCTACTGCGAACAAAATTTAACAATTCCGCTGTCGACAGTATCATAAACGTAATTCTGTAATTAAAAATCAAGTTGAAACGAGACTTTAATAAATAGCTGGGAATATTTTTTTATATTTTTATTTATACATATAATTAACATGTTTGCAAAACAACTATTAATAAATCTAAACAGTTTTAATTATTTTGAACTACTTTATATGTCTGGAATATTAATTGAAATTCAATTGGTTTATTGCATTATGAAATTAAATATAAACTATTATTGCATCGCTTGAAACACTAACTGCAAGCAGCTTCTTAGGGTTTCCAGAACTAGCTAATCTGATGCTGCGGTAAATTTTACCCAACAACAAAGCATTCAACTTTTTATAATTTTTAATATGATAAATGATGACTTATAATTCAATAAATATTCATTATTTTGAAAATAATAACAAATTCATTCTGTGTATTTCACCGCTCTTCGCTTACATTTATAAAAATGTATATATTATATTTAACATTTTAATTTCCACTATCAACTTATAGTTAATGGCTATTCAAATTACAGTAAGGCTTAATAAATCTGTCTAGATTTAAACTATAGTTTTACTAAACTTACTATTAATTTAAACGAAGTTCAAACTTCATTTCCATAATTTAGTTTAAACTATTACTAATTTACACAAGTTAATACTGCAATAACACTATGGTAACACTGCAATAAATGTCAAATATGTAATGAATAATAGTTGCTGTTTTTAGCAGGCTATCAGTTTATGAATATTTTTATTCAAAGGCTACTTCCACTGACCACCCTATAAATCGCATTTAAAATCGCATCAAACTGTTGCATCATTACCACAAAATGCTCTTCGTCCGTTGAAAAAAAAAACCTTCCATATTCTACGCAAAAACTTTCAAATATAATTTTTCAACTTTTTTTTTTTTAGTACAAACTTAACACTTGTCATAATCATATGATTCGTAAACGTCGTTTAAACGCCCATTTTCTGCATTTAAGTGTGGTTTAAACTTTTACCGATTTACAGATTTTCCAGTTTAAATGTTATTGCGCCGATTTATTGGGCATAACAGTCATACAATTTAATATTCATCAGAATATCCAAAATGTTTAAAATAATTTTCAGTGTATTTTGTAATATTCTTCTGAATATTAATTTTCGGCAAAAAAAAATATTTTTGTTGCTTCCTTGCAGCTAAATATTATATTTTTTATTTTATATTATATTTTTTTATTATATAGAAAGATAAATGCTGCAGTTTAGCACTGCTTTGAAAAATTGTTGACGGTCAGCAACAAAAAGGTGACTTTAACTTAATGAAAACTTTACCAGCAATTTGGGTGATCAGACAAGCCATAACCGGCCTTTTAACCAGATCTTAATACATAGAAATATATGCTTACATCCCTATATATTATATATGTGTATCAATATATTATAAATCGTAAGATAAACACGACGGAGGATCAAAAATACAAGTTTGGTATTGAAAAATATATAAATAGGATTTTTCAAAGATATGTGCGCTGCTATCCCTAAAGGTATACCGGTATCACTTATAGGGGTCAAAAAAAAATTTTTTTCTCTACTACTAGTAAATACATGTATGTATGTATATCAAATATGTTCTAAATCGTAAGATAAACACGGGAGGAATATAACTACAGCTTTTACATTGAAAAATATTTATATAGGATTTTTCAAGGCTGTGCGCTGTTATCCTTACCGGTATCACTTATAGGGGTAAAAAAATTATTTTTTTCTCTACTACTAGTAAATACATATATGTATGTATATCAAATATGTTCTAAATCGTATAATAAACACGGGAGGAATATAACTACAGCTTTTGCATTGAAAAATATTTATATAGGATTTTTCAAAGATGTGCGCTGTTATCTCTAAAGGGATATCGCTATCAAAAAAAAAAATTTTTTTTCTCTACTACTAGTAAATATATATTAAGTATGTTATACATCGTAAGATAAACACGAAGGAGGAATAAAAATACAAGTTTGGTATTGAAAAATTATAAATAGGTCAACAAAATTGTTTTTCTCTATTACTAGTAAATATATATCAATATTTTCTAAATCGTAAAATACATACATTTAACGTTAATTTAAATGGTGTTGATCAAGTTTTTTAAAGACCTGTTTATTGTCTACATGTATCCTTAAAGGGGTCGTTTCACTATCCTACATAGTTTCATTCACATGAAAGTGTAATAATGATACCCTCCTACTTTATGAAATTGCATCTAAATGGTGTTGTTGGTGCCAAACTCTCATTCAAATGTAGTAGTAAAACATATGTTTTCCGGTTGTAAAATATAAAAATATATAATTCATTATATTTTTGGTAGTGTGAAAAGGATTGATCGTGATTTTTATAAATATTAAAAAAAAATAATAGAAAATGAATTTTGCAAGAAATTAAAAATTCTTATATTGCCAATTTTTTTTTTGTTTTTTTTATTTATTTATTTATTTTATTACAAAGTAAAATTTATATCTCATTTCAAAAGGTAGCCTCACGAAGCCATTTCGACTTGTCTGCAGGCTAATTTAAAAAGTTAATGTAATGACAGTAATAAAATATAATAATACGAATTTGCATGTGTTATATAAAAATGTTAATGATTATTAAAAACTATGAATATTAAAAAATGGAGATAAATTTTTAATAAATTAAACTATAAACAAAACTTTGCAAATATTAAATTTTTCCAGAGATGTTTCTTGTTTTTAGTCTTCTTTCTTATTTTTTCAGCTGCTCGAAGTAAAAGCAACTCTGATCGCACGAAAACTGAAATTTATGGAATGTTCATTTTATGAACATTTTCATACACTTTTGCATTTTAGTTTTTAAACATTTTACTTCATCAACACAATGCCAAATTTGACAAATCGTACGAATGGATGGGATAGTTGAACGAGGCCTTAAGTGCACAATATCAAATACTACAGTGGCTGTGTAGTAGCTATAGTGTAGTGGCTCATTTTCCAATTTTAGTAAAACAATGTTTACATTCAATTTACTACTAAAATAATCAACCAATAATTATATTTGCAATGGTAATAATCAATCGTAACACAATAATTAAGTTGTTTGTTGGCTTCCAGTAGGAGGGGCCTAATGTACAAATGTTGCTGATTAGTTCATCTACTTTATCTAAAGCGATATAGCTAAATGAGACAAAATCGTTTTCCGATTAAATTCAAATAATCTAAGGGAATTACTCTCAGCTCTTTATCATATAACATCAGAATCATCTCCATATGATTTTAGATTACTCAAAGTACTCGTATCATCCTGAATTTTACTGATGTGCTTTTTATTTTATTTTTATTTTTTCTGCCTTCTCTCTTTCTATTACAAGTTTTTAACTATCAATTAAAACTTTGTACTCAATCCTTTGAATCGTTCGAGCAGTCCAGTATTAATTTCAAATAACTTATTGGGCTATAAAAATACAAATAAACCGTATTAAAGCACTTAAAAAGCAATAATCACAAATGAAATTTAAATAATTTAAGCAGAGTGTGAGTGTGTAAGTATTTAAGTAAAAGCAAGCAAAAACGTTATTGCGGCAAATAGGAGAATTGACTTAAAACAATAATAATTGCAACTGCAACTGCAACTGCAATTGCAATATTAAAAGTTGCACAATATGCAAGTAAGTACTTTTCTTTAAAACAGAATGCCAGAAACAAAAAAGCAATAATTCCCTCAAGTTTTAATATAAATAAATGAAAATAAATGCTATAAAACTGGCCCTGCAACAACTGAACAAATAAAATTGGTTTTAATCCATTAAACGACTAGATAGTCATGCATTTTGCAAATGCGAATGCCCAGTAGGAAAAGTCGTACTGACTACACAAAATGTTCTACAACAAATTGAAGAAAGAAGAAATTAATTAAAGGGAAACGGTGAGAGATTTTTTTAAAATTTCTACTATTAAATAAATTATTTATTGATTGGAATAGTTTATTTAAACTTAAGAATATTGTAAAAAACACTTTTATAATGTAAAAATTTATAGATCGATCCTGAGCCAAATTCGAAATTAAGCGTAGAAAATAAAATTAGTTCCGACTTATAGGATACAACGATGGGGAACAGCCAGCATGGATATATTTTCAAATAGCCATTCTGAAATAACTACGATCAGTAGTAAGTAGTAGTAGTAATCCACATGGCTTGCATGATAACTTTCTACACTCGCATACAATCAGCTGACAGATAACGTTAGAAAACTTAGCGAAAACAACTTGGAAGAATTGAGTCATCACATCAACTTAATATCCATTATTTTCCTCAATGATACAGAAGAATTAAGGATACTTAAAATGCAGCATAATTTGCACCAGCCTTTGAGACTTTAATTCATAATTATCCTTTCATGGGTGAATACATTTATTCATTTCCATACATATTTATTTTAATGACATTAAATTATTTTCCTTAGTGGGCAGGTTGCAAGTAGGGAAATATAAAAAAATGTTAATTTTAATTTAACTCTTTGGTTTTGCTTAGAAGGAGTCCTTTTCGTTTTTCACAATATTTTTGATCGCATGATATTAATATATTTGCTTCAATCAAATCCGGTTTATTTATTTATTTTTTAAATATCTTGTTTTTATTTATTCACAGTTTTAAATTTTATTTAACTTAAATATTATTAATAACGGGTTCATGATACATTATCTTTTTCTACTTGATCAGAGTTTAATTTCTTTTAAAAAGGTATGTTTTTAATTTAAAAGGTTTTTCAAAATACTTTTTGAAAATATTTCTTATTTAAAGAACTTCATGCTGAAAGCCTAACTACGTATATTGAACTACCTTAATAATACATCCATATCTAGAATTAATTAAAAAATTATTTAAATCTGGATAGCCTATCCACAACTAGGTTTATGCATGCAAGGGAATGGAAATTTTAAGTTAAAACCCCTTTCCGAGGTTATAAATGACTTTCAATAATTTATTTCGGATTTTTATATTCTTCTCCTTCAAAAAGGTTGGAATGATAATTTCTATAATATTAGTTTGGTAGCGTATACAGTGTATATATTTAGATATATTCTGGATCCATATGAGAAGGGAAATTGAATAAGCTTTGTCCGTCCGTCTTTCTGTCCACGATATTTTTGTTACGGTGTAAATAGAGTTTACATTTTGCTTAAAATCACCAATTTAAAACTTCATCTGCTGAGAACTCTCTTAAAACTATTCAACATGTAAGTAACCAAAATCGGGAAATAAATAAGAATTATACAACCAAAAAATGATTTTAAATAAAAATAGCTCTGAAGCATATTTTTGGGGAATCTACTTTTAAATGACAGTTTACACTAGCCGGATAATAGCGTAAAAAATAGATTTAAGTATCTGCTTTATAAATGCTAAATGCAGCATTTATATTTACTAAACGGTGTAGTACTCGTATTAGATCTAATTTGACAGCAGAAAAATAGCATTCCGTTACCACTAGGAAATATCAACATATATTTCCCACAATTAAAATATTAAATATCAAGTTGTCTTGTGTTAAAAGGCTTGTCTGTAAGATATATAATTTGTTTTTGTCAGTATTTAAATGTATTTTCCATCTATTAAATTAACACTGTAGTTCATCTTTGAAGATTGACTATGACATGTCAATAACATGATATTGCCTGATTAATTGAGGGGAATCGGATGTATAGAGTGCACAGAATGGTAGGTCAGCAGCAACTTTCTTGGCATCTATAGTGAAAGAAACAAATAAAAATGACCCAAAATAGACTGTAAAAGAACATTCACTGCAAGTTATATCGACAACAAAGTATTTGTATGCAACTCTGCAACAAGTGGGATAATTTCAAACAACATTTGACAAAACTGGAAGAAAAACTAAAATCAGCCAATTGTTTAATTATTTTAATATTTTCCTGTACTTAGCAAGTAGAAGAAACTTTTTTCATATTTCATATATAGTATATTTCCAACTGGGTTGAAGTACTTGGCGCTTGTATGGCAATGGATGAACACAAAATTGCATTTTCCAAAACATTTTTGCTGCATATAAAGAGCGTTATTAAGCAGTCCAGCAGACAGCATGAGATGCACATTTGACTAGAAAGAAATTCTCGTTCGACTTTATTTCCTTAATTTGAACCAAAAATGAAGCATGTGCGCCAATATTAAATTAAGGTGATGATACATATTTTTTTTGAAGAAATGAAGAAAGAAGAAGAAGAGAAGCCGACAAAACAACTAGTATTTTGTGTCATTGCCAATAAAAAACGCAAAAATAATAAAGAAAAAGAAAAAATGCGAATGAATATTAAGAACCCTATACATGCAAAAGAAATTAAACAGCTGTTCTCAAGGTTAAAGCGAAACTATTATAAATTTTTTAAATGAGTACAGCTAATTTGGCTTGTCAAAAAACAGCTGGGTAATTGCCAGCCCCTAAATTGAGTAGCGAGTCGACATTTATACTCTAAAGATATCCATTTTTTGTAACATTTTTGCTGCCATCCCTTGACCATTTGCGTATTCCTTTGCAGCTCCAACTTCTTTGCCGGATATAACAAAAACTTCTATTACATTTTTCTTTGAATTTATTCAACTTATTTTCTTTTTACTGTACGTGTCTCATGCAATTGAGAATTCTTTGATGAAATATTTGTTTAAAATGCATGTTTAACTTAAGAGGACATGCCATTATTTGTTGGCATTAACGAGACTGAAATTAAACTAAACTGAAATGTGAATGTCAAAATATTTCCAACACGTTTAAAAAGAAAATACAAAAAAAAAAGTATGTTTTAATACTAATCAAAAGAGAAGGGTATTAAAATAAACTCATTTTAAAAACGAAAATGAGTATCAGTGTTGCAAAAGATACAAATACACTAGCCTACACAGTCCTACGCTTTCTTAAAGATGGCATCTCTGCTGAAAAAATTCCATAGTGTGGACTAAAAATGTTAGATTTTTATGACAAGCATTTAAAAAATATTTAAAAAAATGTTTATGAAATTTTTCATAAAATGGCAAATTTTTTGCGACCAGAGTTGCTTTTACTTCAATCAGCAATGAAATAATGGTTTGCATCGTTCTTGTATGAGAGAATGGCGCCAGCGACGCCATTTTGATTCCATTGTTAAAATAGGACGCAATACCCACATGGTCTAAATGTAGGGAAGTTTTGTTTTTTAAAAAAAACTTTCTTTTGGAAAATTTTAAACGCTGTATTTTTACTTTTAAAAATTTTTTGAAAATTTTAAATTCAAATTAAGGTTAGAATTTCCAAATTTATAATGTAAAAATACACAAATTACATATTATTATTTTTTAAATGCATATGTATATTTTACAAAACACTACAATTTATTTATTAATCCTTCTAATAATGTATGCAGAGCTGGAAATTTAGTTATTAGTTGTAAAACAATTAAATCTAATACTAGATTAGAAAATAAATAAGAGAAGATTTGAGGATAAATGTTCAAAAAAACTCCTACAATGAAATTTGGTAAAATTACCAGTGAGAATTCTTTTGGAAAAAAAGGATTCTGTTAACAGAAATTCTACTGAAATTCTACATACGAAGGAAGCGCTTTAAAGGAATAATACTAAATAAGTAAGCATGTGTAGTAGTATTCTTTAAATACTTTACTTAAATTCTTCTTTAGGAAGTCAGCCACATGTAGATACATGTGATTGCGTAATTACACCGAGTCCTCTTTTCCCCGCCGTGTTGTCCACATTATACATACATCAAAATATTGTTTTGTATTTTTTAAAATTCGATTACTCAAAACTAATACGAACTTTAAATATAAGTAAAACTGTTCTGAAGTTCTTTAAGGATCTGCTTTGACGCATATGTAGGACGTCAGCCACATGTAAATACATTTGATAGTGTAAGCATACCGAGGCCTCTTTTTCCTGCCCTGTTTCCCGCATTATAAATATATCAAAATATTGTTTCGTATTGTTTAAAATTCGATTACTCAAAACTAATCCCGATTTTAAATGTAATTAAAACTTTTCTGAAGTCCTTTAAAGCACTTCTTTCGAGTCAAATGTAGGAAGTCAGCCACATGTAAATATATATGATTGTACACTCAGAACTCTTTTTGAAACCTTTTTGCTCACATTATATGTATACATAGGTACTGATTTTATACTTTCAGAAATGTACTTTCTCAAGCTTTTTGGAAAAATTTAATAATGAAATTTAGAAATACTTTTGTAATTTTTAATTTATCTTTGGCAACCGAGACATAACATGGCAAGTTTTTAGTTTTATTTTGATTTTATTTTGTTCCCTTTATGATTATACAGGCTGACTTAGCCAAAGCTAAGCCAAGATAAGAATTTCTTTAATCAACATCTAGTCCTATAATTCTTCTCTTGATGGACCCTCCATTGATGTTGCGTATTAATTTGGTTCCTGATTCCTTGAAATTTTCTTAAGTAATGAGATGGTAAGACGAATAAAATGGTTGTAGATAAATTTAAAGTATTTACTCTTCCTACTTAATTTTTGGGAAAGATTTAAAATAGCTTAGCGGAATGGAAAGTATCATACAATTTGAATACGAATTGTGTTATTAAATTTAATCTTTATTATCTGAAAAAAGAGATTGCCGTCTTTTTTTTATGAGTGTAATTAAAAATTTCTAAAAGAAAGAAAAGGAAAAATATGGGGAATATTTTTTAACTCTAAGGGGAAAAATTATAGTACAAATTATTTTTAAGGACTTTTTCAAATATTCTCTGCCATCACTGATACCACCAATTTTCATTTATAATGCATTGAAATGGTAACTTTTGAAACATTATTGCTGGAAAACGTATTAATTATTTTCAAAGTGTATTTTCAGTTTTTGCAAGTACTTTCTCAACAGAAAATGGTAAACTAAATTTAGTAAAACAACACGTAAGATATTTAAAATAAAATACTTAAAAAAATTTTGCTCCCAAAAAAAGAAAAAATGTGTTATGCACGAGTACACTTAAAAAGGCAAAGTGCCACAAAAGTTGCTTTTAATGTCCTTTTTTATATTTTCATGAAAAGAGTTGGAAAAAGTAATGCCAGCAATATGAAAAGTTGAAAATGAAGAAAAAACTGCAACAATAAAAATATTTTGTCCATTTCGATTTTTATCTTATATTGCAATAGAGAAAATGCCAAAAAACCAACTCATTCAATATTTTTTAAATTCATTTATGGTTTAAGCACTTGAGAAATAACGGCAATGCAACTATAAAGTCCAAGTATAGTCAGTCAGTACTCGTATAAATAATATGAATGAATGCTACTTGAAATATGATGTGTATTTGTGTTATACAGTGGTGTGAAAAATAATAGAGCCACCTTCAAACCTCAACTTCAATGCTTACAAACTTAGACAGATAATAACTTGCTCTAATCTTTTTTGTTGTTTTTTATTTGGTATTATTAAAATATAAAAAAAACATAAATTAAGTATTTGAATTCATTGCCCTAAACATTAAAATGGAAAAAAACACCGTAAATCCTTTTTTTTTTTCTGTGAAAAAAAATAGAGCCATCTACACAAAACTCCTAAAATTATTAAAAAGAAAAAAGAAATAAATTGGTTAATAAAACAATTGCTTACATAACAGGTTATACTACATCAGTACTTTGTAGAACCTCCATTATTTTTTATTACTGCGAAGCATCGCTTCGGCATAGAGTCAACTAACTTTTGACAAGTTGTGACTGGAATGTTCGTCCATGCAGTCTCAACCATTGTCCACAGCTCATCTTTATTTGATGGGTTCTTTCCTCTAAGACTTCTTTTGACCTTGCCCCACAAGTTTTCGATGGGATTTAGGTCTGGTGATTGTGAAGGCCATCCCAAAACCTTCACATGGTTGTCCCTGAACCACGCCTTTGCCAACTTCGATGAATGTTTAGGATCATTGTCCTGTTGAAATATCCATTCAAGCGGCATTTCCCACTCAGCATAAGGCAACATAACTTCTCTTAAAATATTTGTATATAATTTGGCATCCATTATATCCTGTATGCGATATAAGGGACCGACTCCGTAATATGAAAAACATCCCCATACCATAATATTACCCCCTCCATGTTTAACGGTTTTTATGGTATATTGAGGACAAAATTCTTTATTTTTGGGTCTCCGAACTTGAAGCGAACTTCGATCCGAGTTAAATAAATTTACTTTCGTCTCATCCGACCACAAAATATGACGCCATTTAGATACGGGCCAATTTATGTGTTCCTTTGCGAATTGAAGTCTTTGTTTTATATTGCGCTTTGATAGAAAAGGCACTTTACGTGCACTTCTTGCTTTTAAATCATTTTTAAGGAGCATATGCCGTATTGTTGAACTATCCATATCAAATTGATATTCCTTTTTAAGGGCGGATGACGTCACAAAGGGGTCTCGTTTCACGTGGCGCAGTATTTTTCGTTTTAAAGTCACAGATATTTTGGTTCTTCTTCCTCTTGTTTCTGGTTTGTCTTCATACTTTATAGCATTTTCTACCATTTTCCTTGAACATCCAATAATTTCTGCTATATTTCTTTGCGATTTACCTTCTTCATGATGCTTTTTTATCAATTCTCGGCACTCCACGCTACAGTGTTTTCCTCTGCCCATTCTGTTAACTAATTTTTCAATATTTTTTTAAAATTATAGTAGAAATGAGACAGTCTGTCTTTTTACTCACTTTTTCAACAAAAAAAATTAAGAGAAGTTGCTTTTTACTTTAATATTTTTTTTTAACTTTAAAATTGGCTCTATTTTATTTCACTCTTGTTTCTCTTCAATTTGCATATAAACACTGATATCATTAGAAATGTTGCTTCAGTGACAGAGAAAATAACGGGATTTCAAAAAGAAGAACACTTACTAATAATGCATAATAACACTTGTTCTAAAAATATTATGTACAGGGTTAAAAAAACATTTACATATATAGAACAGCAGGTGGCTCTATTATTTTTCACACAACTGTATAACGAACAGGGTTTCTCAGGAATTAGTTGGAAATATTAGAATGCAATTAGGCGCACACTTGCCAACTACTCTTCAGTGTCAACACTTTTATAAAGTCCCCTTTCAAATTTATCAGTTTTAGTTGATCAGTTTTTCATATTATCAAGCTTCGTTTTCTTTGCCTTCTTTCCACTACAATTGTCCATTTACCATTCTGCAGCCAACTTCAGGTATAACATTTTTTTAAGCTTGATGGTACGGTCAAGTTTGTACCGCTTCCTATGCTCTTGAGCACTTTCTCTTAAAACCTCAAAATCTCACGAGTGAATTTTTTATCACACATGGGCAACACTGAAAACTTTTAAAGGGAAAAGATTTTACTTTAATCATTTTTAATGGGTTCATAATTTTTCCTTTCACAGGTGATCCATAAGCACAGTTGTAGTTCAGATTATCTCTGAGACTTTCTAGCGTTGAAATTAATGTTACTCCCATGACGCAATACAAATACCGTCATAAGTTCATGTGTGTGAGTACATCATCTTGATAGAGCCTCTTTTGGTTCTAATTTAACAAGTTGGGGAATGGTTATATTTCGAGTACTTGCCCGACTTTTAAAACGTATCAATACAAAATCTATATTCAGTCTGTACTTTTGATAGCCGTCTAGTACACATTTAGCTGTGCGTTTTAGAATTCATCTTGGCATTTATGAACGTTCCATCAGGTGCTTGCGGTACAAATCAATTTTAAGCCAGCAATTTTTAAAATGCGGATTATATTGAATTAGGAGAGGGCATGAAACCTTGCCTATGTTTTGTGATGCGGCGTTGTGAAATACTATGTATTTTTCGTATACAAGGCATTTGACTTTTTAAAAGTCAGCCCTCATCCATGCTCTGTATCATACCCCAAATAACATCTCTTTTTCAGTACCACTTCCTCCTCCACGCTTTCTTTCCGCTATCATGTATGCCCATAGATACAGGCATGTGTGGTATCCGTGTCTAAGGAGCTCTTAGCACACACACATTCACACAAATTGCGCAACTGATAGTTGAACAAAGTGAATGTGCTGTGCATTTGGAAAAGGCAAATACCATGTTTCCATTTCGAGGAAAGACAATAAGCCACATGCATGCACACATGTACAGGCCTACTGGGGCATACACTCATGGCCCAGCATCAACACCATCAGCACCGAAAGAAAATATTTCAAATACCAATTCCATATATATTGTAATCAAAATAAATATGAAAAAAAATTTTATTGTGATGAAAAAACATTTTGTTAGCTTTTTTGATTGCATGCATGTATATGTGCGTACGTATGTATGCATTTACGTTTTTGCCAAATATTTTTAACGTACAACTCTTTGCCAAACGTAATAATAACACAGTGGTGTTTGAATTAAAAAAAAAATCCGCAGTTCTCTTTCTTCAATTTGCTTGTATAAAAAGTGCAGACAGGAGGTAAAAAATGTTTTTTGGCAAATAAGATTTAATGTTGAGAATATTGAGATTGTTTAATTTCTATTAAAGGTTTCATGGAGTTAATATACGTTGGTAAAGTACATACTTTGCAGCAGAAAGATTAAAAAATTAAACATAAGTAGTCCTGCAGGCACCAGCAGGCACAGGCTAGTCTCCCAAATACGAGGTTGCAGTTTCCAATACTGCTTAGACCCCATGTGCTTGTGAACGAATATATTTCCTACACATAAGGCGCAGGCTAGTGGCTAGTCCCCCAGATGGGAGTTTGCAGTTTCCAATTCTGGTTAGATTCCATGTGCTTGTGAACGAATATATTTCCTACATATAAGGCGCAGGCTAGTGGCTAGTCTTCCAGATTGGACGTTGCAGTTTCCAATACTGCTTAGACCCCTTGTGCTTGTGAACGAATATATTTCCTACACATAAGGCGCAGGCTAGTGGCTAGTCCCCCAGATGGGAGTTTGCAGTTTCCATTTGTGCTTAGCCGCCTTGTGCTTGTATACGAATGCATTTCCTACACATAATTGCACGAGAACTGCTGACTTAATCGCTAACTTGATTACAGATTCTGACATATAAACATTTTTTTGCCTTGACAGATAAATTTTATTTGCCCAAGTCACTGCTAGAAATTACAATTTATTTGCCCATAATACTTGCATAGAAAATTGTGGTTCTTTAGTTTACATTTGGCTGGTCCTGATTTGTGCTTTTCGTTACAATTTTTTTATGTAGTTTTAACGATATTTATTTGCATATAATTGTGCCCTTTAAAGTATTTAAAAAGCTCATCTCTTATATGCTGGAGAAACAGACATAAAAAAATAATTGAAAAAGTATTATATATTGCAAATACTTTAATTTAATAATATAATGCGAATAATTCTCGTACGCTCGTAGTGAGTTTAAGCATGTAAAAATGTGTGTTACCTTAAATAACTAAAGTTAGTTAAAACTGATTAATTTTCCCGTGAAATACCCCACTGTATAAATATATTGTGGTATGAGTAAATGAATTGCCATTTGATGTTCTGTATTCCAGGATATGCATCCTTTGCATATTACAAATCAAAATTTAATATATAATATTTTCATAGCCTCATATGTGTGTTTAAGCTCTCCATAACAGCTCGATCGATTTTTATGAAATATTTTGTGCATACGTAGTTGGTATGAAAATTGTTCATAAACTACCATTTGTACCCTTAGAAGATTAGGGCGTCCTTAGATCGAAGAATTTGGTATCCAAAAAGGGATTTGGGATCCAATACTCTTTTTTATTCGAATTTTAATATTTTTGTCTAAACAGCAAACCGAAGGAAATAATTCTTATTGTTGTTGGATGAAAAGTAACATTTCGTACTGCATTCGCTTTACATCAGAACGCAGTGTGTGCATAATTTTTGACAATGTTTTTAATTCAGATTTTATCACTCACCACAAAACACATATAAACACACAATTATAATACATTATTTATTTCTTAGTTGATAAACAAAATATTCACTAGAAATAATTTATATTCCAGAACAGCATTTACCACTTAAAATAAAATATTTATTTTCTTTCAATTTCATAATCTGCTTTCGTTTATAACACACTCGCATTTCGCTGCCTTAACAGTTTTCGTCAAGGAGATTTTGTTAGCGAGATGGCTTCACAAAATTTCCAACACAAATACTCTTCGCAATGTATTTGAAATACTGGAGGCATTTTATGAAAAAGTTTTCCTATTTCGGAAAGAAGAATAATATTTAACTTTTTTATACTTGGTGGAAGGAAAACATCCTTACAGTTTCTAAATTGCAAGTTAAGCTTCGCACACAATTATGCATGCAGAACAACATTCAGTGAATATGGCAAATTGCATGCTCACCTTCGGAAGCTTTTTTATATTCTATTTTCTATTTATTTTTTTCCACTGTTACGCCAACTTCCACTTCCACCTCCACTTCATTTTTAATTTTTTTTTTTTTTTTGGTTTATATACTTTTTCATTTTGTTTGTCGAAATGGAAAAATAAATAAATGTTCAGAATGTTGAGTGTAGTTGGTACTCTTTTCCGTACACATGGAATGAAAGTGTTTGAGAATAGTCTTTGTGTCCATATCTATTCATTACAGGGCGGTGCACTGTGTACAGTTACTTCATTGTATGTGACAGCAGGCATAATTTTTGTATAACTATAAATTATTTGAATATTCCATAAGAAAGACGAGAAGTGTTGGAGATTTCTTCAAAAATAGGGGATTTTTTTATTAGTGATTGGGAATTAAGACATTAAATTTTTTTTTTTTTATGAAAAGATTTTAGTTTCGGTTCGTCGAAGCATCGAACATTTACATGAAAAGAAAATTTTAAAAATTATTAGTGGTATCATCGAAACTTCGTATGCATATTGTATATATTTTAGACCGATTTATAAATAAAAACAATTTTAAAAATATTCATATTGAGAGCATCATTGGCTGAACTAGTTAATAAGCTCGTCAACTATCTCCCGCTGTTATGAAAAAGAAAAAGTGCTCATGAATTTTTTTCAACTTCGTTAGCATATCAAGTGTCGATGAGACCCCATGCTTCCTCCATCGCTTCTTTAGTACTACTTCATCAGCGAAGTAACCACAAATAATAAAATGATGTTAACTATCAACATAACTGCGGCTAGTTCGGCACCTTATGCGCTGCAAAAAAGAGTCTCTTCCCGCGCACTATCCATTTCTCATAATTCATTTTTCTAATTCACCTATATTAATAAAAACATCTAAGCAAATTCTCCCTCGGAATTTTTAATGAAAGAAGGGTGTTGTGGTAATACGAAAATTGAAAATTGGAGACCCATATTGTGCATATCGGCATTGCCATAGAATGCCATACAATGATATTTCGCTCTATAGCCATTTACTAAAACGCAATAACTTTAATTAATGCCATGACACGTAACCTTAAAGAGCCACATGACTATGGCCACTGACGTCAAAAGTTTTTTTTACCGACAAACAAATACATATGCACATAATTGCCAGAGCTTGTAAATAATTGTACTATGTATAAAGGGATTAGCTTTCGGTGATTTACCTTTCGAAATAGCATAACAAAGTTTAACACGAGTACATATATAATATTTTTCTAATAATCTATTTTTATTAATGCTCGCTTTTAGAAAAAGCAATATAAATTTAATTCCTAAATTGCATCTGTGTACACACTGTCAATTTATTAATGTTTGGCTGCTGTACAATTTATTTAATACAGCAGGCAGGTCAACAAATGAAATATTTATTTGTTACATCGCGAGTTCCCACGTGAGAGTAGCAGTTTATAGGAAAACGAATTAACCAAAAATATATTTTTAATACAATTTAAAAACGCTGCTTCACAAAAGTTGATAGTCTAAGCAAGCTTATCAATCAATACTCTTCTGCAGTAAATATCCCGTTATGTACCCCTGTGCCAAACTTCCTTGCATTGTGTGTACGTAATTGCATTACACATAAAAGTTTGCTGGGCTTTGTGAGCTTAAGAACGTAAAGTATTTTTATGTTTGTAGTAAAATATGAAAAAAGGAAATTCGACCAATTAAAGTAGGAAGCGTGAAATTGAGTTTTGTGGTTAAAGAAGGATGTGCGGTACACACACACGCACCACATGCTGATAAACACAAGTGCACACAAAATTAGAAAAGAATGAGAAAAATAATCATCAACATCGTTATTGTTGTCGACATCATTACTTACATGAGCAGCAATAATTTTCCTAAATTTAAAGTAGTTTTTTAAATGGTCTTAATGTTTGTATTAATAAGTGGCGCTACAGACTTTCTTAATGTTTCTTTTGACAAGGACTCTAAGAAACAGATGATGGCTCACTAACAAATGCTATAAAACTAAAATAAAGCTCAAGACATCTGGTAACAGATTAATTATAATTTTAAATAGAAAAAAATTATTTCTTCGCAAGAAAAAAATTAAAGAAGTCAATGCTCGAGTAGAATAGTTAGTAAACTATTCACGTTTGAATAGTTTTAGGTGGGCATAAGTTCGAATACTAATTGGAAAGCAGGTGTTAAAAATTGTAAAACAGGTAGCTACATTTGCGATTAGTAATTAATTGCATTTGAATTACAATAAGGCCGCACTTGGTGTAACTCGTAATGTTATAGTCAGATATCAGTGGCACGTTATGCAGAGTCAGATTGGCTAGCAGAGTGATTCTATGATCAAATGGATTCTCCACTTCTTCACCTTTCCAATTTCTAAGAAAAGTATTGTGGGTGGGATTCAATGTCCAGTCATGTGCCCTAATAAAAATAATGTCAACTATTAATGCTCATACTGGATTATTTACTGCAAGGAAGAGGGGTTCTGCTTAAGGTACTGAGGACTGGACATGTCTTCATGGCATCATATTTTATAGCAAAAGAATACGATGCATGATGCTATAGTTCCATGAATGATGACTGAATAACAAACATCTACATCGCATAATTATTAGCCGATAGGCAGAATCGTGAAAAAGTGGCAGCATTAGGAACCCAAAGAAGTACATTCTACTTTGCTTGCCAGTAGATTTTTGGCGCCATAACTTCAGTTTCCTTTCATTTATTTATTTGTAATTCATTGGATTTTCAATATAACCTGTATTCAGCATAAGCTTCAAATCTTAACTTCCACAAATACTCAGCCAGAGTTGGGATTATTTCCCTTAAACATCATAAAACATACAGCCAGAGCTTGATAAATAACTTTGCTTTCAATAGCAAAGAAACACTTTAGCAATTTAAATTGCTTTGACGCACAATTTTTTTGCGAATGTGAGAAACAGAAGTCCGTCTACTCACCGCAATTACACTCTTCTACTGACAATACCAGCAGTGATGCAAACTGTAACAAACAATAAAAACTGATTGTTAACATAAAATTTATTTATTATAATAATATATGGATTGCAATTAAGTATTATTTTATTATTATAAATAAAAGTTGAAGACATTTGAAAAGCATTTATTATGCAAAAAAAGATATAATGCCAGCAAATTAATTGAGATTAAAAATAGTATGATGTGTTATTTAAATTTTTTGTTTGATTAAAACTTTTAAACGTTTTATTATCATTTGCAAGTCGTTTGTTAGAATGAAAATTTATGCGCGACCACAAGCTTTAATAAAGTTATTGGCATCCAAATTTATTTAAAAATGGCATGCAGAAATATTTAATAAAATAGTTTGTTTAATTTTGTAAATAAAAAAAAGTATAGCATTGAGTAAATAAATTTAAATTGTCATTAAAAGAACTTTCTGTTTGATTTGTAAAACTGAAAAGCAATTTTGAAATTACAAAAATTTCATTGCGAAATTTCTTCTAAGAAATCATAGAAAAACTATTACAGTTTTTCAACTTAACAGATTTAGAAAATGCTTGCATGCCGCCATATTTGATGGTGTTCGGTTTTCATTGCAAAATTTATAAATAAATTTTTACAAAAATGGAAAAATCATTGAACAAGTTTTTGAACATGAAATTGAATTTAATTGAAAAATAATTAAATTAAAATTGAATGTACGAATATCAAAAAGAACAAAAAATTGTCATAATTTCCAAATGAACATTTCATGCAATTCTATAATAATAAAACGTTCATTTAAAACTATTTCCACATTTACTAGCCCTCTAATTAAACGTAAGTAAATCTTAAAATGCAAATAATTATAAAACAAAAAATATTTTAAACACTCTTTTCGTATCCTTTAATTTCTAAATTCGTATCGCTTTCTAAACTTAAACAGTATGAAAAGCACTTCGGAAAAGCACTTTAAATGCAATTCAATTATTGCGCTTTTATGTTGTTGCAAATCCAATAATGCTCTGGTATGCACGTTATTAAAACTTTTGCTTTCAAGAGCTCATACTCGTTTTTATGAGTTTGAGCTTTTCAGTGGCATTTTGTGAACTTTTTGTGTATTTCATTGCAAAGAAATCATTTTTATCGAAATCCTGTCAGCCTTTAATGGAGTTTTGCTGCTTGAATTTTTGTTTAATGAGCTATTTCTCAATAATTGTAACAAATTGTCAAATGTCAATTACATGTGTAAAAAGTTATAGTCGGCAAAATTAGAAACTCAAAATTATGGCAAATTAAGAATAAGAAAATTTGCTTAAATTAACTGGAAAATAGTTCTCGTATGCAGTGAAAGCTGATTTTAAATAAGTACTTTATATTTTTAAAAATTGTGAAAATTTAATGGCATTTTCTTTTCTACAAAAAAAGGCAACACTGCCCCCAGGAAGAGCAATTTTGTGCTCTTTTCTCAAAAAAATTTTGTTCTCTGAAAGGGTTGCATGTTCTTTTGTAAAAGTGTTGCCCTTTCGCAGGGCGAAACGATTTGCCCTTTTTGCCCTGAAAAAATCGACAGGGCAGAAAATGCCCTCAAAAACGAATGACTTTTATTCTAACACAGCGTTGCCACACAACGTTCATAAAAAAGACTTTTGAGTTGAAAGAGTAAGAACATTATATTTTAATTATTATTTTTATATCTGGTGACGGCTGCTTAATTATATGAGATATTAAAATAAAAAATTCCTAGTTTCTAAAGCAGATGAATTAGCAATCTGGCAACTGAACATTTTTGTTTCCACATTTCATAAAATATACATAAATGTTTTGTTATCAGCTGTTAAAAAAAAGGTAATGTACTTTTTTCTAATTTGTATTCCTTTTCTCGCTAAAAAAAAAATTGTATTTTCACAGGGTGGGCAAAACATTTTAAAAAGGCAACTTTTAACAGGGTAACATGTTTATTGTAGAAAATAAAAGGCCATAAGTAAATGTTTATAAGCGAGCTGAGCATGCCTACAGTTATAAGTATAGGGCTGCTCAAATGCGTTGTTTGTCTTCGCGTCATTGAATTCTGCGCTTTGTTGTATGTACCAGGCATAGCCATTAGGACAGACAACGATCAGTTCATGATGGGCAGTGGAAGGCAAATATTAATAAAGTAAAGAATAAGAATTCCATGTAACAAAACGTGTACAGTATTTCCACTTGCCCCCTTAAATTTTACTGTAAACTAAAACCCATCTAAACTTGATTAACACATCCCAAACCCCAGGCATCAGCCGAACAGTAAATATTTTGCAAAGTGTCAGCCAAATAAACATCTATTATCAACATTAAACTTGATCAACACATCCCGAAACCCAGGCATCAGCCGAACTGTAAATATTTGGCAAAGTGTCAGCCAAATAAACATCTGTTATTTCTTTTAAGAAACTCAGAGTTGCTTTTACAAATTGCAGTTCATACACAATATTTATTGCATTAAAAATAAAAAACACGTAACAAGAGGAGGAGAATGATAAAAACAATGGATTTTCAGATAAAAAAAAACCACAGGGCAAACTAGCTAAAAGTTAATAAAAGGATTCGAAAAGTACGCCTGGTTCGTTTTATGGCCGAACGCGATTTTTTTGATATTTTCTTTCTTTTAGGAAACATTTCTAAAGATTGATTTGTTGTACTTCACATTTGCAAGGAAGTGACATTCGACCCATTAACATTCCAAATTTTGATGGAAATATCTTTCACAGCTGATCGCTCACCATGTTACTAGAAAAGCATAGAAGAAAATGACAAATGACACGAACCAAAACTAATTTCTTATTTGCTGTACTCAATTCAGGAAATTTCACAATTTAAATTTAACATCAATTTGACTGGCTGGATATGGTATACACCATTTCCCCAATCTAAATTTCAAAATAATCCAAATATATGTACATACATCGAATTTGAATATAGGGGCGGAATTATAAAATTGCCCTCGCAGTACAGAAGAACCGCATAACTGCACGCATCTACACAAAGTCCTTATATAGTACGACTCCCAGCACCAAGTTTTTGCCTAAAATCAAAAGCCTATTACTTTCTTTATATAATTCCGTAGATAATAATCTTTGCGAATATACTGTGTAATAATTATACATTGCCAAAACAGGCTTTACTTCATACCCCGCGCTTTATGAAATAAGTTATGAAATCAAATTAACGCTTTAATATTGTGTGTGTAGTATCGGTCAATGTTCTCATGGTTGCCTACCATACGCAAGCAAAGATATTTCTGGCCGTGGAGTCTTAAAAGAAAGAACGGCGTCAACGCAAGTAAGTGAAGTGATAACCTTGTGACGTATGACATTAGCAAAGCTTCAGCGTAAAGTGTCTTTACCAAATTAAGGAGGGGATGGTAAATAGCGAAGGTAAATAGAGTAACCGAGTATTACTTGGTAATGTAAACAAATTCGCACTTTATTTAAAAATAAAGTAGTAATTATGAAATATTGCTGTGCTGTTGAATTCTTCTTGAATTTATTATTCATGCATTCCGCAAGTTCCTTACAATACAACAAAAACCAATTTTCTGATTAAACACTAAAGAAAAATAAGAAATCATACATTTTTTAAGCATAAAAGTATTTTGGAAATGTGTACTAGCATTTGGCTTGTGATATACAGAAATATGTCCTTGACGTGGTAATCCATACAACGAAGGAGACGTACTACTGAGTGGTTTGAAAAAAATATTTACTATTTGCAAATATTTGGTTACTTGACATGTAATCTAAGCAATAATACCTTTTCCCAAAGGTTAAATTACAACAAAAAAAAATATTTTTTACTTCATATTTAGTTTCAAATATATGTTTTTCAGTCATAAAAAAATAGCAAATATCTTTTGGCATGTGACCATGGCACTAAATAAAGAATGTCTGAGATTTATTTTGAAATATTGTATGCTACAGTACACACATACAACCTCCTCTTCCATATGCCAAACTGTAGAGGAAAATGTTTTGAGAATGCAATGGCTACATGTGGGTATAAGTATTGCTTAGCCAAGCAAATATAGAGATGATACTTGAGAGAGCACTTACTTGCTTATTATACTTCTTAGTAGCATGATATTAACATTTAATAGATATATTTCTAGTGTTGCCTCTTCTTTATGCAACTAAACTTTCACCAAAACGGAAACCGGTAGAAATTTAAGTGGACAGAATAAGGTGATTCACTATCGTGCATAGTCGAATAGTTCATTCACACGAAAATGTGATGTGATTCCAACCTATTTTAAAGGAGTAAAAGCATTGTATTCCACTGTACCTAATCTTCTTCCCCAAGACTATGTTTCATAACCATTTTTGTACATTGCAATTGTACGACAATACATTTCTCATTATTAAGAATCGTAATAAGAAAAATAAATAAAATGGCCTTCCCCCCTTCCTACTAATACGAGGCAAATGCTTTGGCGTTCGTGGATTAATGCTTGATATTCATGACCTATTTTTGCATTTTTGCTCATAAATGTATAAAATATTTTTTTTTTTGGAATTTTTTCTTTTATTTACTACCCGATTTTTGGTGATTTTCGTACTGGCAAATTTTGGAAAAATTCTGAGCAGATTACACCGATACAAAATACCAACAATAGCCAGTCAGACAGACGGATAAAGTTAAAGCAACTTATGTTGGAGTAAGAGGAAGAAAACATACTTTATAGGGTCGTAAACCTGTATTGTAAAAATTGCTAAGCCCATATCAGACACATATACAGCCCCTCAACTTTTTGATGGAGAAGAGTATAATAATATTAAAGTGAAACATTCATAAATTTTGAACTACCCTGTTTCAAATGCATTTGATTTGGCTTACATGATCAAATTTGTCTTGAATCAAAATATTAACTGCATGTGCATTCATTTTTATTTTTTTTTCGTGCCGAGAAGTGTGGAGAGGTAAATGGTAAGTGTTGAATTTTTCTTTAGACGGGTAACCACTATTTGCTCGATCTCTGTTATATCAAAGTCTATAAATATATAATCCTATATATGCAGACATGCAATTTGCTTTATAGCAATGCTTTGCAAAATTTCATCCTACACGTAGACGATGAAATACAAAGAAGCTTTAAAAGAGAATTGAAAAAATGTCATGCTATTATTTCGTCATGTAAACCCACTCTTATTGTATATCACTCAATTTGGAATACAAAGGGCCTTATGCATAAAGATAGTTTCATTCTCGACCCACTTTAGTTTCTATTCCCTCTTAAATATTCATTTAATTTATGGCTTTACAGTCAGAGTTGTTTCTGTACTGGCACGTTCCGAAAGGTATCAGGGAATAATGAAATTATATGTAGGTTTGCTTCCATCAGGTGCACAAATAAATTAATAATTCATTACAAAAATATTTCTACTGCTTGCCTACACTATTATTAATGCCTTATTTAAATATAAAAAAAAAAAAAAAAAAAAAAACTTGACTACACAAATTGCATTCCTTATAGTTTAAGATCTTTATCAATAATAAATTGAATTTATGAACTTCTCTATATGAAAATTTAATAAAATGCTGGAGCACAATATTTCCATTTAATTTTAACTTTGTTTAATAAGCAAATTGATTCAATGCTGGCGTAGAAGACGCAGTTGTCGTTAAGAAATGATTGATAATGATTATTTTGAGCTGCATGAGAACTTGGAATGATAACACAAGACAAAATATTGCTGGAATTGTAGAGAATTTTATGTCATTGGTTTTTATAAATATAATTTCCGGCATACATCCGCCGCGGCTACTAGTTTTGGTTAACTTTTACCTTTTAGTTTGGTTGTACGGTGTCAATGATAACTTGAAAATTAGCTGGCAATGCTTCAAGCCTTTTTGGTCTTGTGGGCGTAAACAAATAACTTAACAAAAGTCCATAAAACTTAAAGCAAAGAGGCGTTAATCACATGAAGCAGGTGACCAATGAGTAGGAAATAAAGTATTCAACAAATTGCTTTTCTAGGAAGTTGATTCTTAAGTGCGCGAAATGACAGTATGAGCCTTCTTGGTGGAATCAAATGTCAATGATGTTTAGCTGAGTAATTTTTGGAAAGAAAATGCCACTAAGTGTGTTCCAAAATCGCTCGCCATTTCATAGAACTGTACATATATCGAGAAAAGTGCAATTGTGCACAATATCGGTATATTCGATATTATCGGGATGCAAAACTTCACCCAACTTAACGAAGATTTTTGTTGGTGCTTGCATAATTATGGTTGCCCACAAGTGTAGTTCGAGCAGCTGTTTTCTTCTTCTTACTCCAACATAATTACTTAAGATACGTTAATTAACATTGGTTTATCAGACTAACCAGGAAGCAAGAAAAAGGTAAAGGGCCCCTAAAGAAGAATTCGAAAAAAAAACTTTTTACTCAAAAAAGATCTATGAAAGTCATCTCTTCTAATAAGAAAGAACGTGACAGTTCAAGTGATGACTAAAGGCAAAATTAGTTCGTACCAGCTGTTCTATAAGGAAACAGCTGTTTTGTTTCACTTCAATTGGATAAGAATCTGTATTTAACTTTTTAATTTTAATAATTATTATTTCCTTTTTTTCCAACCAATAAAATTTATTTGGAAAAAATTCAATTTTTTTTTTGCCTCCTTTGAATTTATTTCATAGTTGATTTGTAAGCGGAACAAGTAGCAGCAAAATATTTATAGCAAAACAGCAACGAAATGTAAAAGGTAATCCGGCCCCAGCACTGTCAGGTGCCTCAGTTTGTGCCACGTATTGCATATTTCCATTTATTTTAATAAATGACCTTTTCGCGTTAGAAGTCACTCATAATTTGTATTGAACAAACAACTGACGTTTACTTACACCAGTTACGTAAATAAAAGCAATAAATAGATGACTGACAACATCGGTAAATGGTTTTTATTATAATCTTCCCTATTGCTTGAGCTGGAAATATTGTTTTTAGTTGCAATTATGAAGTACGATTATCTTTAGCGGGGTTGTATAATATTTAATTCGTTATTAAATAAAATTAAATTTATGCTTTTGGAACAGCCTGGTACAAAATGCCAAGAGGAAACATTTTTCTAACCATTAAGAAATAAAAACAAAAAATATAAAAAAAAGAAAAAACAAACGCAAGACAGAAATAAAAATTCGTATCGATATAAACAAATGAATAGAAATGAAAATATATTGAAAAGCATTAGAGCAGATCATGAATTATTAATGGAATCTCTGGCAAGAAAGCAAAGATTAATAATACAAAAGAAATAGAACGGCTTCTGGGAAATGATAAAATATTCAAAGCATCAACTAATTGATGTCATTTTTTCTTCTTATTCACAATTTATTGATTTCTTTCAATACACTTCTAAAGGGAAAATATACTGACAACTTGGAATTGTTTATTATTTTTTGTTTGGTTTTTTCTTGAAACTAATAAATATTTTGTTTTCATACATATTTGTTTATTTTCAACAAGCGTTTAACAAAAGCACTTTAATAGTTTCCCTGCTCGTTCGATCTAGACAAGGAGTCGCCTCTGGATGAGGCCACATGTTAGGGAATACTAAACAGAATGCAATAAATCTTCTGTATTATGTTTAACTTTCTGACAGGTTAGAACACCTCATGCATAATAATTAACAGACAAGATGTAAAATAGTCATTGTGGAATACATTTACACACTTTACAATGAAAAGCCACAAAAATATTTGTTTAATTGTTATAATATTGATAAAATGAGAAATCGTACTGGATTCCCAAAGTTAATACTCAGTGGAATATAAATTTTTTATTTAAAAATATATTAAAGATATTATTATAAAATTATATATTATATATTATTACATATATTAATATAAAAAATATATAAATGATTGTTGGTGGGGGAAGTAGCTGGTATCAGCGTGCCACTACTTTAAAGCGCAATTTTTTTTTATATATTAATATAAAAAATATATAAAAAATATATAAATAATTGTTAATGGGTGAAGCAGCTGGCTTCAGCGTGCCACTACTTTTAAGCGAAATTTTTGTTGTCTTATGGCGTTTTCTTTTCTAGAAAAAAAGGCAACACTACCCGCAGGGAGGGAAATTTTGTGTTCTTTTCTCAAAAATGTTTTGCCCTATGAAAGCGTTGCGTCTTCTTTTCCAAAAAATGTTGGCCTTTCGCAGGGCAAAAGGCATTGCACTTTTGCCCTAAAAAAATCAACAGGGCAAAAATTACCCTGTAAAACACATGGTTTTATTCTTGCACAGCGTTACCAGAAAATGTTAAAAAAAAGTCTTTTGAGTTGAAAGAGACAGAAAATTAGATTTCAATAATTATTTTTACATTTTGTATCATATAAAACAAACAAAAGAACACTATGCGGCTGCTTATTTGTATGATATATTAAAAAAATATAAATTTTGATTTCTCAAGCAGATGAATTAGCAATCTGGCAACTGAAAATTTTTGTTTACACATTTCATGAAATATACTGAAAATGTTTGTTTATCAGCTGTTAAAAAAAGGCATTGCACTTTTTTCTAATTTGTGTTCTTTTCTCGCTGTATAAAAAATTGCCCTTTCACAGGGCGGGCAAAAAATTTTAAAAAGGCACCTTTTCACAGGGCAACATTTTTAATGTAGAAAAGAACACGCCATTATTTAATTATTTTTATTTTTGAAAATGTTAAATTATTTTTCCTATTTACGAATTCTTAACACTTGCGAAAGCTGAACAAGGGGGAAAATTAATACCATAAGAGAATAAAGAAAGTTTTGAAAGCGCTGCAACTAATAAAGCCACGCCCGTCATACCAGTATGTTCACGATGATCACAAGCGGTTTGTTTTATATAAATTTTTTTTTTTTTTAATCTGGCGGTTTAATCCATACCGCCGATCCTCATCGACCGATGATTCTCTACATTTCTAACTCGCATTCTAATAATCTTTGTGAGTAGTTCTAGAATTTTTCTTTTGGGGAAAATGTATCGAAATTTCATTAAAAAATCCATTTTTCTAGCCTTGAATTTTTCTAGCCGTAATGGACTTAAAGTGTGTTAATTTGGACAAGTTTTGCATATGCTTAACTTTTCTGAAGCTATAGTTGGATTCTTATGGTTATTGACTTGCATCGAGAAATATAAAGAAAGCAGGTATGAGCAAAATTCTTTCTGGCCATCTTACCGGTTTTGATAAACAAGGCAAGTCTGTCATTTGCCATAAAAAGGTTACTCTAGATTACATAAAATTTTCATTACCTCCTCAGTTGGTACGAAAAAAAAAATGTTCATTTAAGGGCAGCTTAATAAAACTTTCAGTTTAAGTTATTACAAATTAAAATAAAATAATGATTCCTTGCCGTCAAGCGAATATGTAGACATGTGAGTGTCCTTGAATATTAACCAAAAGTTTGCCAAATTGAAAGTGAACTTTACCTTTGTCCTACCCCAATTGTTGGCAGGCATTATTTTCAACAAAGTTTGGCTACAGAGATTTATTGGGCTGGTAAATTATTTAGCTGGCAACCAATCGAGTGCAATAAAGCCATTTAAGTTAATAAGAAATGTATTATAAAGCAATTTCTAAAATGTATTGGATTACTAAAATGTTCAAGGCTTTCCCACAAATAATCGAATCAAATAACTTTTTTCTTTTTCATCAGCCAGCCAAAAGCAAACAATAAACTCATCTTATGGTCGTAGAAACATTTTATATACCTCAAATAATTTTTAGATTATCAGAGTCTGTAGTGGAAGAGAAAAGGAAAAATCATTACATTGTTCACGTAATTGTTGCAACTTTCATCAATCTAGTTTTCTCTCTCTTAATAAATTGTACGTTCTCTGCACCCAAAACGGTAACGGAACACCAGCGCTATTTAAGACTACCGCAGTTGCGGTTGCTTAACAAAAAAGAATGTAGCGTACGGATGCTCATATGAAATAAATAAATATTGTAAACCTTTTCATATAAGCCCACTTATAAGCAATACGAATATACTCGTATTTGTAAAATGTTCAATTATTTTCACACTTTTTTTCCATTCCCTTTCTAGCTCATTATCGTCAGGCCATCATAGTGAGCATGCCAGCAGATTTGCGATTGCATTTATATCTCACAAGAGTGAACGTGTTTGAAATTTTAAAATGTACTTCTGCGTATTATTGTAAAAACGATTTCTTTTTAAAACAAGAAATGATTTTAACGCCAGCACTACCTTAAGTGTACTTTTCTGGATTGTGTACCTCGTACAGGATTTTATGACTGCTGCTTGAAAGTATCGTTTATAAAGGCTATTCAGTGCTAGAACTATTAAAACAACTGACAGTTGCGAGGTAACAAGTTTGACAGATACAGAGAGAAGAAATGCGTTTTCATTGTTGGTCCAAAACACGTTACAAAGATTTATCAGGTACATGCACATTAGCCGTTTTTTTTTTCTTCAACTTTATCACTGCTGTCAAATGCCAGCTGACAAATTTCACCAAAAACCCTACATTAACGTTTTATTGTATTATATATATTATATATTATATATATTATATATTATATATTGTATTATATTATATATATTATATATATTATTGTAGCAAACATAAATTGTCATTATAAAGTGAAGGAAAATGATTTCCTTTCTCATCACAAAACGTCGAGGTACACGTGTGTGTGTGTTGGTTTGACGCTAAAAAAATTTTTGACATCAGCTGCAAGGGGTATTTAACAATTCAGGCATACCGGGTAAGTGATTCCAGCAGGGTTCCAAATATGCAATTTATTGCTATGAGTTCTATATATATCCTTAAACAAGATACAAAAAATTGTGTTGACATTAAATGACCAATCCAACTATCAGCTGACAATTAGAGAGATGAAAAAATTAAAATGAATTTGGAAATTACTTTTGTTTCTATTAAGTTAAATTAAACATTGTTAGCTATAGATATATATTATATATATATATATTAAGCTGTATCAGATCTCCAATAAATTTTCTTTTATCATAATAAAACAAATCGTTTACAGAAATTGTATGTCAATGCTCTTGTATTAAGATAGTATTTACCATATTATGCTAAGACCACTATATCGTCAATTATCTCTCTATTTTTTCTTTTCCCCACTTTCTTCAATGGTATGCATTAATTATGTAGCCCTCACTCTGCTATTAAAATCGTGTTATTTTGGACCCTGATATACTTTTCCAACTAATCGCTCGATATGTCAAATTTGACTTAATTGCCAGAAAGTATTAAGTGATCATTTTCTTACGATCCGGCCGGATGAAAAAAAGTTTGGATACATAATATTTTCTATAATAAACACGATTATTTGAAGTCGTTTCGACTTTTGTCGGTTTTGCAACTGTGAAATTAATTAGAAAATACAATATAAGATAATTTCCAATAGAAAAGGCTTTTGGAAAATTTATCAAAATCTTATTGATGTAAGTCCTTTTTTGGTCCCAAAATTCGTATATACACACGATATTTTTGCTTTTTCTGGATATTCAGTATCCCTTGTAAAAATGTCCTATTGATATAAAAAGTTAAAGAAAATTCTTTTGCTTTTAAAATACCAAATGAGGTATTTTTATTCTTCCCTCCCAGGTCTGCTTATCTAGAATAATGTGTTTAAGAAACAATTTCTAAAACAATCAACTTTTATTTTGACCGTCATTATTTTAATTTTTTTTTTTTTTTTTCTCTTTATATTGCTATAGAACTTCATCTTCTTTAACTTTGATTTCATTTTATCGATTCTTAATATTGTTTGCACATCAATTGAAAAGATATTGCTTAAGTTCAATGTATTGTTTTCCCCCTCAAATATTGTATTTATAACGTCATTTATATGAATAAGATAAAATATCTTTTTATTTATTCCCAGTAAAATTGTAGTAGAATGAAAATTTTTTTCTATTACAACAAAAAAAAGGTTAAATTAGACAGTCAATGTCAAACGCAACTGATTCAAATTTACTCGACTGTACTCTGTTTATAAAACAGAAAGTGTGTGAGAGAGGGAGAGAAAGAACATAATCAGCACTTTCATAAAATCAGCTGTTAAATTAACGCTATTTAGATTAAAACTGCATCGTGACTAAACACAAAATGTGCAAATGTGATGCAAATTTGAAAAATAAATAAAATAATTAATAAGAAATAAAAATAAAGGATACCGAGTTGTTATAATTTAATGAATGACTGTGTCAAATGCAGCTTTGCATGTTAATGCACACTTGTGTTTGTAGCACTTATTAGAAGAAACTATTAAGGAGTGCTTTCTTTGGAAAATGTTTAAATTAAAAAAAAGCTGTATGCCAACGAGTAAATTACTTTTAATAAATGCACGTCAACATTCAACCGTCTACAACGTATAAAAAATTTAGTGCACACGTTCATATGTGGAGAGTTGTATGGGATACACCACGCAGCTGCCACCGAATTTTTTCTCCTCTTTTATGTTCAACGTGAAATATTTAAAAGTGCCATCATTGAAGTATTTAATGTCAGCTGTTAGTGATACTGGATTTATTCCGAATATAATTAATCTGTTGGCTAAAACGGAGCGATGTAGCTGGTAGCTTGCACTTTGCTATTGACTAGACGTTTAATACATTAGAACTTATATTACTGAAACTATTCATTAATATAATGAACAATTACTTTCCATGTGGTAAAACCTTTTATGTTTGTTTTTATATTTTATTTTATTATATAAAATAATGGCAATAGAGTCCTTCATGAAGCGGTTTCCATGGCACATTGAAATAGAAACAATAAAACGCTGGATTAGCCAACTTTTAATTACAAAATTCATTGATGCCACGAAGAAGTTAATTTCCTCAATAAAAGTTCTTTCCTTTTTATAAAAATATAACCCTTTTTATAAAAATATAACTTTATGATGAATATTCCCCCTTCGAAATTGCTCATGATATTAATTTAGGGGAATTCTCGATATTATCAAGTTTCGAAAATATTTAGGAATCTGCTTTACCAGACAGTGACAATTTCGAAACGAAACTAAATTTAACAGCATTAAAACTTTTATATAGAATATGTTATTTTATTTCAATCTTTTGAATACCAAAAAAAAAATTTCAGATGTTTTTTACCAAATTTTTATAAATAAAAACTTAAATTTTAACAAGTCCAAAATATTAATTGTTTCCTTTTTTAAGCCCAAATTAATTTTCAAAAAAATGTCCTCTTCGAAGAAGTTTTCTGTTGAATTTTTCCTAAGGGGTGATTCCTTACCAGCCATCGTGTAATAAATTTCACCTTTTGGAAAGATAAAAGAGAGATAAAAAGTAAATGGTGAGAGAGGATACTCTAATCAAGAGCATTCTGATGAACGAGCTGTCAATCTATTATCAAACGAAAACTGAATTCAGAAACTAACCACAACACATATTGTGTAATATCGTCAGCTGAAATCCGAAATTACCATCCAAAATAGAAGAGTTTTTAAAACGTTCTCTATTAAAACTTATCTATGCCGGCGTAAAAATATTCCAACACCTATAAAATTTTACTATTAATATAAAAATTTTAGAGCACTTCATATTATTTATTACAAATTCTTTCATATAAATGGAAAGTTTATCAGAAAACTATAAATTCATACTATTAAGGAAATAATTCATTGGATATAAGTTTTTTTTTTTGTCTAGTCAAACTGTAAAGTCATTGTGTTATTTTTAGACTTTCTTTCGTTCAAAATTTATTAAAAAAAATTTTGTATGCTTTCAAAAGTATTAATTAAAGTAAAAAGAAGATAATTTATGTAAATTGTGCAAACAATTTATTAAACTTAATCTTGACAGTCCTTTGTGGTTGTGATTTCCAACTCGTTAAATGCAAATGCATTCATGCACTTCTCAAGCTCATGCACGGTTTTCTTTACTTTGAATATTAGAATTGTACAGCATACAATATAATGTAAATATATTTGTGGGCGGAAGATTCTAACCAACTCAGAAATATGAAAACACTTGAAGTGAATGTGCAAACAAGTGAGGGGGCAGATTAATTTTTAAAAAATATTTTTTCATAAATACTCGTAAACATGGAATAAATATTTCATTCTGATTAACAAAATTTTATAAGTAGATTTTGAAATCTTTTTATAATTTACTGGCATTTTTATGTTATTATTATTTATTGTAATTAATATTTATTTATTTATTATATTATTCTTAATCGAGCAGAGTCCAATTTATTGTAACAAAATTTTAGCAATATTTCCTGTTCGGAAAATTATTATAAATAAGGAAGAGAGATTTTCTAACCAATATTAAAGAAAAACTGAGTATTGAACTCGTTACACACGTGATAATAATTATAATCGTAACTTCTTCATCAGACAGTAAATATTTGCAATACATTGTGGAAAAAAAATGAAACTGAAAGTAACACAATGACTTTAAAATTTAACCGACCCCAAAAAAAAAGATCATTCATCCAATGAACTGTTTCCTTCAGAGTAAGAACTGATGGTTCTCTGATAAACTTTCCATTCATGTTAACGAATTTGTGTATTTAAATTTGTATATTAAAAGTAAAATTTTATAAACGTAGATATATTTTTACGCTGAAGAGGAAAATATGTACACTCGTTCAAACTTTCTCCTAAAATAACTAAAGACTTGTTCGCTGGGTAACCACACATACGTTGTGATGCTATTCGATATGCAAAGACACGCTTTGTATCCGTTAAACTAAATTGAGAAGCACTCACTCAGCTTTTAATCATCTACGAGTATAGCAAGTGCCACATAAACATGTTGCTTGTTGTTACTCATTATTTACTTTCCTTTTCATGTTCTTTTTTTATCAATCGATGTGATAAAATATAAAAGAAAAAGGCCAAGGTTGACAGCACAGTTAAAGGTCAATAGTTTTAAAGTTACTGCATAAAGTGGCAGAAATTCCACTCACCCGTTCACCAACAATTTTAACCTGAAAACTTCCGCAACTTGGCAACATAAGAGGAAAGGAAAAACTGTGAAAACAGGAAAAATATGAGATGTATGACATGTACATATACTGGCAAAAAATTACTTAACAGTGTGGGTTATTTATTATTATATGTGTGTCTACACCGGAAAATGCGGTATACAGTATATAGCTAAAAATATATTACAGCCAACAAAACTAGCATTTGCTAATAGAGATTATGATTGGTAAATTTCTATGACATTCCAATATTTACTTTGAGTCAAGCAGAAGTCACTTCTGTTTACGAATAACACGATCATAATAACGATGCGTGTCCCTATCGGCAATTGACAAAATGAACTCCAAACGATAGGACGAGCTTGAGATGTCTTTCTTGGACCAGTTAAATCAAAGAAAAAATGTTTTTCGGGATTTCCTCAACAGTGGGGAATTACATTTGCATTCAGGCAATTACTGTAACGCTGCAAATCGCAAGGGTTACAATCAATGATAAGAAGCACATTGACATATCTGCGGACACTGCAGTCGCAGATACCCCTGATTTCCTATTGGTTAGGTTGATATTTGTCAGGCTCCTTTGAAAGTTAAATGTTTCAAATTCAATATTCAAGATATTCTATTTTCATACCTTTCGAACTCGAGCACTTCCAAATCCGCTCATATTTTATTTTTGTTTTTCAATATATCTATTTTCACTTGAAAAACAATCATGTGAATGCCAGTATTCCTTTAAGTGTCTTATTTGTTTTCGCAATTTTTTTCTTTCACACTATTTCCGCATTAAGGTCATGACCTAAAAACTATTGATAATGATAAATTATTAAGTAACTTTTCTATTGACAATTTCGATGTCATAGTATTTTAGATAATGTTCTTTTAATGACAACTAAATAAATAAATGGAATTTCTTTACGAGCTTGTTTTAAATAGAAGAAGAGTTCAAGTATGTTTCAAATACGTTATAAAAAGGTATAAGAATTTATTTTAAAATTTTTTTTAAGTGATTAACAGTTCCAATTAATACCGCTCTTTGCTCTTTACAAATGTAAATCATATAGTGGCTTAATTTTTGCCTCTAAAGAAAAGTGAATGCACTTATTTAAGTGACTGATTCAGTAGTCTACACAATCTATGCAATCAATCATATGAAATTATGACATTTAAAAAAACATGACCATCGAAAGCATAATTCCGATTGCATGGAAGAAACGATTCTATGAAACATTTCATAGACTGAGACACATCAGCAAGTTGACGGAAAGTGGTGGCACAATGAATACCTTAGATTATAAAAAGCTGCATGAAACTGTGGCAAAAAAAAATTACAAGTGATATCTGTGTTCGTGGTCGTCAAACGTTGCCCAACCATAACCTTGACGGAGGCGTACTGATTCTATAGGTATAGTCACATAGAATACGAGATTTCTATACCTTCTACTTTTTCAGCTGACTAAGCAAACTATGTATGTACATTCATAACAGCCTGTTCTGAATCAATACGTGACCGTTAACCGAAAGCAATAAGTTGGCAATTTTTAACATTTTGCATACGTTAAGTATGCAAAACCCACTACTCCAGTTTAATAGGCTTAGCATTATTCACCCAAAAGCAACCACCCAGAGCAAAGTGTTGATTTATGCCAGTGGAGAAAGTACAAAGTATATGTATGACTTATATTATATGGCCCGACTTTAGCCAAGAATATACATATGTATGTATTGTAATTGAAAGTAGTCAGTGGAGGGATTCTCACACACACGTCAATTTTTAACCGATACAATATGTAATTACGTATGAGAGATCTGGGCCCAAATCGTCGTATACGTGATCGAGTAAGCTTTCGTATCGAATGAAATTGCGTGTCGTATCGAACAAGCGGATTGCGGCATTCGATAGCGTTCGTATCGAAATTTGTTTAGAAATGTAAAGATTATTTTTCATTGTAGTAGACAAAAACCATATGTTTGCTTAACAAACAAACTAAGTACGGCCCACAACCGGTTTTTCTCTTCGACTCTGTTAAAAGAAATTTGTTTTTAACATTCGATTTTGCTCTGCGCAAACCTACAAATTAATTGAAGTTTGTAATTTTGTTTATAGAATATGTATGTATGTATGTATATATACATATGGACATAACTTACGCCAAGTCGACGTCTCTTTCACTGTTGGGCCAAATGCATTTAGTTCATTTGCCAGATCCTCCCATAACCTCTTGGGAATTTGGAATAATATTTCGTGCCAAGGTATGGTGAGCTGCCATGAATTGGGCCATTAAATCTTTTGGTCTGCCATTTATTTTATGCAAATTTGTCCTAAACCAATACATAGTTGTTTTATATGGTTATTATTGAAATGTAAACAAGTATACTTCCATTTTTCTTATAATTTATTAAAAAATTGCCGCTTCGTATTGTTTTTTTTTTGCACAATGCAAACTCTATTTTCTTTAATAAAAACAAATTTCTTTGTTTACGAAAGCCCTTTTCCTATAGAATGACTTTGCGAGAGAAGGTATGCGATCGACAACTCGTAATCGAATGCCACGATGCCAAATTTCGATACGTGTTATACGGTATCGACTGTCACGATCCCAATATGAAAGATTTCGATCGAATTCATTCGATCACATTTACGACGATTTGGGCCCTGGTGGTGTCATACATTAAAGTTATAAAAGAATTGAGTTTTTTCCTTATCTTTACTATTTAATGAAAAGCTTAATGTTCAGCTTCAACCATATGAAAGCTCGGAGGCACAATTCTATTCCCCATCTATAATCATCTATTATTTTTTACTGTTGTTTAATGTTTAATCCATAAATTTACCAGAGAATGGTAAAACTAAATTTAAATAACTATTCACATATTTTCTATATGTTTACCTTTCGTTTCAGTTTGTTAAGCAACTTCTTTTAAAAAAGCATAAATTAAAAATATTAGCAAATGTTGGGTCTGAGCGGTTTCCCTCCCGCGACATAACATTTCCTGATGCCAAGCGATGTGACGATGATATTGCCTTTTATCATTATCATGTGCTTAAGAAACGTTATCTTGCAAATATTTACCTTATGGAAATTAAATAGCAAGCAATAAAGAAGAAGAAGAAGAAGTAACACATTATAGAATTAAGTGAAACTAAAGAGGAGGCAATGAATGTGAACAGCATTGATATTTTAGCCACTGGAGACTCACTGCCAGCAATAAATGTTCAGTAGAAAAGTAAAACATGGTCTTAATCATAAAAATAAACAAACCCTAAAACGGCAGTGAGAACATCGCATTTAAACGCCACTTGTTTAATAGAACAGAAAATTTATTTAATAGCAAAAATAAATAAACAGCCGTCTAAACAAAACCTAAAAATGTGTGATTAAATCAGCAACAATATTTAATTTCAAATTAAAGGAAGAGGCGCAAGCAAAATGACAGGTTTGAAAAAATATGCGTTTTGTTGACATTTAATGGTCCAAAAAGCATAAGAATTATTTGTCGATGCTGCGTGTTGAACTGATGCAGTTTTAGATATATCAGTGGTTGGTTTGAAATCAGTTCCTCCATTAACATAATAATTAGTATCAGCTATTACCAATTCTTAATTTAATTAAATTTCAAACCACTTCGCAGAAGATTAATTTTCGGTATCTATTGTATGATGTGCGCATGATCTGCTGCGATATGAAATGGAAAATACTTTACTTTCAAATATTTTATTTGATATTTAAAATGCACTGAATTAACAAAGTTAATATTTAATAGAATATTAATTTTTTTACTTTTTCCCTAGAATACAGTATAATTTCGATACTTCGGACACTTGCAAATCCCGACAACGCGATAAACTGGACGCTTAGTTTGTACTCTATAATACATTAAGGACTCTATAATCTGGACACAACCATTTTTTCTACCTCAATAATTCGGACATCATAATTATTTCTTTTGCTTCTGCTATAAAAATTAATTATCTAAAAAGTTTTTTGCCAGAAATTTTATCAAGTTCAGAAAATCTCGTAGATGCTCTTGAAACTTTTACATTATAAAACGAGGCCATTTTGATTTGCAATGCTTGGACTAAAGTTGGAGCAAATATTCTTAAAAAGTGCTTTAATAAAATTCTTTATGAAGACGAATAAGACACAAACGATGAAGTTCCTCTAGCATGACTGACACGCAGCGATTCCGCCGAAGTAAATGATTTACTTGTTGATTTAGCACCTGACATTTATAATTCCACTGAGGGAAATGATTGGTTGAATGACGAAGTTGATGAGACTGAAGAATATAGTGAGGTTGAATCATTCACTGTATAAAATATTGCGAAGAACAGGAACTTCCTGCTGGGTATATTTTAAAATTAAAAAGTCTCAGAGAAGTTGCGTACTAAAATCAAAACGATACTAAACTTCGACAGAAGAAAATATCCAACTATTAGTGTAAGAATTAATATAAGAATTTTAAAAAAATTTATTTAATTTTTTCTCCCACGTAAATTAAATTTATTTTATTTCAATTTCCTGTAAATAAAACAAGTTTGCTATACACAGGACATATATATATATATATATATAGTATAATATATATATATATATATATATATACATATATATATAATTCTTATATATATATATATATATATACATATATATATAATTCTTATATATATATATATGTACAAAAGACTACTTTAATGTTTCTCCTTTTTCGAAAATTCGGACATTTTGATCTTTCGGAAACCAATTGGTTTTTATTTGTCCGATCTATCGAGGTTATACTGTATTAATTTATTATTTTGCTGCTTGAAGCGACATACGAAACACCTTTTAAGGGTTGCATTAGAGCTCAAATCAATGAACAAATAAACAGCCTACTAAACCGGAAGTCGCAGGTTGGTTTCCTGTTCAGACCCTGAATATTTTTCTGCGGACAAATGGAAACCTTACCAAGTTCAATTGGTTCAATAAAAAAAAACCTATTACTCACATTGAGTCACTGCCATTTTCATTGGTTTGCCCTCGTATTTCAAATCAATGTCAACTTTAATAATCAATTTGGAATTAATCAATTTTAGTTTTTTTTTTGTCAGCCATCAAGAAACTTTTAATAGACCATTTTTAAATTCATGATCATCGCTTGTTAAATGTGTATCTTTTTTTTTTTAATTTTAATTGCTACAATTAAAGAGTTGACAGCTGAGTTTCATATCAAGTGGCATGCATGTAAAGGAGTCTATTTTACAGAAGATGAATTTTTATTTCACTTTTTTTTGAAAGTGTTACATTTTTATCAATTAAAATATTTTTTTTCGTCTTTTTTTTGCTCTTTTACAAATATTGTTTTTATTTAAAATTTAATTTCAAATTCTTTTTTTATTAATTTTTTTCGGAATTTCTTGTTTAAATATTCCTAAACGCTAAAAAAAGTATACATTGCACAGTGGAGCAATAAAAAAGAATATATAAATATTTTAAAAATTAAGTTTTCACTATAAACTTAAAGAAATCCAATTCGTGAGAAACGAATTACACACACACACACAAACAAGCAAGCATATAAAAACAACTTGTTTTAGTTTTGATTAAAAAACTCAAAAAATCGAATCATATTTAAGTTAAAAATATTAAGAAAAATAAATAAAACATATTCAAAATATAAAAATTAGACTTTAGCAATAAATATATATGCTTTTTTAAACACATATTCCAAGAAATGACTCGTTCCCCCTCTTTTACACTAGACTGCAATAAAATTTTAATTCATTTTCTGCAATATTCTTATATTCAGAACATTTCTCTAATTTGTAGCAATAGCTGTGGGTGTCCTTAAAGCTTTCTGGTTATTTCATTTCACTTGGATCGTACGCCGTTAAATGCCAAAGTTTTGTATGATTCCACAGTAAGCTAAAGTAAAAGCAACTTGAGGCATACGCGGCAATATGCGTTTAAAAAGAATAAGACTTTCCAATAGAGGTCTATGGGGTAGCACCTCAAAGGCCAATAAAACTCATGTACTTGTAACAAATTTTGATAAGATATACGAGTAGTTAGTTTGTTATTGATTTATTTGAAGAGAGTCTATACAATAACAGTGTGTGACAAAAGTAAGTGTGTTAAAGTACTTTTCTGGTACGTTTAACGCTTTAAAAAACAATTACCGTTACCTTTTATAATATTAGTAATATAATATTATAATATATATAAAAAATTTATAATATAATTTTTTCGAAAATATTCAGTGTTGATCATTGCGGAATAATAAAGTTGTATAAATTCAGAACCTATTGCACCATTCAGCAAGTTCATCACCTTGTAAAATCAGCGAATTAGTTGGAGCGAGTCTTGCAGAATATGGGAGAATATTAATATTTGGATTCCAAGTTTGCAGTTTATATACACTGCCAAAATAAAAGGAATTTTAAGCGAACTGATTCTATACGATTGCGTCATTAATGTGACGATGCCAAATATTACATCCGTATAGCACAATTGATCTTGCTAGTGATGTACTCAACCATTTGGCTATTGTATACCAACGCTTAATGATTACCAAAATTTTATTTGCAATGAGATATAACTCCCAGAGCATAACAGGATAAACTACCGAATGACTCCTACTATTCTGGCATATGTTGGTCAATTTGTTAAAGCTTTGCAGTTATTTAAAGGCTTTTTGGAAACAATTTATATGAATGACAATAAAATATTGTAGAGTGTAAATGTCATATTCAGCATGTCTAATCTATGGCGCTACGAGTTGTTTATCAACGCTAATTAATGTGTCGAATGCACAACTATTGAAATGTCATCTCTATAATTGAAATAGATATTTGCTATAGCAGAACAAAAAACAGATCTATACAAAGAACGTAACAGACTTTTTCCAATGGAAATTTGTTTTTATTCCTTTCGTTGTTTTTGTAGAACGAGTCTGTTAGTTGAATTATTTCTATCGTCAATCAATAATTGACCAGTAGCTCCACCAGCAGCAAACAGCAAAATACTCATAAGCATTTGATTTATAAAATATTTCAAGTGTTGTTGACAGTCCTATTAAGAATATCTGCTAAACGAGAATGGAAATATATAATTATCACTGGCATTCGTGTAGCCACAACCTCGTCTTGTTTTAATAAATGCAAATATTGCACAAAATTAAGCGAGAAAAACGAACACATATCAAGCAAAACAATATTATTCGAATTTAATTTTAGTTTCAAATATTAAAGTTATTTGCATAATTTTAACCACGCGTTAAGTGTGCAGTGGATTCACGGAAAGACAGATAACGGACAACAATCATATGGTAGAAAACAGGAAAGACTTATGTATGCGATAAGCTTTAGGCCATAAAGGAAATTTAATAGATTTCGTTCAGATTTTCAAAGGGTCACAACTCTGCCTTTATAGCTTACATACATACACATCTATATACATATAGGGAATAATAAATAGCTACTATATCCTATGGTTTATTAAATCTTTATTTAGAAATCAACGCAAGAGCGAAGCACAAACAATTGAAAAAAGAGTTGCCGGATCATTTTAATCAATCCTGTCATTGATGACAACTGTTAATTGCGGTCGTACACCTACATACACTTTTCTATATATTTAAAAGCTTTTGAAGTTTCGATTTTAATATAAATTATCTCTTTTAAGAGAGTGTATGCAATAACACGGTGCGACACAAGAAAATGGAGTATTAAAGTACTTCTCTGTTAGCTGTAACGCTTTAGAGGCTCATAAGTACATACATGAAAGGAAATTTTGGAGTTCTTTGGAAATTAAGATGTCTAAATATTTATGTAATAAAACATATTCCTTTAAGCATAATATTAAACTTTTTTTTTCTGGAATACTTTTAAAGCAGGATTATAACAAATAAACAGTGAATAAGATGAACTAATAAAATCAATAAATATATATATATATTTTTTGCCAATTCAGTTAAATTGACATTAATGAAATGGTTCATTAAATACTTATTTGATTGATTTGAACTTGCTGTTGAACACTTAACAGGAGTATGAAAGCAATGCTATTAAATTGATTGCTACGAGGGTTGAGTTGCAATATGGGACAGAGTTGAAAGTGCTTTTTGTGTGTGTATGGTACATTTCTTTTTCAATTTAATCAATAAATTCACAAATATTTTACTACAAATACTTTAATGTCTAAAATACAGGGTTGTGACTTTCACAATTACGCCTAATAATATATAAACAAACGAACCACAGTGAAGAACGGAACGGTGAAGAGCCATGTCTTTCACAATATACTATCATTGCTAACCAATTTATGTTGGGATTGGTTTTATATTGAACATGAGACCAAACTTAAGAACAGTACTTGCTTTCCTACTATCTGGCTGCTCAAAGCAAACGTACTTGTTTAATAACGAACTGAATGCCATCTGCTTACTTACAACTAAGCAAACCATTTACTTCGCATATGAAGTGGTTGTTCAGTTCAATCCACGCACAATGTATTGTAAGGGTTGCATAATGAAAAATTGTACGCACTTTGCTATAATTGGGCGCACCTTTTCCTGTGTCGTAAACTATTTTCCTAATACCGACACATTGCATTGTATAATTGTATAGAGAGCAGCCCCACGCTCTCTATCCAGGACTGGTCTTACAGAAATAAAACAAAAAGAAAAAAAACAATAAGAGATAGTTATGGAGAGGAAATAAATTATTTCGCAAAATTAAATTTACAAATTTTTTTATTAAAAATATCTCAGTTACGTAAGTAAATTTTATTTCATTCATTTTTGCCAGCTAATACAAGCTAATAATTATATATTATTTTTATAAATTTTATTCGAGTAAATATTTTTCTCATAAGTACAATTCGATTAGTTCTTATTCGTTTTTATAAGTTTTATTCGAGTAAATATTTTTTTCATAAGTATAATTCGATTAGTTCTTATTCGTTTTTATAAGTTTTATTCGAGTAAATATTTTTCCCATAAGTATAATTCGATTAGTTCTTATTCGTTTTTATAAGTTTTATTCGAGTAAATATTTTTTTCATAAGTATAATTCAATTAGTTTTTATAAGTTTTATTCGAGTAAATATTTTTCTCATAAGTATAATTCGATTAGTTTTTATTCGTTTTTATAAGTTTTATTCGAGTAAATATTTTTTTCATAAGTATAATTCGATTAGTTCTTATTCGTTTTTATAAGTTTTATTCGAGTAAATATTTTTCCCATAAGTATAATTCGATTAGTTCTTATTCGTTTTTATAAGTTTTATTCGAATAAATATTGTATAAAACAATTAGTTTTTATTCGTTTTTATAAGTTTTATTCGAGTAAATATTTTTTATAAGTATAATTTGATTAGTTTTTATTCGTTTTTATAAGTTTTATTCGAGTAAATATTTTTTTTATAAGTATAATTCGATTAGTTTTTATTCGAATAAATCATGCGCAAATAATTAGTGTTTGAACAATTTATAATTTAAGGCTTCTTTAGAATGCTATATCTTAGTTAAATAACTAAAGTTTGTTCCTGTTGTAATACAAATACGGGTATATATGCAGGGCCTTTGAAATAAAAATGTGTGTGATATTGATGTACTATTTGAATCTAATAAGCCTGGCCACCTTTAATCCAAATAGGAACAAATTTTCCTTCCTTTTTGTAGTTAAATTCCAACTTGTTTGCAATAACTCCTGTTTATTCGCTTAACTTTGATTATTTAAGATTTTACTAAGATGGGCAGGTATCTGATATTGAAGAGAAAAAGCGTAAGAAATATCCACATTGGCAATATCAGTTGAAAATGGTGGCATTTATCAAGAATACATGCACATTCATGCAACAGCATTAATAAAAGCTTTTTATTTTGTGGTTTCATTAAAGAGATACTTGCAAAGGAAATTTAAAGCTATTAAGTATAAACAAACATTTTAGATAAAACGACATGTAAACACATGTATTAAAGTCACTTCTTTAATTCCATGATGCTTTTTTTACAATTTAGCTTTTTATTTGTTTCCACAAAAACGAGCACTGAAGTTAAACCGCAAATATTTGACACGAAATTATTTACTGGCAAATGGAAAGCTTGTACAATTGAGCTGGCGCCCGAAGCTTAATTAAAATGTCTAATGCAAAACAGCATGTATGTAGTAATTTCGTCAAGCAGATTTCTAGAAAAATAATTGTCTACTTGCAGCAAAGACTTGATAATGACTAATTGCTGAGAAGCCGATGTCTAACTTGCTGCACAAACACTGCGGCATATGGCAGACCACTTGTGCGTTACCTTGAAGAAACTTCAATCTGTAGGAAATCTTTTGGACAAGATATAAAACTAAACCCAGGAAATACTCCGCACGTGTATATTGAACTCTATCAAAAGGGACGATTCAAGTTTCATAGCAAAATTATTATAGGAAAAGCAACTGAAAACAATTGCTTGTTTTTAAAAATTGATTGATTACAGAAATCATTATGAATAGTAATAGTAAAGCCTATCCGTCCTGAAGATGCAACTACCGCACTTCCTTCCCACCCTGAAATCTATGCATAAAAAGTAAATCGTAAAAAAAGAACAATTGTAATTCTATATTCTTTAACTTTCAGTTTTTTTAACTGTCTAAAGCAGTTCCTTATAGCTTTGCGATATTTTAGGAAGAAAATAAATTAATATATTACTATTCGTTAAAAAATATTTAAAAAAAAAAATAGCTCAATCAAGGTAGTGGGTAATTTTTGTTTAAATTTGGCAACACTGGTTAGAGCTCAATACATAAAAAATTTAAATTTCATAATTTCATTAATTTCACAGGCCGAGAATCTTTCGCCTTGTTTGCAGAAAAACATCCAGGATATTGGCAGGACTCGAACCTGCCACCTGCTGGCAAATAGATCAATTTAGCATGTACTTCTGTGACAGAGGGGAGAGTAAAAATTTTGTTACACTTTCAATTATACTTTCTCTTGTGGAAAGTGCTGCGAACTTAAGCCTATCACTTTAATAAAATTTAAAACAGGAAAAAATTAATAATAATTACCTGAGAGGAAATATAAAGACTTGTGACTATTATGAAAAACCAGCATTGCAATTAGTAGATAAGTAGTAACGAACAAGATCTCGGATAATTTTCGAACTGTCGTGCGCCCATTTTTTGCCCCTCTGAATTTTTAAAGTCTAATATCTCAAGTTTAAATATTATGTCCTTAACTATTAATGCATTTATGAAATCGTGGCGCTTTCGGCAGGTATAATTCTACGAAATATTATTTCGAAGCTGTTAAAAGCAACTGCTGGAAAAAATTTCAGAAGATTCTGCACTGAAAGCAAAGTTACCGCTCTCAAAAATATGTATTCTAAGAAGCATCGACCTGCCCGCTAAAAATTCGCCCCTGTGCTATTGGCCATAATTTTTTACTTGGTGCCACAATTTTATTGCTCTGCAGTTTTCATTAAAATTTTATAAATGCAAAAAGTGCACTCAGATATGTTGTGCTGGTGCAACAACAACAAGAAAGCATTTAATATAATGCTCTGAGTATGATTAAGTGCAGATTACTTGACATTTGACACTTGAGGCTTTTTTCATTTACCACATCATTGCTGTTGTCGTACTTTTAGTTGCAATTTCATTTTCTTTTTCTCTTTCATTCTTTCCCTTTTTCCCTTAAGCTGTTCAAGTTATGTATGGATGTTGCAAGCACACATCCATACATACTGCAACATGTTTTAAATCGTTTAGCGTTAAAGTCACAAAGAAATGTAAGGCCTTGTAATGCGGAGCATGCAGCAGAATTGAACTTAAGAATGCTAATATGATTGCAAGAGACTAAAACACAATTGCTTCATTGCACATAAACAACTTTACCAGTTTTGTCGTTTCGGTTTTTGGTTGCAATTGCATCACAACTTTCCCTTTAAGGGTCCCGTTTATCATTTCATTTAGTATTTGAGTCGTGGTCTCGTTAGCTTATTAAATTCAATCAAAAGCGTATGTGAATAGCAAAAATCAACTTAGTACAGTTATATACGCATGCCCATGCACACATAGACACCGCTGCTCTATCAGTCGGCTAATAATGATCAGTCATCCATATGTACTCTTTGTTATGTATGTAAGGGGAGTAGCTGAGCAGTGCTGTGACCCTGCCTTTGATATCTATTTGATAATCAATAGCTCTCCTCACTGTGGTTTTTATTTCGAATCGATATGCAGATTAGCAGTGGCTTCTAGACAATTATCGATAGTGTTTGTAGTTTGATAAAACATATTGTTATATTGATTAAAAAATGGAATGATCGCATATCTGTCTTACATATGTACTCTTTGTTATGTATGTAAGGGGAGTAGCTGAGCAAAGCGATGGCCCTTCCTTTGATATCTATTTGATAATCAATAGCTCTCCTCACTGTGGTTTTTATTTCGAATCGATATGCAGATTAGCAGTGACTTCTAGACAATTATCGATAGTGTTTGTAGTTTGATAAAACATATTGTTATATTGATTATAAAATGGTATCATCGCAATTATAACTTTTAAAATAGGTTATTTTTGAATGCCAATTGGGAGATAAATGGTATCTAAAGCGCATCACATTTAAATTTTTTTCTTTCAATTTCATACGGTTAGAAATAATTTTTTAGCTAGTTTGTCGATATGCGTCAGCATTTGGCCATAAAAGCAATAACATGAGAAACATTTAGTTTGTTAGCAAAAGATACTCTGATACCCTTAAGACAGCCTTAAATTTTTGAGTTAAATAATAATGATTTGTATTCATCTGTGTGAACGCGAGAAAAGGAGAATTCGACATGTTGCCAAAAGTTCGTCCGTCTAAACTCGGACTAGCGAAAAATAAATATTTAATAGAACATCAATCGAAACTAAATTGGTTACTAATACATTACACTTATACATGAGTGTTAAGTGTATCTGTGTGAAAGAGTAACCAATCCAACATTGAAAGAATTTACAAAACTACAAACTGATTAGAACAGCCACAACAAATTGTTAATATATATTGTTTTAATGTTTAAAAGCTGTGCTGCTTTTAAACCACAGTGTGCATATACCTGCGACCCGCCCTGAGGTACATGCGAAGAGTAATTTAACACCAAACAAGATTTGCTGGCATGCAATTACTCGCACTATTTAAAGATCTAAAGAATTTTTATATTTAAATGCGACTTACAATTGATCAGATATATCACATGTTCAAAGCAAATGTTTAATTACAAGCATTATGGTTAACAAACAACTACTATTTAAAAGAATTAATTCAGTCATTTTGTTGCGGTATTGCTCTTAACAAAAAAATAAGAGGCGTAGCAAGTCGACGAGCGGTTCAAAAAATATACAAAAAATACAACAAAGCATGCTTTTACCTTCTACGGATATATTTCGCGAGATGCGGAATATGAATACTTATATAAAGACAGTCGTTTATCGCTGTGGTGTCAATTGTAGCAGGACTTGATATTTAATGCGCAATTAACCTGAATATGGGCATGTGGCTCATTCTTTCATAGTTTAAAAACAATAGATTTTACAGATTTATAGAGAAACCAACAACATGCAAGAATAACCAATGACCAACCAAAATATACATATATAGTATATATATATTTTTTTAATTTCGTCTAATAATTAAAATATTATTTTAAATAATTTTTTTTTATTTATTAAAGTCCTATATAATCAAGTGCATACACAAGCAACAAAATGCGTATCTATTGCCTTAATGAAATACTATTAAAAATACTTTATTTAATTTGTTTATGCAATTTTCAGATTTATTTCATTTTTTTATTTATTTTTTTAATTATTATTTCATTTCAGTCAGTATGATTTCAAGAGCAAAATATTAAATTTTAAAATATTAAAGGAAGTTGCAAAGACCCCATCGATTTTGTGGCAACGGGTTGCCACTGTAAACCCTATAACATACTTAATACCAAAACTTCACTTATTTGTTTGCTTCTTTTAGATATTTTCTTCTAATTTTTTTTTTCTTACTACCATAAAACAGGACTTAGTTATTCAGGGAAATCTTTTTAAGCGATTCAGTGCTTGTTTTTTTTAGAAAAATTTTTAACGAAACGTTTTTGTTATTGCAAAAATTGAAGTGGAAGGATATGCCTGGAACTGCTATGCAGTTCGGATGTGTGTTAAAATCCTTTCTGAATTCTGTTTAACAAAAATTAAACCTTTTCAAATATAAAATGCAAAAGCTAAAAGGCTTTACATTAGAACCGTTTAAACTGTACCAGCTGAGGACATACAAACGAAGTAGCGCACAGAGTAAGCACAATCTATATCTATCTATATGAGCAACAGAGCCATATCCTGCGATATTTGAGAGATGCCATATTCTGTACGGACTCGTAAATGTATTCACACGTGTGTCAAGAAAAGCCAATGGATGGTTGACATATCAATGATTCAGACAAGGGATAGTCGGTATGTATTATCTTAAGCCCAAATAAATATTATTTTAATTTCTATTTCTCTCTTTTATTGATTTTTATTTGATATTTTATCGTTAATGCTTTCGATATGAATAATAAATAAATTTATAAACGAAATGTTTAATACTAATTAAAATATTATTCGGGGTCCTCCGTGCCAAGAAGAAATTTTTACTACATGCCTTATATGCATATTAATTTATTCCGGCTAATCGTCATTATACAAGACCCCTTTACATACTCAGCTTCATTAAACCATATATATGTCTATATATATAGCTTCATATATATATATATATATATATATATATATACAGTTTTTATGGTACACAATTTAAGATTAAAATGCCATTAACAATTAATTGATTAATCGAATGCAATCAAAATGATTTCATTTTATGTCACTGCACGACTAAACGCTTATTTAGTTATTCGTTGAATACAATTAGCATTTGTTAACAGCTAAATGTTTTATTTATTATTGTTTGTACGTCTTAACGTGTTGTTATAAACAATTATGATACACGTATGAAAGATTTTCTGGTGTTTGTATGTAAAAAACGCAACTGATACAATAAAATCGCTTGTAATAAAACAAAACCACATCAATGGAATATTTATTGCCTAATCAAGTCATATTAGGAATTGTTCGAGATCGAAGTAAAATTAATAGTTTTTTAATATCCGTACAGTTTTCTTTATGTGCCAGACAGTAAGATAATAAAACTTGCTAATACCGAAAAAGCCTGGACAATAAGAATATTTTAGATTTACAATACATTTTGTATGGAAATTTGTTTTTATTAAAATTTAAATTCTATTCCATGATGTTTCAGCAGTTCTGAGACTAATACTAAAACATCTTTCATAAAAATATTTTAAATTTGTTGGTAAAAAATATAATTAGTTTAAATCTATAAAGGCCAATTTGTGTTGTGTTTCCCTAAAGTAACGCAATAAGTGTTGGCAACCCTAAACAGCCAACAGTTTGGGATTAGTAAAAACGACAAATTCAGATCTTGAGTTCAATTCAAATCTGATAAATTTTGGAAAAATCTGCCACTAATTTGGTTACAATTCTTATTACAATTCAGCTAAAATACATTTACTACCGAATAAGATTGTAACTGTAATACCCCGTTCAGACATAGAGCTGAAGATGCAATTTATTTTTTACTCAATTTCCATGTAAATTATATCTCAACTTAGAGGTCCATAATTTATAAATTTTATTTTTAATTTTCTCATACACTGAGTACACCAGTCACGGCTGTTTAAGGTCTAAAATTGTATTTGGCACCAATTAACGGCATGGCAATTAAAATATAAACGAAGTTAGCCTTCCTGATTTACGTATGTTTTTGACTACAAATTAAATCTTTGCTCAATTTTCTCAAATAAATCGATCTAATTTAAATTTATGTATATCTGCACCTGGTATAACAGAGCATCTATAACACGATAACAAATCGGTAAAGGCGAGATAGTCTCCCAAGAATGCTGGAACCAAACTTACCTTAGTTTGCCGGTTTTTGCGTCATCTGTAAAAGAATTAAAAATTTATATAATTAATATATGTATTTCGTGAAAAATAAAAAATTTTATAAATATTAAGAGTTGGTTCACACTATGAAAATTTCCTTTTAGAAGGTCCGAAATTATTTTCTCAACACAAAATTTTCTTGCATCTCTTGAATATGTAGCAGCAAAGATTGAGTAGAAAAATTTTGAACTCGAATTAATTACAAAACTACAACTTATGTAAATGAATTAAAATCGAAATATGACAAGCATAAAAACTATTTAGGATCGAAATAATATTTATACTCAATAACGAGTTATACGGCCAATTGTTTTATTAAAAATGTTTACAAGTTTATTAGACGATTTTCATTTAGGCTTGCGAAATGCTTAAGCTTTTGCTTTTCAAATGTTAAAAAACGAAAAATTATGATAAATAAGAACAGAAAATGTTCTTTAATAAATTTCAGAGTGTAAACAAGAGTAAAATTCAAAACCACTCTGGGTCCAGTGATAACATCCGATATCGAGTAGTAAAAAAATTAACAGCCACTTTGTCATCATCTGGTAAGTTGATTTAAGTACAGTAACGCAGTGAAAATTTAACAAAATCAAATCTTCCATATATACTTTCCATAGATCTGTTTCCCTCAGACTCATATGCAATATATGGTGTGTTTTTAGAGTTACAAATTTAAATCGTTAATAAAACAAAGAAACATATTTTTTTAAATTAAGAAAACTGGCTTTGTTGGAAAGAACATTTTCAACTGTCAAATGGGCTGTCAAGTGAAGCAGTGTTGCCATTTCAAAGTGCTAAACACCTAAAAAAATTCCTGTAAACATGCATTTAAGTTTCATTTGTTTCGTAATATGTATCACAAAATTTTAGTATCATTTTTATAGACAAAAATTAGCAGGAAATTATGAATCGATCTTAAAACACAAGTTCACTGCAGGAAAACAGTCAGGCTTTAGGCGGGAATCGAACCCGCAACATCCGGTTAAGTAGGTTGCGCATTATTCACTCGCCTACGGAGGCGAAAAAAGAGACACCGACAATTTATAATAATTAAAATTTGTATCTTATCGTATCAAATTATGACGTCATGACAATAATGCGACTTACATTTTGTGCAATTTTCAATATAAGAATTCATTTTCATCGTAAAGGAAAATTTTGCTAATTAAATATTTTTCCCATAATGAAATATTTTAAAAGCAATTCAATTGAAAATATTTTTAAGTGAAACAAACATTCAGAAAAATGATTCTTCATACTTGAATGAAAAACAACAATTGAAACTTTTATTAAAAAAATATATTTTTTTTCTTCTTATGGCAATTTCATAATAGCCAGATTCTACAATCGCACTTTCCTGCACCGCTGATGCAATAACAACCACGAACCAAAGCCTATACTTAAATTATATTCAAGACTTCAAGAAAAAAAAAGAAATGAAACAAATAAATTGTATTAAAAAAGGAAAAATCCTGTCTGACAGCATTTTAAATATAAAAAAAAAACTAGAAAAACCAAATTATAACAAATAACAATAATAATAAACATCATGCCAGTGCAAAGCACAATCCAAGAGGAAACGGAGAGAGAGTGTTTTATCCGTATATGGATACAATAGCGTACATACAAATAGAGATATAAGCGAAATAACACATCCGAATGAGTTGATGTCAGAGATGGCACTTTTAAATTTAGATTGAAGCATCTGTTTTATGGCACTTTATTAAAGTTTTCAATTTTCTTAATATATTTTTCAGTTATAACTTATTCAAGGAGCTCACAGAAGCTCATTGAAATAATACTTTATAAGATTCAACAAAAACTCGGATTAGTTGCAATTACCGCCAATAACATTTAAAGCTCTTTAGGAGATATTCATGCCGAGATTCCATAAAATCTCTTCTTTAGTTGCAATTAACGCCAATAATATTTAAAGCTCTTTAGGAGATATTTGCACAGAGCTTCTATAAAAACTCTGCTTTAATTAAAATTAACATTAATAAGATTTTAATTTTATTTAAATATTTTTAGTACATGTTTGTACAGATTATATTTTTTATTATTTTTTGTTTGAATAATCGTTTAAAAGCTCAAAATTTTTCATTCCAATATCGGTAATAATTATTACTGATAATAATTATTACAGATTTCCTTTAAGGATCCATGTAGTTAATTTAGGGAATAAATTGCTCTTTAAAGTCTTTCTTACATTATTACAAGTACAGAGTAGTTTTAATATTAATAAAAAGTATTGATACACTGAAATATTTAAGTCGCTTGCAATCAGCTGTTTTATATAGGCAAATAAATGTGCAAATGTCAAAATAAATTGATTTAATTGGTTTACTATTGAAATTCCATATGGTAAATTAAAGTAATGGATTGAACGATATAGTTTTTGAGAAAACTGTATATTGATTTCAATTTATATATTATTGGAAATCAGCTGGCATTTTTCCAGACCACTTAAACCATTCAGAAAAATACTGTTCATAGAAACGATGATATTTTTCAGTTTCCAGATTTACTTTGACTTTTAATACTCTATTTTTTCAATTAATTCATTCAATTTTTTTTCTATTTACGTAATTGTGTATGACTATAATTTTTTAAGCACCAAAAAAAATTTTTGAAAAGAAGTAAACTTTTCTCTCAGCACGTGATGAAAAAGCTATTTGAACCAGCTGATAACACGAATTAATAAATTTGAAAGTATCTTTAAAAACAATCCATATTTTGCTGAATATTGTTTTTTGGGAATTTAGTGAGCCGAAATAATCTTAAAAATTAAACTTTGCACATGATCGCACATCTTACCGGATTGCCAAATTTATTTATTTGTAATTTTGCAAATTCACACTAAATCCTAAAAAGCAAACACATACTCGAGTTAAGAAATCTGTAAATATCGCAAATAAAAAATTGTTGCCAATATTTGCATTACTCAAAAATTGCAACAAAAAGGACTTTCACAGTCGCAACAAAAAGTAACTTTTATTGGAGACGATTCGAATACAAATCATTTCTGCTGTAAGATTAAAATCATTTTCAATTACTAGTCTCTTTATGTTAGAGTAAGCTAGTTGGGAACTGCCTCTCGGAGAAGATGAAAGTCAGTGTTTTTGGTTATTTATAATAGAAAAAAATATTTTATACAAAAATCCAAAAATCAAAATTGAAATAACACACACAATATATTTTTTTTTATTTTCTAAATTAACGCCGTTACACACCGATTAAGCACCCAACGCTTTCAGCGAACCAGAGCATACGGTTATCGCGCTAATCTCCATCGGGTGAAACATAAAAAAATCCACCAAATGTTGCGCCATCTGTCGTACGAACTTCAAACTACACAGAAACACTCCTCATGGCCCCTGAGAGCATGCATATAAAATTTGGTCAAAATCGGTTCAGTAGTTTTTGAGTTTATCGATCACGAACATACACGTCTTTTTTATATATACATATAAAGAAGAGATATATATTAACGAAGAAGCTTTTGTTCGTCCGATAATGTTTGAACTTTAACTATGAGTAAATTATAACAATGGCTCTTCAATTCTTGAAGTATTTTTACTTTCCGTCACACTATTCAATGGTGTGTATTCCAAAAGAAATTATCATTTTTAATGTCCATATAATAAAATTTGCCTCTAAACTATATCTCTCGGTTTTTATTTACAAGAATAATTTTTGTTTGGGTTTATTGCATTTTCCAAACTGTTTGCGATATAAAAATATTTATTGAAGTGAAAATTGCTGGCCATCTCCGATTTTCCTTGCTTTTGTTAAGTAATATGTTTGTAGTTTTGTGTGGCGTAGAATGTGTATCCATCCGTGGACTACGTTGATTCCAATCGCGATGTCAGTTGTCTGCCTTAAATATAAAAATGTAAAATCACTGTTTCCTAAGGGGGGTGTAAAGCATGATATCTTTTTTCTCAACTTGTTTTTTGTGGTCGTTGTTGCATTATACACAACTGCATTATTTACCTTTAAATTGTTTCACATTTATAGCGACGTATCTATTCATGTTACTATTTTTGCTTTTATTTTTTTTTCTTTTTTGTATTCTGGTAATTTTACGTAAAATTACATTTAATGTCCATAATAATAAACGCCAAAACCAAAAAAAAGGGGAAACAGTGGTTACAATTATGCTGTGGCAGATGTTTGCGATAATTACAATTCTTAAACAAAATTCTTTACATCATCCTTCAAAATTTAATTTCCTATGCCAGCTTTTGCATTCAACTAAACAAAATATAGTGAACCGTTATATAAAAATGAAATGAAATACTGAATAAACCGATACGAAGCAATTACTTATGCATCATGGCTTCTATCGCATAGGAGAGAAATCAAATGTAACTCTTGTTGTACTTCTTAGCTCTCAAATATAGGTAGTAGTGCAAAGTCGCCACTCTTATGGAGGACGCCGTCATTTTTTGAAATGATGTTAAATGTAAACAACAGTTATTTGTAAATAAACATTTTTGCACAGAATGCATACAAAAAGACAAACGGTTATCAGAAGCAGATCCAATTACACTGGAAATGAAAAGAGTTACCAAAACTAAATAAGTATTGGAAAGTTTTAAATCAGTTGTTACGCTTTCCAACATATAAATTTCTATTTTTGATTTTTAACATAAGTTTCTAAGACACAACGCTTTTGTGACACATTTTGATAACTTTTTAATGGCATTGTCAACAAAGTGTCAAAGTTTTTATATTGCTTTTGGCATGTAGACGTTTTTTGGAGAGTGCAACAGTATAATAGTGAGATATACCTTTCTTCCAGTGAAACTTGAAAAGTATAAAATTAATCTGAACATATATGAGTCATGTGATCCCACTAGAATTATGAAATCAGCTGTCTTAAAATTCAACTGTCAATCACGAATACATGCTAAATGTTTACAGCCTGGAGTATTTTATAGTGTCAAAAGAGAGTCAATATATTTTGGCTTTCGGTATGTTTTTTTCAGAAGGTTCAAAGTTAACAGAAAAATAATATAATAAAAAGAAAAATGTATTACTGATTCATATTAAGCTATCAGCTGTTTATGTTTATAGCAGAAAATCAAGATTTAATTGGTTTCTATAGTTATGACAGCGCAAAGTTTGAATACGTGGTTGCTCATTTGTTTGCCTCGAACACCAGCTAAACGTTAATATTATCTAAACGTAATATTATCATAACCATAGAAAATAGCTGTGCGAGGCCAAACTTATGGGCAATACTATAAATAATTACACATGAGATAACAGAACTCCATAACCATATCCATAACCAGTTTATCAGTTGGCCAATTCTTTTTTTTTTTTGGTAATTTTAAGTTTTACTTAAATTTTTGGATTTTTAGTTGCATTAGCTTAGCCGAAGGCCTCAGTAGCCGGTGCCTCTATCCATAATTTAATTATAACAAAAAATAAATAATTATTTGCATTAAATTATTTGTTAATAAAATAATTTATTTTAAATCTTATAGTTGAATAAATGGAGGGAGAAAAGTTAAGGCAGCCGTCGGAAGATGAAATCAAAAAGAGGCATGCATGGTTGAAGGACGCCAATCCTTTAAAAGTTAATGGTAAGTAATAGCGAATTTGCTGTAGTTAAAGTAAAATAATTTTTTGCGAATAGTGGGCATAGTCAAGATCCTCGGAATACACCTCGACAAACGCTGAACTTGGAAATGCCACATTGACACAAAATTAACTCAAATGAAAGTAAAAGCAGTTCAATTAAAATGGTTGATGCACAGAAATTCCACTCTTTATTTAGACTGCACTTTTCCACTATAAATCCATTCTAAAGCGATGAAGCTCCTCTAGCAAGAGTAATTGATTTAGCAGCTGACATTTATAATTCTACTGAGGTAAATGATTGGTTGAAGACTAATTTAATTTTTCTATTATTTAGGAAATCGAACATTTCGGATACTTGGTTATTTGTTCCAACTATCGACATTATACAGTACTTTGAAATAAACAGCTGTTCAAGGTTATGCCAGCACTAATGGCAACGGAAATATAGTTATGTTTACGGCTGTGTTATGGTTATGTTACGTCTAATTAGACTTTCTAAATAGTTTTACTTATGGCGCCACTTAAACCTTAAAATCTTTACTATGAATCTTCATGCCACATTTCGGCTTCACAAATTTACAAGCGTAGATGTATATGTATGTATATGTACCATTATAAATATTTCAATTAATTATAGAACACAAATAAAAAATTCTCCAACTTATGTTTCCTTCGTGAAAATCTCTAAATATCTCTTTTTTTTAAAGTATTGAAAAATTTTGCTATGAATGTTTGCAAAGTTTAATAGATTTTTAATTTTAATGCCTGGAGCGGTAAACTTCCAACAAACTTAATACGATTTTAATACTCAAGTATCGGAACCACAAACGCTATTTCTGTTTGCTGCGTCTCGATAATTATTAATTGGCTTAAGTTAATGGCGTCACACATATTTTACATCTTGTCATTGTCAATTGTATAATTTTTTTAAACCGTCATGCATCTTGTCAGACATTAAAAATTAAAATAAAACAATTTGATGAATGAATAAACTTTTGGTTTGTTTGTTGTGTGTTTGTTTGCTTTGTTTCGGCTTGTGCTGGAAAATGTTTCGTGCCGGGCGATAAAAATAAAAATTAAATGAAACAGAAAGAAATTTAATTATAGCGACAAATATCTCTATCAAGAATTAAAATGTTTATAAAAATTTTAAAAAGCCATTATCAGTTTTTTGAAAATTATTTTTTTATAGTTTCAACATAATTATGGTTCTTAGTTTTCCACATTATTTCATAAAAATGAAAAAAAAATTTGGAGAATTTTGTTTATTTGTTTCTTATTAGTGGAATATTAATTTTTTTTTTTTGGCTTTTAATTTTACCGAGGAATTGTTTACATAAATACGCATAAAATTATATTTGAAAAGCTGACTGACTGTATCCAGAAAACAAATCTGAAATCTGCAATCTCTGAGAGAAAGTATTTCGCGTACGACAGTTTAAATATATTTTGGTGCAATTTTTAACTTGTTTACCTTTTCCCTTATATTGTAAGTCATAGAGGTGTAAAAAGAGCCTTTTCTTCTTATTTGGGATCTTTTAAGTAAATTAATTAAAACAAGAGCAGAAAATAAAGATTAATTGGCTATAATAGTGGCATTGAATGAATTCATACATTTAAAAAGCAGGTACATAAATATACATGTATGTAAAATATTATTGAAAAATAATTTAAATATTTTATTGTATCTTAAAAAATAATTTTTTAAATTTTTTCTAAATAACCCAAGTTTTTATAAATTATTTTACATCATAGAAATATAAAATAAGTTAATCTTTCCCCAAATCTTTTCATATTATTTTATCGAGATTGCGAGCTTTTTTTTTATTTCTAAAATAATAATTGTGTAACTTTTTCCGGAATTATTAAATTTTATAAAAGTCGAAACAAACAAAAAACATAATTAGCCATGTTTTGAGCATTTCAAACTTTTGAAAAAATAATAATCAAAATTTATTGTTATTGAGCTTTTGCTTTTGACAGTTAATTCTAACTGTCAAAACAAATATCATATTATTATTGTACACTAATAAATAATAAAAACTGTACGGAATTTTGCAAAATACTTTCAGTTAAGGGATAAAATTTTAAAGTGCTGGTGAAAAAATATAGGTGTGCTGTAACAAAGATTATGTAGGGTCACCTTATTTTTGTGCACTAGTAGCCCCCAAGATTCAACACAAGGGCATAATTTTTGGGGCTTCCTCAAAGTGATATATTCCACATATATATTCACCATTTATTTATAATCAAATCTTTTTATTATTTTAAGATCTTTAAATTCGAGAATAAATAACTTTTCATAATAGATATAAATAATTTTGAATATAAAATGGTTCAATACGCAAAATTTAGAAGAATTTGGGATTTTCAAGTTGTCTTGGGAGATGGGAGAGAAACACAAAAGCTGATCTGATTCCATTCTATTTTAAAAAATCTCAAAAAAATAGCATTATAGGTGGGACTCTGTGATAAAAATATAATACAGCTGTTTTAAGTAAATGCAACTCTGATCACATAAAAACGGCACACACTATCATACTTTCCATTTGGTTAACTATGACATCATAGTTAACCAAATGTATAGAATCGCTATGGAATTTCCGTAATACGCCATTCTTAAATTAACATTTTTATAAAATTGAAAAATTCATTATAAAGACAGGACTCCACTCGGATCAATGTAACAACAACGTTTGTCTGCATGTTGCATGCAGCTAAATAATAAATTAATTTCCTTTCATTTGAAATTTGTTTCGTTCTACCTCTTCCATATAATTAGGATAAGGACTATAATTTTTATAATAATTTTCCATTGCTTTATTAAGGCTAATCATGCATCTCGTGCAGCTGGCCGTACATGAGCGATTAAAGTTGCTGACTTTCTTTGTTTTTTTGTTTGTCAGAAATTACAACCGAACTAAAATGTAATCCAGTGTCTTTTCTGGCGAGTTTTACTATCAAAAATCTAACCATGCTCTCCCAGTAAGAAAATCTAAAATATTTTTCTCATAAAAAGATTTAAACATCTTTTAATCCTAAAAAAAATTATCCGTCCTTATTTGAATTTGAAGGGAATTGACGTGAAATATGTCTTTTCATAAATCAAATGAGATTTTTACAGTTTTATAATTGTTCTTTTATTACAGGTGATGATGTCGAGAGCACACATAAAGCATAAAGATTTCATCCATACCTAAGCCAGCCCATGGCAATGAAAATTAATAAAAACTATTTTAATTACAGCAGCCATTTTTATTGTTATTGTATCATTTACTCTCAAGTTATCAAAGTTTTATTGCCAACTTTAAAGCATGGCGACCACAACCGGCAAGTTTTTCGATGTACTGCAAGCGATGTGTAAACCATTTCGTAGTTAAGAGAAATTTATTCAAAAGTTCCAATTAATTAAGCAATAACGACTATCTGGAAAAATATAACCAATACGTGCATTTTCTATTTTTCTCGTTTATCAGTTATTTGTTATAACTAAAAATACTGTCAGCTAAATCAATGTCACTCATGAACGAAACGCAAAAATCCTGTTGTGTAAATGTCAAACATTTGACATTCGTTTTGCTTGTGCGAACGTCAATGTACATCACGATACTTCTATTCCCCGAGTATGTTCAACTAGACAGACAGACAACTAGACGGAAAAAATAAAAATTAGCTGGCATTTGAAAACAATGGCAGGTAAAATAACATGATAATGGCAACATAAATAAAGAAATTACGGCAAATACTCAGTTGAAGAGAAAACCAGCGAACGTAGGAGTAGACGAATATGCATCTACTATTTGAACTCTAAAATTAATTAGAAAATTGCGAACCTAAAATAGAATTTGTTTCGCTGGAAACAGACGAAGCGCTTTCATTTCCAACACGCTTGCAATCTAAATTTAGTACAATGCAAAACAAAATAAATGAAATAGAGATAATGTTTGGTTGCAGGGTCAGCACAGTTTATAGCGTGGAAATGTATTGCTTGCAAATATTTGCATATTTTTCGACAAATTTGCGTAAACCCCTGTTTATTTATTCATCAAAAACGGTAAAGGCTTGGCCCTCCGACATGTGTCTTGCCAAAGCTTCACAGCGAAAACACTATAATGACGTTAAAGGTCATGATTTATTATCATATAAAATAGCGCCATTTATCAGCCAAATTGTGATTAAATTACAGTTTCCCTAACAGCAGAGCAACTTTTATTTCAAACAGCTGATTGAAAATATTTATTTCATTCCTTTTTGTATACTAATGTAGCAACTACCCCGCCAATTTAAAGCCATTTTTTCAAGTTGATCATACTACACCTACTGTGAAACTTTCCTGTGAATGAATTTTATGATTGTATAGCATAGTGAACAATCACTCAACGCTATTTAATATTATTAGGCTTGAAAAAGATTGTAAAATTTATTAGCTCTTCAACGAAGATAATTAATGAGCATGAGAAGTTCATGAAATGCAAACCTCAACAAATATGCGTACGTGCTTTTTATTTATAATTAACTCTTTTCATTATTTTGTATCGTGTATGGCTTAAAACTTGCGCTGGAAAACTTTAAATATGCGGCCAGAATATGCACTGTCAGTAAATGTGAAATACATTACATTTTATTACTTCATTATTTTGTAAAGATCAGGGGTGCAACATGCATATATGCCTCAATGGTTGTCTAAAACCATTTTTTAACTATCTGTATTTTGCCACAGTTTTCACAGGCTCTTTTATGTCGATTGTATCACACAGTCATACTTGGCATATTGAGAGAGACTGCATTGCGAATACACTATCCTGCCAAGTATGTCATACTGCATTAATGCTTTTTAACTCGCGTTTGCAAGAGCAACATCATGTATTCATTTTTATAACTTCAACTATTGCCTACAGAAGGTATTCAGCATTCAATGCAAATACGTTTCGAAAGCGCAAAAGCAACACTTTAACGCATTTTCATGATATTTCAGCAATAAATATACACACTTGCATTCGCAATGCAATCGCATTTATAGAGTGCTAAATACCTATTGTGTTTTTTTGCTATGCGTGATGCATTTGCAACTCTGATATTAAAACAGCTGACAATGCTAAGCCATAAAAATATATTTCTCAAACAAAGGCCATATTTCACTAAACTACACAGTCTAACGATTCATAGTGATTTTCCCCTATTTTAAAAAATCGCATGAAAATTGTGTTGCCGGTGCCATACTATAATAATACAAAAATAATTCAAACAAATTTTTCTTTATTGCAGGAAAAGCAACTCTGATCGTATGAGAATTGTGTATTTATGAAAATATAAATTCTGGCATTTGCAGGCCACATTATTTTAAATTTTCAACAGATATGCAATATTTAAAAAGTCGTAAGATTGTGTACCATAGTTTATCAGGGCCTATAAGGCTACTATTTCAAAAATATGAGCTCCACTTAAAAGATCACTATGCTTTACCTATGAACATTCAAATGGAATTTACACTGGGTATATTAGAATTGCTATTACACGAGTATGAAATCAAAATCTTCTGATACATACGAGTTATTAATCATGATGGCATCCCATTCTTGCATGCCAGATATAACCATATAACAGCCACTAAGAGTTGATTGCATTAGGCTAACCCAATTATTGGTGTACATATAAATATCATAAGCGGTGTACATGATATTGGCTTGGTAAAACATTATGGCGAATAAAAATTTTGTGATGTCATTCAAATAAATACAGACTCAATTCAAGGAGGGATTCATTTGTTTTTAGTTGGGTTAATGTGGCAATATTGCTTACTCCTCCATCGGTGTAAACAATATTCTAAACTGATATTTTATAACTAAAACCAAATTTACTCGTAATTATGATAAATTTTCCCCAAAATTATGTTAATGAGGAAAAAATAATGAGGATTAAAATTTGATTTATTTTGGAAAAGAAAATATTCCTTATAAATTTGCTTTGCCTGCTTCTAGCATGCCAATACAAGGAATGGTTTGGACATGCAACACTGTAAGGTCTTGGGAAAAATCTCAACTGAGATTAGAAACTTTGGAACTGCTCATAATCATAAGATGACATTTTGAAGAGGAATTTTTTGAATTGAAAGGAAATGAATTCGGCCGCAAAACTGCGGAAGTAAAAAGTAACATACCAAGGAATTTTAAATATCCTTCCTTGAAACACTCACTGTAAATAACAAATTTTGTTTTGTTTCAAATATACAAAAATCTTTAAATGTGCCCATGTTACACGGACTCAATGCTCATCGTATATATGTATATGTAGATTTTTAAGAGCCCACGTCAGAGTAGAATACCTCATGAATCAGTTCAAATGAAATCTCAGCAATTACTACATACGAAATGATTTATCGCTGCATACGTACTCTATTAGCTAATGTAAGGACACAATTGAGTTTTAATTATCTCCAAGAGGCACTTAAATATATTCGCAATCATTCAGTGCTGCATGTTTTATAACTCCTGCAAGCAAGTAGCGTGTCTTACAAGAAGACCATCCACACTATTCATTCGCCATAAAGCAAAATGGCTGGCATACACACACAGTTACATGAGCGTGCATATCTATTGGTATGGCAAAGAAGTGAAAAGGCACGTGCAAATGTCCCTGTATGTGAAGAACAGTATACCGAGCATGTTAATAAATTATAACGCTCATGCCGTCAGTATTAAATAAAATAACGTTATTGGGGATATTTAAAACTCATCGTGCCTTCTTTTTTTTTTATTATTAGTCTTCATTTTATGTTGTACGTAAATGATAAATATGTCAAAATTAATTGGCATACAACGTTTTATTTCTCATAATATTTGCAGAAACATGTTCGTGGCAACGCATTCAAGCAGACACACAATATGAGTTCAGAATTATTTACGAATATCAGCGTGCATTGGAAAGAACTTTAAATAACTAAAGTTAGACTCTTTCAAAACGCTGATTTGACAGTTTGCAGTTATTTGTAATTAATTTAATTACGTGCAATGGCTACTGAGTAGAATTTAAAAATTGTTTCAATTTCTTTAAAAAGAATTCGTTCATTTGAGAAGCGAAATGCAACAGTATTTATTCCTTTCGATTATGTGGCAGCACATTTAGAAGAACTTTAATGCTGGAGTTAATGTCGACGCCGTAAACGGCGTATGAACGCTGAAATTGTGATGTTCGACGTTTAATTTCATTTTGCTGTTAATGTCAACGCCGTACACGACGTTTAAATATAAACTGCTAATTTGAAAATTTATTTACTGAAATATTTGTAATTAAATACTTATTACTTATTTTTTTCCAAATCTCTTCTTTAAGAGTTGTATTCTTATAGTTCTTGGAGAATTTGTTATATAAATATTTTTTAATATTTAAATATATTTGTTTTTATAGGGAGATATTACCAATTTTTAATTATTATATACATATATAAAAAATAAATATTATCCCCCTATAATATCAATATTAATAAATTTAATTTGTTTGTTTTCCCGAACAGCATCTATAATTTTCTCATTTAATGTACTATCCGAGCTCATTTTAATTTAAAAAAAATAACAATAGTTTAAACAAGTACAATAATCAGATAATTATGTATTATGTATTTTGGTTTGACTTTTCATGGTACGCCGTACAAACGCTGAAAAAGTTGAAATCGATTGAACTTTTTCAGCGTTTAATTTCAGACGTCGTTGAGATTAACAGCTCTCATACAATTTCATACGTTTCAACTTTTTTTTGACAGTTGACGACGTTCAGACGGCGTTTACGACGTCGATATTAACCCCAGCATAAGACTTTTAGTACGGAGTGAAATGCACCTAATAGCCACCTCACAACCAACAAAAATCAAAATCAATGTTTTTTTTGTAGGTAAAAGTTTAATAATATTCTATTGAATATTAATTTTGCATTTTCTAGTGCGATTTATATAAAAGATAAAAACAACTTTATCTATAAATGTCATAATTAAAATAAAAACAATATATATTTTTTTTTGTTCACTGGGAATAAGCTGGCGTGGGTAGAACGTGAGTAATCACTTTGCTTTTTTATTGCTACTCACTAAATTGATAGCGTTAGCATAACAATAACGTCGTCTACGAAAGAAAACCTTAAGAACTGCACAATTTTTGCAATTATTTTCTTTTCACAGAGTTTCAATTGAAAAATAGTTCATGAATTTTTAAAAAAGAAGTGCTTTTAAGAGTCATTATTATTTTCTAACACTGTAGCGAGTTATAAATTTGTTGAAGAGGCTAAGCATCTAAGAGGTAATTAAAATGTAATTACTTACATAAAAATTATGTGCTTACTATTCTTTTATTCCCGCCTTTTCATGCAAACTTCAACTGCGTGGTTAACTACACTGTCCCCTCCAGCCTTGCCAAACACAGAATAAAGCCGAATTATGTTTAAGACAAAGTGCTTAAAAAAATAAATCTTTTATTAAATGCAGTTCTAACTGCGTTCTTAGAATTGTAAATCTTTTTTTTATGGTTTGGACAACTAAAGTGTTTGATGAAAACAAGGATGCCAGCTTTTGCATACTCCCAAAATCCCTCTTAGCTCATTACAAATCAAATAGTAAGTTGCGCAAATAAAAGTTGCACACATTTTTTTAATTATGTAAAAGAATTATGTTTTTTTTTCTAAGAGCAGCACAGAGGCGATAGCCCCTACTCATGTAATTCATGGAGCAGTTATAAAAAAATGGATGCATATAGAGAAGATAGATGGTATGGTGTACAAACAGCGGCTGTTGAGCTTATATATGGTAGCATTTTATTAATTATAGCCCCTCGATGGTATAATGGTTAGTATACCCGCCTGTTACGCAGGTGTCAGGGGTTCAATTCACTGGGGAGCCAGAAGCCAAAGGCGTCGGTAGCCAGTGCTTCTATACATATTGCAATTATATTCATATAATTGTAATACTTGGTAGATAAATAAATAAATAAATTTTATTAATTATGTTTTCTGCTACAGAAGGATGGTGAATGCGCTTATCATGTCTTGCTTGCTGGCAGCATTTTATTCTCCGGCTTGGGAGAGGACAAGTGAAGCAGAGTGTATGTTGTCAGACATTGCCTGCAGGCAGTTATTAAGTGGCCGGTGATTAAGGCTTCATCAGTTAAACATTTAAGCAACAAGTATTTGAGAAAAAGCCATAAGAATATTTTGTTTTTTTATCACTGCTGGAGGTAGGAATCGAACTCATTACCTCAGCCATTTGTAGTTGGCCAGCTTGTTAACTATTTAATATCAAATATTTTGAAAATGTTTTTATATCTTATACATACCAGCGTTTGCGAAATAATTCTAGATAATGAAAAACTATCAGACAAATTTTAAACTTTTTACAAAGAATCTGAAGTGCATTCAGATTTTCAGATATATATGATTTTAGAAATATGAACATGTTTTTCTTTTCTGTATTTATAACATCTTATCGCCAACACATCTCCAACCAGAAAAGACTTTCTACACTAAAGAATTCCCCAAAGATTTCCAAAAAATATTAATCCCCAATTACAAATGAAAAATCCCCCAATTGGCAGCAAATGCACAAAACTGGTTACGATTTTACTAATGGTTCTACTAATGTATTCAAGTCATCATAACTTTAAAGAATTTTTTTCGCCATACGGAAAACTAACAATTACATAAAGAAGAAAAACTGAAATCCTAATTAAATATTGTTTAAGCTGTTGAAATAGGAAGAAAAAAAAAAGTGGATTTAGTAAAAATTAAGAATGACTTTCTTTTTTGCCAACTGCTGCTCGAAAAAATGTAAGGATGTGTGTACAGTAGAAGTGTATTTCAATGTGGCGATTTCCTAGAACCATACACTCATTCTATTTGCAATTAACTACGGAAATGAATCCGAATCTGTTTGGTTTTGACGAAGTCTAAAGAAACTTAAATAAAGTGTGCAAGTGTACGCTATAAGTCACTTAAATAATGTCTTTAATTTAAACAATTTTTAACAAGTAGACAGAATGAACTTTAAAGGTCGTGCATACTCGTGCTCTTGTCATATTTTTAATTTCGTTAAGATTTTGAACTGCCTTTTTGCCTGTCAAAGCAAAATTTAATTTGCCTACAAAAAATATTGTATTTTCAAAATATATATATTGTATTTAAAAATATTAATATTTTTGTATATGGAATTTCTATATATTAGGTCGTTTTGACAGTCTGTTATAGTGTCACAAAAATAAAACTTTTTGAAATTAAATTTCTCATTTTTTTAAATTAAAAATTAATTTTCTTCTGAATATTAATTATTAAGCATGTAATGCTTTTAAATAATAAAAAATATGTTTGCAATTTAAAAAATTCAATTACTTTTACACTTAAAAATAAAAATATTTTTTTGTTTACAATCCACTGAATTTAATTCGTAAATGAAAAATAAATATAATACGTTTGCACACATTTACTTGAAAATAAAAAAATAATAATATTAAATAATAATATTTTTTAAAAAAATAATGTTAAAATGGGGCAAGACGCAACGGGGCATACATACATACTTGCATTTTCGCACCGAAAATTCGCGGGGAAAGTTGAGATGATGGAAGTGACTACACAGTTCGCAATCGCCTCTAAAATGCAGAAGTTAAGTTTATCCTCTTCAGTTTGCACAGAAAGAAATTACTAGAAATTATTTGTTTTTCTTTATAAGGTCGAAAACTTTTCACCTTCCCCTTGTATATGTATTAAAAAAATATATATGAAAGTGTATACACATATTTTCAAGTTTGCAAATGCATTTACAATATAATTAATTTTTGTTAATAATAAGTACAAAATTACAGATACTTTATTTAATTTTTTTTTTTTTTTTTTTTTTGAAATGGAAGCATGAAAGTGCCATCGTCTTAATGTCTCAAATTCTCTGTTTCGTGTATAAAAGATATAGCCGGGGGTTTACTGTCGTTCGCTATGCGTAGAAAATGTTCGCAAAATTAAACATTTGGTACCAAAAAAAATGAAATTATTTACTTTCATCTATCAAATTAGAGATGTATTTAAAAATGTTACACAACCACACGGTGTATTCCAAAGGAAATCAAACTCTGATCGGAACTATCCTTTTAAGGTCGAGTATGCCTAGTCGGCTAAGAATTTGAAACCTTTTGAGTTAAAAGTGAATCAGTGTTATAAGTCGTAGAATTTTCAAAACGTTATGAACCTTTTCATAAAATTATAAAATTGTTTGCCTCTTTCTTCTATTATAGTGTGGCACCAGCAATGCCTCTTTGATGAGATTGTTTAAAATAGGAAGGGTATAACATGAAATTTTCGTGTGAATGTATTGTACGAACGTTTAGAATAGTGTATTAGGCCCTTAAGCAGGGTTGCATTTCTTTAACCAGCTGACAGCACCTGCTGGGCTAGTTACAAATTCTGAATGCGACTTATAACTACCTTGGGACTATTTCATAGTTCATGTTTTTGTTTTTCTTGTCATAAATGTAAGTATTTAAGCAACTTACGTATTTACAACATCTGCTGTGACTTCTGTGTACGCGGCGCTACTTTAATAAATAACCAAAAAACCATTTCATTCGTATAGACTTTACAAATTTTGGAACACACACATTTTCCCACAACCTCTAAATGCCAGTGCGTCAACAAGCAAAAGTTAACATAAATACACACAAGTAACGCATACGTGATAGCAATATGAATAGAGCGCTACAGCTGGACAAACAAATTAAGCTTGTTTAATACACTATAGCGATATCGCAAAAATTAATTTAAATGTGTAAATAAAAAAGCAAGTTTATGAAAACAATGCACGCATATCATTAGAAGAATGTCCTAATGCGCCAACAGCCGAGTAAAGAACATGTCTGTTCGAAAATGGTTGAATTAAAATTTCTTATTTAAGTGATTTGCAGTGTGGGAATTTACACACACACACAAACATACATATTTGCAGAGGAAAGTGGAACGAAACTGTTTAACATTTTCCGACTGAATCTGCCAATTAACATATTCGGTGAATACTTTGTTTGTTTGATGTTGAGCTTTTTCATTGGTGGCAGGTGGCAGCGTTGCCATTTTGGTTATATTCCCTTGTATGTGTACTTATATTCTTTTTTTTTTGCAATTTAATGTTTTTCAAGCAAGACAATGAAATTGAAAATCAGAGCTTATTTTGGAAAAAGAAATTAAAATTTTTTGTTTATTTTATATGAAGTTTAGAGCAAATATATTTTATATATACATATAAACATATATATTTCGTGTTAGTTCCGACAAAAATACAACATGCGATTTGCATCAAATACTATACATTAAATTTTGATTTGTCTTCGAAAGTAAGCGATTTCCAAATTTCTTCATTCTCAGATACCAAATAAAGGAATCAGGAAGGAAAACTTAAAAGCAACAGAGAAACTTATTAATAGCACAGATTTGAAATCGTCCGTATGTCAGTCGCTGATAATGAAAAATTAAAAGGAAGCAAATTTTAGTTAAAAAAAATATTGAAATTACTGCTGATGTACAATATATATATGTCGTTAAATTCGTTAGCAGCATTTTCCATCATGGAAATGGAATAATAAAAAAATTTCTTAACATTTTTTTATAATTGCTTATCATTGCGTCACTATTCAAAAGCTGGCAAAGGAATAGTTTCCCGTTGATAGAAACGACTTCGATTAACTTTCATAAATTTTTTAAGAAATTTTTATTAAAAAAGTTTTTGTTAGTGGCAGCACTGATTTGAGGTTGGTAGCTTATCTTATACTGCAATTATATTTATTTAATTTAAAGTCAGTTGCCTTACTTTTTCATTGAAATTTAGTACAGAATTTTAAACTTAATCTTGCGGACGAAGTTGCAATTCCACAAAGCAGGACCGTGATGAACTAATTTCTGAGTATCGGAAGATTTTAGAAAATATAAAACTCTGAAAATTTTGTTTCCGGTCGAGTTATGACATTCGATTAGTAGAATTATGCCAAGAAACTATTTCAATGAACATTATTTGTTGCATGAAACGTAATGCCCCTATGGGAACTCGCTTTCAGCAAACTTCTCATTGCAAAAAGAATGAAATCATTTACTTTCATCTACAAAATTAGAGTTGTATTTAAAAATGTTACACAAGCACACGGTGTATTCCAAAGGAAATCAAACTCTGATCGGAACTATCATTTTAAGGCCATGATCCAACATCCTACACAATCGTACAATTTGTCGAGTATGCCTAGTCGGCTAAGAATTTGTGACCTTTTGAGTTAAAAGTGAATCGGTGTTATAAAATGTAGAATTTTCAAAATGTTATGAACCTTTTCATAAAATTATAAAATTCTTGCCGTCAGAGTTGCATTTGTTTGTATCACATTTGTATAATACAAATGCGATTTTTTTAAATGCAATGAAATCAATTCTATTTTCTTGTGAATGAATCATACGACTTTGCTGGATAGTTAATCATGGTCTTTATGAATATTTTCGTACAGCCTTTCAAATCGTACCACTTGTCAAAAAAGTTTTTACAAGCACTGTACAACTTTGCCAGCAGACATCGCCTTTATTACTGAATACAACCTTTTCAAATCGTTAAACATGGTTTTGTTGTGATTCTCCCATAGGCAACTATTTGCCACCATTGGAAGTTCGCTGCCCATGGATCTTATGATGCGCTTTCATACACATTCTGCATTATGAAAGATTAAATTTAACAAATACATTCTGGAGTTCCACTGTCTAAAAATTCTATAGTACCACATTAAGGTATTACTTTGCCGCAGTATAAATTGTACAACATTAAAGTATCTTTCGTGTTTAATTGGTCACATTAAAAAATCATTTTTGCAAGTACAAGTACCATTCAAGAATTCTCAAGGCCATTCAACAGCAAACCAATATGCATCTCTATTGTACGCATCTCTCCGCAGTGAAGTGTTCGGAGAGATAGTGAGAAAACAATGCACAGAAAGGGGGTGTTTGGGAGTGTGTAATGTATGCTGTGTATGCAGTTGCTTTAAATACTGTGGTGGCACAATTCACAATTTTATCTAGTTCATTGTGGCTGACATTATAAGCGTACAATGAAGTTTACCGAAAGCCAAACACATTTTTCGCACACGCAGCTTATAATTTGTGACAGAAACGTGTACGAAAAACACAAATGACACAAACATACAATCATAAATTATATAATAATATAATAGTCGGTGTATTTAACGTACGGCATTTAACTCATGTTCAGCCAAAGAATTATAAGCGTGCATAACCGAACTAGCAGTGCTAGGAGGGAGATCTGAAAATTACTTTTACAGTTTCAGATAAGAATGAGATAAAACATTTTTTTTTTAAATAACACTTATTGGTGCATTTATTTCATAGCAATCTAGTATACTTAACACCAATAAGCTATTTGAGTTTAACTTAAATTGATACGGTTACAATTATAAAGTACTTATCCTATTATATATACTTTTTATTTCTGTTAAAGTTAAATATTTTGGTCACTATATACGTTCATGTGACTGAGCTTGCTGTTTTGTCTATAGTTAGCTCACTATTTTACACAAGTTCAATAGGTTTCACTCGTTTTAATCGTCTGATTATGTCAACATTGTCGAGGAGTTGGTGAGCCTCAGTGTTGATATGGTGTTGAAGTCTTCGTTCATGACTTTGTGCAAATTTTTTTGATAACGTTGTCGACAATCTCCACATCCAAATCCTTATGTATGTTGTCATTTCTGATGTACCACGGAGCATTAACTATGGCACGAATTACTTTATTTTGGAATCGTTGAATAATCATTCTATTGCTTTGACTGGTGCAGCCCTGCACTGAATACCATAAGTCCAGAATGGCTTAAGGACTTGCTGATACAAGAGTAACTTGCTGTATGTTCACAGGGCAGAATTTCTACCCAATAGCCAGTACATTTTTCTGTATTTTAATTTGAGTTCTACTTGTTTTTTCTTGACGTGTGGTTTCCACCTCAGTTTTGTGATAAAACATGAGATAAAATGTTAATTTGTATCTCTTTGCACTTATGAAGAATAAAACAAACAAATTCCTTGTTATCGCTACGAGAAACATTTCAAATTTCTCTACATTTATTTCATTCCCCTGTAATGCTCCATCAAACAGGATGAATTGGAGAGTTTTTACAAAATTGTACAAAATTAGTTTGCGAGCCTTGAATTATATATACATATATATATATATATGTATGTTCTTTATCCACATAAGAAGGGAAATGTATTGTGGTTTGTCTATCCATCCGCCCGTCTGTCCTCGGCATTTTTGCTTAAAATCAAAAATTTCTAAACCAATCTGTTCAGAGTTTTCTCAAAATTATTCACAAAAATCAGCAAAATCGGTTAAAGAATAAAAAAAATATAGCTAAAAAATTCTGCTATAAATTGAAAATGTAAAAAAATTTTAAACTACAAAGGTTGGGATAACCAGCCACTCGGCCACTTGGCTCGCAAGAGTGTGCTATGAAACATATTCTTGGAGTAGGATATATAAGATTCGACACAGTCGCATATAACACTTTTACTGGTTTTCTAAACAAATTTTAGTACGGCAAAATTCAATGCAAACTCGTTTAACAAAAACAAAAACATTTAAGTAGTGAAGAACGGCTGCCACAGATTAAAAGCATAAATCGTTTATAACGCCCTTAACCCAAAAACAAACAAAAAAACAAAAAAAACAAAAGAACACAATAACTTAAACAGCGACATTCATGCTTGAGCCAGCAACATCATATTCCACACTGTCTCAAATTACAATGAGCACAATTTTCAATTTGTCACAATTTCTTTTCGTCTTCTGTAGACAATCTAATTTAACACTTTCCCACAGTCGAACAATAAAACACGCACAACACACAGAGCAGATGCATTTAACCTGAGTTGGAGAGTTTTTCTTGTTGTATGGAGTGCATCCATACAACATTTTCAAAGCTGAAAATGAAAGCGACGGTGGTGCTATTAAAAACCAATTATAATAGCAAATGCGATTATAGAAATTCATACTGGGAGGTCCCCCTCCCTAAAATAAGGCATTACTATATAGAACAGTGGAAAATTTAAAGTAAAACTGGTGTATGAAAGTAAGTGGAAAAAGCAGCATTAAACTAATGTCGTAGAAGAGGAAATAGAGAAAAGCTCTAAGCTTTTGCTTAAAGCCATTAAGTATAATTCTACGCCACACAACTCCTAAATGCTTTAAACCTTTTTTTAATATTTTTGCGCCACATAATAAACAAATAAAAGCAAATGTTTCCATTTTCCTAAGCCGTGTTGTTCCAACGTGCTCTTGTACAGAAAATGCAGGCAGAGTTTTGTATGAAACGAGGATATCGTTAAAAACTACTATACAATTTTTGGCTGCTTGTTGAATGAAGAATGACAAAAAATAGACCATTAAAGCCATTCCCGGCAAAGCCTATAACAACTGGCCCTGAACTTAATACAGAGTACCTTTAAGACATACTTTTAAAAAATAGTTTTAGCAACACATCAAATTATATATTCAATATAAGCCAATAAACTATTAGACAAGCTTTCCAGGGGTCGGAAATAAAATAAAAAAAAATTAAAAACTTGAGAAAATCAAGTGAAATTTCAACGAAAATGGGTCAAATAAAAATATATGCCTTAAATGATCTAGGAATATCTCACAATATATTATGATCTTCTTTTGGTGAGTACTTTCAAAATTTTCTACAAAAATTAAAATTTATACTTGGTGCGTTGAAGCGAAATCATCTGAATTTTTTAGTCGTATACCGCCTTTCTAATCGCAGCTTTAATAGCCCTTCAAAAGCTCAAATTTACATATTCATGCTTTTCCTTTAAGCACATTTTTATAAAATAAGTGGATAAAAAACTATTCAGCTGAGATGAAAGAGCAGAGATATAACAAAAAAGTCTTCATATGAAGACATGCAGAAGTGCCGAAGTTCAATACTGAAAGCACTTACAAATCATTCAAATATCTACAAACAATGTAGATAATTTTGTATAGAAAAGAAAAAAAGAAATGCACTGCCAAGAAATCCGAGTCCTGATGAATATATATATGTACATACATACAATTATTGTAAATCATGGTGCACACGTGCTCTCATATGAAAACTTCCGTAAAAAAGTAATTTTGCTTTAATTAGGGATCTCAAACAGCAAAACTTTTAATTGATTGAAATCTAAAACGATTTTCGCCATGTTTGTTTCAACTTTTCACTTATAAAATAGAAATACATGAGATAAATCCACTGCTAGGATTATCAACAAACCATAATTAAAGGAGATAGTCGTGATAATAAGACAGTGCATTGGAACGCTCAACTACTGATTCGCAGATATGCGAATCATTAACTCCATTCGATTTGCTATTGGAATGAGAAAGCGATGAAGGCTTAATCGGTCACTTGCTATGCTAATCCCACACTGTGAATCATGGCGAAATATATCAATGAAATATTTGATGCATAACTTAAAGCTTAGGCAGGCCTTATAAAAATCTATCCTAATATCAGCAAAAATAATTCACTGCATTTTGTGCAATGAATGCCATAAAAATTATTAATTAAATTAAATTTTTTAAATTAAATATTTAAAGCTGAAATTAAAAATTTCATTTTTTAAAGTAAAATTATGTGTAACAAAAAAACTATTTTCAGCTAATTCTTTTCTAATTAAGTTTAATTTCAAGCCCCTCGATGGTATAATGGTTAGTATACCCGCCGGTTACGGAGGTTGAGGAGGGGTTGAATTCACCGGGGAGCCAGAAGCCAGAAGCCAAAGGCCTCAGTAGCCAGTGCTTCTATACATATTGCAATTATATTCATATAATTGTAATATTTGGTAAAATAAAAAATAAATATAAGTTTAATTTAAAAATATTCTTTATTTCTATAAAAAAAAGATATTTTATTTCTGTATTTGCAGGGAAAGTTGATGTCATTTGTGTGTGGGAGGCGATATTAACTATTTAATTCTTTTAAAGTTCGTATCAAAACAAGAGTCTATACCGTTTTCAAGACGTTCTGATCACTGCCAGCACAAAAAATATGAATTTAATTTCCTTCCAGCGTTACCGTTCTTTTATTCGAGTCAAGTTTAGCTATTCTTTTACTCGAATGTGTAGAAAATATTTTTTTTTTTTGGTTACTCTTCTAAACAACAAATTATATATGTATGTATACGTACATATAGAAAGATTCATTCTGTTAAACGAGCACAAATTTGCGAATAGATCTCTGAAAAAAGCTTTTGTTAAAAAAGGTTTTTTTTTTGGTATTGTGGCCACATGCTTTGCCAGACAAGGCAGAGTCTCCTTCTAGTTGCATATGCAGTCACATCAGTGTCATCGCCGGCAGCAATAATATCTAAACACTTTCTTCACTTTTTAACGACCAACTATAAAAAGTCTTAAGCAGCTTCAGCTAATCCTGACGGGCTTTTCTACACTTTCCTTTTGATTGAAAACAATTCGCAGGCACGTCATAAAATGCCTACTTTTCAATATATTTTTATTTCTTGCCGTGTAGAGGTAAAAACATACAGAGCTATGCATACACTGCGTTCTTTGAAGCAGCTGCAAATGACATTAAGTGCATCTAGTACAATTTATGGGACTTAATGCTGACTGAAAGTAGCAAAATCGTAGTGTTTCCACCAGCCTGATGAACAGTAGTAGAAGTGTCGTGCTGCGACAGTAAAAGATGCACTGAGCTTTTGCAACAGTGCCATCTGAGGAAGTGCTGGAAATAATTATTTATGGAAAAGTTTTTATAGCAAACTTAAAAATATTCACTTCTATCAAAATATTAATAGAATTAAGTAAAAATTCTCATTTACAATGGGAAATATGTAAAAATTGATGATTAATTACAATCCAATACTTGGCTTTTCTTATTAAAACTTAAGATTCAAGCTTGAGAAGACAATGAAAGTAATTTACGTTCAGTAAAAATATTCGCCGAAATTACTACGAAATAATTTTTTTTATTCGTTTGCCATTTTATACCTCAAAAATCTAGTGCACAATTCCAACCAAATAATAAAAAAAATATAAATTCGTGTTGCAAGTATATTTTTAAACCGATTCATATTCGCAGTTGGAGAAAATAGTAGTTAGTAATGAAAAAAAAAGCTTAAATTCGGTATATTTTAAGGAAAGCTTTCATATTACATAATTATTTTACTTCATGCAGGATTTCTTCCAGTGAAATTACATGCAAGATAATAAATCATATCATTGATTATTTGTTGGTATTTTATATTCGGCAAAACATGTCTGCTCTTTCAGTAACAATACAGCTTAACCATTAAGAAAGCTTCCAAACATATCTTTCCCTTAACATGCTAGAAATAGCAATTGAAAGGACCATTAAAGGACATTTAAATATCTATCAAACTCTTTGGATATGGCATGATTATCAAAGTGAGTGCATGATGCGAAGAATTTATTCAGCCTCCATGACCACTAAAAACCGGTTGAATTTTACGTCAGAAGAATTTTCGCCAATACAAGACCGAAAAGACTGCAGATAAAGAATGTAAATCAAAAAAAAGCTGGATGTATAGTTTCATAAATTGATTTTTGACGAAAATAGTATTAATGAATATGAATATTAAAGTTAAACAAAATCTTATTCCACATTGGATTCCAAGTCTTTATACCACCACTTACAGCTTTTGTTCTAAATGCTTCCACCATATTGGAAATTTAGAAAAAATCATTCGTATTTATTTACTTCACAAATTATACATAAATATAAATAGATGTATGTGTTTGTGCATATATATGTCATTTTAATGGTATACAAAAATGTGAAAAGGATTTTTTAAAGGAAACTCTTTAGCTACAAGGATCGCTGGCATAAATGTCTGCCAGGATAACTTTTCTAAGCGAAATATATCCTGACGCAAGTGCTTGCCCACTTGGATAAAAATTTACCTCACGTTATATATTACTATCCGAGGGACCATTGCTAAATTGCATTTTTGAATTTAAAAATCTGTTCTAATATATAGTCCACATGAATGTTCGATAACCCTTTGAGGACAATCATTTTAGCTACAACTATTTGCTTTATAATAAGTGTTAGAGTTGACGGCCCACAGTCAACTCCAACGTGCAGGATATTTGCTCTATATATTATTCTCTCTATATAAAGCAAATTTATTTAAATGTTTCTTTAAGTACTTCATATAATTTATTATTTTATTAGGAATATTTTTAATAATCATCTAGTCTTTCTTTTTCATTTTTATCTCTCAATATTTTGCCAGTCTTTGTTGAGCTTCGTCAGAAAATTCATAATCAATTCCTTATTAAATAAAAACAAAATAATTATCAAATTCAAGTTTATGAAGCGTGAAATTAAAATATTTTTAATACATAAATAATTATTTTTTTACTTTCTTTTTCATCAAGCGAAATGTTCTTTTATTTCCAAAAGTTCAGAAAGTTTTATTTAAAATTTCCTATATTTTTTCGTATATTTATTATACAAAATTAAATAATAAATTAGTAAAAAACTAAAACAAAATGAAATAATAACAATTGAATATTATTGAATATTTTCTTACTAAGATAAAAAAAAATTTAGAGTAAAACCGGATACGCCCTTTACATACTGGGGCATCGAATACGAATATAGTGATTGATGAGTATTTGCTTAAAAAATATTTCAAGAAGCTCTTTGCTGGCAACGTAAGGAAACATTTCAGAAAAATTCATGTGTTTTACAATCCACAAACGGCTTAGCGGTGCGTAATTAGAAAAAAAAAAAAAAGAGTTAAAAATCTGTAACTTTTAAGGCACATCGGGGTACAACTGAATTACTGTAGTTGTATTTGCAATGATTAATAAACTTATTTAAAGCAATTAACTATTTAGAATTTTTGAGTTTAAAAATGTATTTAAATTTAAAGATTTAATAAAAAGAAAATTTTTACAACTTTTTATTTTTTCCTTCCTGTTTAATGCGGACAATATAATATTCAGATGGGCTCAAAAGAGTCCTTTTGCCAACAAGCTGAACAATTACAGATGAGTAAATGAGATCTATAAGAGGTCTTGCAAGAATTCAAACCAACAAGTCTATAAATAACGCTGCTTTGGTGAGTATCCTTAAAAAGAATTCTGTCAAAAACTCCTTAAATTATTCAGGAAATAAATTTAGTTTAAGTAGGATTTGGGCTGAAGATATTTTTTGAGCTTTCTTTGAACTACTTTTTACAAATGGTTAGTCCGAGCCACTAACTAACTGGAAAAATTGATCGAACATTTGACTTTCCAATTGTTCTTCTTTCACGTTTTATTTACATTATTTATTTATTACTTTTTATTTCATTTATTTATTGTTAACAATTTTCATTTTAAAAATAAGTATGAAATTTTTCAACTTTTGAAAAGTGTCAAGAATTACTCATTTATTTACTTTTAAAAAAAATTATATTTGAAAAGAAATATATATTTCTCAAGCTATTTTCGTTCTGTCAGACAATGTTTATTGCACTGCGAAAGAGACATAATTTTTCAGACTGACCCTAATTGAACCGACATGTTTCGCCATACAACGTTTTCAGAGCGAAGCATCGTGATGCGGATCTAATAACCTTCCTCAGATTTTAAATTTATCGAAATAAATATAGAAGTGGGCTTAACATTTATATATTTTAGTGCAAAAAAATATTATTTAAAAAGAAAATAATTCTAAAAACTTACCCAGAACGTTCAATAGTTTAGTTGAATTCCGTAGATCGCCAGCGAAATGTATTTGAATGCTGCAGCTTTATTTGCCAATATTCAGTTTAACAATTATAATTTAGAGATTTCAATTATTTAATCAATTTATTAAAATCATTGCATTAAATCTATTTATTATTCACACATATGCAATTTACTTTTATTAATTAAATTTTTTTTCTTCTTTAAACTTTTGCACTTGTTCTTCATTAGATGTGCAATGTTTTTAATTTTTCGTGTTTCTTATTTTAATGAAAATATGTAAATGAATAGACAGGCATCAATCAGCAATATTCTTGATAATTTATATTTATGAACAGACAAATAAAATGCATGTAACTTTGTTTTATTTATTTATTAAAGTAATTAATTTAGACGTGTTTTAATAGAGAGTTTAAACTATTGAAAGCTGAAAACCGTATTCAAATTGTTGGCGGCGCCAGAAGAGCACAAATGCAATGTTGGAATAGAACAATAATAGTATAATAGATCAGCAAAAAAAACCGATAAAAATGCTAATAATTGTTAGGGAAAAAATTTACGAAAAGCCTTCTGATTTACCCTCCCTCAAATCACATTAAATTCATCGGTCATAAATCCGTGTTTTAAAAACTATAAAAAATAACTTTTTGTATTTAATTTTCAAAGTTTCTTTAATATACGAAATAAAAGATCATATTACGAGTAATATTAGATTTGAATTGGCCTCATTGTAAATTACATATTCCATGGTCTGAAGTTGAAAGTTCCTTTTTATAAAAATGAGAGAATAAGTAAATCCAACAATTTAAAATAATAATTTTGTATAATCTAATTACACTGCCAAAAAAAATTTCAACTAAAAATTTAAATTTTAAATGTCTTAAATGCTTTTAAACAAATATATGTATAAATATTATATTGTTTACATAATATTAGTTTTCATATATTTTATACTTGATGTATTTAAAAAAAAAAAAAACTAATAAAAATTGCAAAACTGCCAAATTGTTTTAGAATATTTCCATTTCTCAAAAACTTTATTTCAAGTCGAAATTAGCGTATTAGGAAATTCAAATTCTTTAGCTTTTAATCATCATTAAATGATTAAATGAAATTTAGAAAAGCATAACAAAGCAAAATAAATACTTAGAATATAATAGCTAATCCGTAATGAATATTATAACATAATTTTATTTTCCTTACAAGCTGTAAGAATATTATTTATGAAATTTTAATCGGAAAAATACAGTGTTGAAAATTATAAATTAATTAACAAATATATTTAAAATGAGGTGTGGTTCTCATTTTTCAATTAACAATTACAGTTTTTTTAATCTTGTAATAAAAATTTAAACAATAAATGAGAATTATACAAAAGTTAAAAACAAACTCAGAGTTGCAAAATACACTATAATACTCACGCAGTCAGTCTTTAAAACATATTCAACAAAATTATAACAAACAAAAATATGCAAAGTAGGAATCGTGTAAGAAAATGGCAGTAGGACTAATTGCTAGCGAGTTGATATTGATGATTATAGTTAAATATTAATCATTAGCCCCCTACTAAGGTCTTTGCACTGTTCTTAGCAAACGAAAAATACCTTTCGAAAACACTTCAAAATACGTACGGACGCTTATAAACAAACACTTAATAGCAACGAAGCACGCATAATGATTAATCGAACAAAAAAAAAATACACCTGTGAAAGGTGCAAAACTCTTAAATTGATCGTGATATGAAATAAAAGCAAACAAGAATGTCAGTAAATAAATCAACATTTTGGATACTATGCCACATACATGCGTACAAACTATGCACGCATACACGCACACACACACACGCTCATGTAATAATTAATTTTATTTGAAGACCGGTTTGCAAAACCATATAGACAAAATAAACAAACGAAAATATTTCTTTAATTGAGTTAGGCAGAGGAGTAGGCCATGCGTATTTTTCCGGCTCTTTGTTGATCATTTTTAGAAACCAAACAGAAGAAAGTTCCAAATGGAAATTAAATAACAACAATAACAATAACAACTAGAAAACAAAAATATATTCAACATGTTTTTGCGTAACATTATACTGACAGTTTCCATTTTTTTTCTTTTTTTGCATTTAGAGTTTATGTTGCTTTTAGCAACAACAACTGCTCGAGAAGAATTTACATATTTTCTACGACATTTTTTTTTTGTGGCGTTACTTTATTTTTTCTTATTGCACGTTGTAAGTATTATTTTAACACAGACAATAAAAAAAATTATGTTACCACAGTTTACACCAATAAAATTAATACACAAACTTACAAAAATGCTTTATTAATGTTGTTTTATAAATTTCTAATGCTAAAACTTATTATTTGTCAACCAAAACGTTTTGTTTATTTTGTTTTTGCACTACGTTTAACAGACACATAAATAAATCCATTTATTTTCCACCAGTTACCACGTCCGCTTCTCGCAAAGTACTCAAAGAAACTGATTTAACATATTTATTTGAAGGCAAACAAAACAGTTTTTGGGATATTACTTTCAAGTGAATGCTGTTAAGTCTTATGTTAATTGGAGACGTTAAAAGAACTGCAGAATTGAAATGCTGTTATTTCAGGGTAACACAGTGCCATTGTTATCTTGTTAGTATATTAGCGAACAGTTACAGTTAAATTTTACTCACGGAAACTAATATTTAAATTATCTTTATGTTATACATAAAAAAAAAATTACTACTGACGACAGATACTAATCAGAAATAATTATTTGCTGAAGTACAGTGTTTTTGCATTTCTATTAATGTAAATATAAATATATTTTATATATTGGCTAATTGTCTACTCTACATAAGTCGTATCATAGACAACTTTTATTAATATAATATCAGCGTTCGTTTTCAATGAGAAATAATTCCTGAATAATTCCAATCAAAATTGTAAAACAGATCTACATATACGCATATATACGTAAGCACAAAGTCTAAGGCAATCAGAAAACATAATATAAGCAAAAACAAAAAAATTTTAAACTAAAATCAGCAATTATTGGCTGGTATTATTGATTCCGCACGAAAGCAAAATTTAGCGGACAGAAATATATGAAAATTGTAATTATTCATCCCTGCAGTATTCTCCTTCCTCGAACTTAATTTGACATCCCTATTTTAAGTGATCATGAGTTGAATTTGTTTCCGCAAAAAAATGTTTACCGGAATGAATAATCGGACCCAACAATTGTACATTTATTAATCGAAAATGATAAGAAAAACTTGTACCGTCCATTTAAGTATACATTTCCATTTAACGCTAATTAAAAACGACTCCCGTAGCCGTAGAGGTACTTAGTGGTATTGCCAGATAAACATAATAGCGCAAAACACAATTTTACAGTGAACCGTTACTCCATGTTACACTTGCAATTTTGTTGCAGCAATTTTTGGTTGTTTTAGGTGAGAGGGGTACGATACTCTGTACCCCTCCTCAGGCTTCTCACCCCTCTCACATAAAATACCGCCTTCTCGCTGCCTTGTTGCGCTGTTTGAATTACATACATATGGATGGATGTACTTACATAATAAAATGAGCAATATCTGCATAATGATCGAATTTATTGAAAAGTATACCATAATTAAAAAAATTTAGTTTGACATTGCTTGGACGTTTGTTTAGCATGTGATTACACATATATGTCTAAATATATATGTATGTGCATATATATAGTTACAAAGCTATGTGCACTTTCTTCTAAAAATAATAATTAGTAAATATCTAATTTACAATTTAGATGTAAATAGTTGTTTCAACTGAGTTTCGAAAAAAGCGATATTTATAGGTTCTTTGTTTAGATCGCTTTTACGTGCCTCTTCCATGAGACGCTCATAGGCACGACCATCATAACAGCCAAGAGTTGAACCAATTACACGATCATGAAACTCGAAACCGTCAACTAAAGCTATGGCATTTGGCCTAAGGGCCATTAGCATATCCTCGTAAAGCCGTTCAACTTCTTTAATTTCTTTGTCTGTCACGAAACGGTTAAATCGCATTATATCATCGAGACTAGTTAAAAACAAGTCCAAAATAAAAATATTTAGAATGGGATTCATGACAGCATTTAGAGAAGCCTTTAATACTCCTTTGCTAGTTTGAGATTTCATATCTTCGTATACCATACGTGCCAAGAAAGCTTTACCATGCATTATGGCCGTTTGCGTTAATATCAATCCAGCTTGATTATTTGAATTTTTCTCTTTGACAAAGGATCGTTGTATTAGAAAAGTATATTTAATACGTTCTAAAGATGTGAATTCTAAAATTTTTGTAATAGTTTCCAAATTTAAAGACCATTTAACTTGAGCAGTGGAACGCAGATAAACTACTGATTTCGGCAAATATTTACGTCTGATAGCATCTTCAAAGCATTTTACCAAAAACTTCGCAGTTTGCAATAACAATACCGTGTTTTCTCCTTCATAAGTACAAGCTGCTGTGGCTGCACCATATATATTTAGGAAATTTGAAGAATTTAAATAGCCATGACCGCCGCAGGCTTTTCGCAATGTCTCTACACCCTTGGCAGCCTCGTGCGAGCACAATGCTTTTAAACAGCAAGATAATGCATGTAACTCAGATAGATTACGCTTGTTATCCTGTTCGAGTTCCTTATGCACTATACAATAAAGATTCCAAACATAGTCAGCTGCCTGACGATAGAATATTCCTTTAGCAATCTGAGGAAATACTTTATGCTGCTGAGTTATAAAATCTAAAATTTGCACTTCCTTCTGCTGCACTGAATCTATGCCTTGACGACGAATAGCCGAGTATCTGGAAAACAGACATTTTATCCAAATTCAAAAAGTATTGAAGTATTGAAGTATTGAATCGCAAGCATGCAAAACAGATATTTCACTGCAAAAGTAAATTTATCTATGTTAGGTTCAGGTACAATGTGGCCAATGCGATACGCCTCACCATCTACAGGCTATCAACAAAACCAAGTCATCTAAACAAATGCCTCAAGCAAGAGAATCGTGAACCAAAATATAACATAATTTATGCACTATATTTTTTTCAATAATCTTTAAGTTATTTTAGACATTAAGTTACATTCCTTGCTATGCCTAGATAATATTTTTAATTAAATATGGACATTTATAATTTACCTGGTAGCAATTGTAGCCGCCTGCAGTAGATTAAATGAAACATCTTTTACAATCATAATGCGTACGTACGACATAGTGCTGTACAACATTACAGGCTCTGGTCCCCTAACAAAAGTACCATCGGGTAGAACTTTATTGTGTTTTGAAAGCATTTGATTCAAAGGTATGCGAACGTTTTTCAAACCCAAAAAACCATTGTTAACACCATTACCGCCAAGTTTGGGCCCGATATCACCAACATCTACACCAACTTCGGGCATGTGGGTTTTCTCGTTACGTATGCGCAACAAAAAAGGTTGCAGACCATAATGTTTGTTGTTAATGTAAAGCTGAGCCATTAAAATCACCATATTGGCAGTGTTGCCCAAAGCCCCAGGCCACCATTTGTATGCCGTTAGCGTCGGTGTATTTAAAATAAATTCTTGTGTTTCCGTATCATAATCAGCTCTTGTCTCTAGACCTCGTAAATATGTCCCATGACCCAATTCTGTTTGAGCATAAGTACCTATAATTCCCTCCATGTTCCAAGCTTTATCTAGCCACTGTCGACATTGTTCGTCAGTGGACTGACCCAATAAAGCAGTTAAAAACATTGAAAAATGTAAACGCAAAGGAAAATTTTGCTGAAACAAACCGGTACCTAATGGACCACTTAGTATTGACCGAAAAATGTACATATCGTTTATGGATATTGTTTTTGACCCTTGTTTGCTTTTCTCCTCGCTATACCATTCTCTTAATTTTTTTATTACTTTGATCGACTTTGCCATTGTATATTCGTACAGCTCTAGTTGAGAAAAATTGCTGATATTTTGTGGATCTTTAAATTCTGGATCATCAAAAAAGAGCTTTTCTAAAGCCCTGCGTTTGTAAAGTTCATCTTTACCACCCGACCACCAAATGCTAAAATCTTCACTATTTATTGTGGCATTTTGTCTTTCTCTAACCAGATCATTGTTTACCGCCATTATCAGAAAATGTTTTACTGGAATTCTTTTTTTTTTTTGGTGGACGACAATAATTATAAAATATGTTGTAGCCTTCTTTGGTGAACTTTGCTTGTACGCTTCCGAAATACAACTGTTCATTTTTTAATTGCGGAATCTTACGCTATGCCAAGTGCAAATCTCACAATTCTTATCAGGGATACTGATATAAATGTTAGTCTGTTTATTTTCATGCATACGCATTCACATACACATCCATGTGCATTTAATTTAATTTCAATTTATTTGGACCATGTACCCCGTATGAGTGCATTACGCCTGTTTGTAACCGTCTGCTTAATTAATTGTTTAACTTTGATTCACAATAAATTAAAGAACTTATAGGATTTCTAATGGTTTTCAACCAAAAATAAATTATTAAATTTTTTTTTCCTTCTCAATCTTATTTACAGTTTTTGCCATTTTTAATAAAAATCCAAAAAAATTTTGGCAATACCACGTAAAATATAAATATATTAAAATTTTAATATTTTTAATTGGGATTCCTTTTTATGTATGTATTTTATTCAATAAATTGAGAAAACAAATATTTGCGATTTGATTTTAAAATAGATTAAACTTTATTAAAATTTTTAAGCGGAAAATATAAATGGTATTGTATTATTTTAATTAAAAAGTATATATTATGTATTTATGTATTACTTATTTCAACTATTTTAGATATTGAACAGTCAATGAAAAACAGAATAGAAATAAATGTATTTAAGAACATAATGAAACACATACCGACAAAATCCTGAAAGAAGGTATCGAGTTTTAAAGGTCATATTGAAGATTTGCTTACGCTGTCCTAAAAAGGCGGGGCAAGGTTTTAATAGATTTCTTATGTTTTGATGAAAATTCTAATTATGAAAAGTCCTGAATTGCTGCGGACTATGAAGTGGAAAAAATCCAACTTTTTATTGAGGAGGAAGAGTTGAAGTGTAATCCTTCGAGTTTCTCTAGATATAATTCAAAGGTTGGTCTAGTCATTAATGTAATCCAAATTTAAAGATTTTTGTTTATATATTTAAAATACAAGAATTGAGATCCATATTTGTAAATATGAGAAGAAATCCAGTTGAAAAATCCTCCCACGCTGTCCTAATACTCAAACGAGTAGAAATGTCCACAAAAATTCCTTTAAACAAAACAAAAAAAAACTTACAGATTGCGTAAAATATCCTTTCGATAAATCCTAAAATCCTGCTGATACTCCTCGATATGAAATCCTTGAAGTTATTACTTATAAAAATATTGAATTCCATAATCTTTGGTCGTTCATTATTACTTTTATCAATCCATTATATTTCTCTAAAAATCCTTTCAAGTGAATATATCCAATAAATGATTAATTACTTTCGCGAAATCCATCTTCATTTAAAATCAAATCCTTATTTTCCATTTTAAACTTCTATCAATCCTTTTTTAGTCCTTCCCTCCAATTCCAAATAACATTTCCATCCATTTGAAGAGGAAAGAGAAGAAAAATTTAAGAACAAAAAAAATATATTATTAATACATTTCATATATAATTGAAGTGAATGAATATTTAAGGGTTTTTATGTTAAAATGTTCTCTGCGGCTCTATTTATTATTGTGATCTGACTAGCAAGGAAAGAAAAACATGCTCAAACTAAATTAATGCACTTATATGTAAGTCGAAATGGTTATTTTGCAAATGCAAGTAAATTTTTGGTTACTTAAATTTTAAGGTCTGTTTCAAGTTATTGATTTTATTTTCGTAATAAATATTTTTACCCAGAATCTATCTAAATTTTTTTAAAAAAAATTGGGGAATGTAAAAAACACATAATTATTAAGAACGGAAGAAGTATCCGCAAGAAAGTTAACCTTAATATTTTTATTTAAGGTTTATCCTGGATAAAGATAACAAAGGAGTTCACTTGTAATTAAATTTGAAATTAAGGATTTTGCAAAATTTCAATAAAATGAAATATACTGAAAAACAATTTTTTTTGATACGGCAACCAATTGATTCGCACGTAAATAAAGAAATGTTATAAATTAAAATATTTAAAATATTAGTGTAAAAAATTGATTTGTTTGCTTTCAGAGGAATAGTTATAAGAATGGTTTCAACAAAAAAAAGTGTTTAGCTCTGATTTTAAGTTGTTTTGAATTTTGCTCAATTGGTGATTTCTTTTTCACTTTTCTCTCAGTGGGCGTTAAAGTTATCGAATTTACTTTTTGTATTATTAAAGATACTTCTTTCGGTTTTTTATATTTTTTAAAAGTTTGAACGAGATCTTGACCTTGAAAATGTTTGTCGACGAACAGGGGAATATGTTGGTGATCCACGTCTTCGGGTACGTGGTGAAAAAGAACGTGAGCGTGATCTACAAATAAATATATAAAAGAGACATTAATACCAGAAGATAAGAAATTAGTTTTGACATTTAATGTTACCTCATTCCCATACCACCCCTACCAAAATCTCCACGTCCACCCATACGGTCTCCATCTCCGCAATCCTCACGTACACGTATATATGACACCTCACCCTAAAATAAATTTAGTCTTAAGAAAAGTATTCTTTCTAATTTTGCAAAGAATTATTAAATAAAAAAAAATTCAACTTATAGGGTCCTTTGCGAGTCCTGTCATAAATTTTATATTTATTTAAACTTATTATTTTTTTATATATTATTTTATTTAGAGTGATTTGAAGGTAAGTTTGTTCTGAGATTATCTGAGAACAGTAAAGTTTTAAATTATTGGCTTCAAAAAATCATTCCCTAAGAGAAATTAAAAGAAAAGTTACTATTTATAGCTGCACGTAGACGTAGCAATATGTCCAACTTATAACAAGTCTAAATGTAAATGGATTCTTTTACTGAGTTTGTATTCCAATTTGTTACAAATTCTGTGCTTCCATTCCAAAATATAACACATATAGAATATTTGTTTACTATAAACACCACAACTCTGAAATTTTCTGTCAGAACATAGCAAATATTAATTAAAATATAAGCCGTACTTTACGATAGTTTAATATATTGTATTGCAATTTTCTGCGCTGGCGTGTAAATGTTTTTTTAATTACCTTTAAAATAATTGTAACAGAACTTACCTCATGAGATCTAAAACGTGAATCGTCCAACTTTTTAATGGCATATTTCATATCTTCATGGCGCAAAAATTCAACAACACCAGTTCCATCTTTGTATGTATCCGCAAAACAAACATCGCCAGCTTCACGCATATGGTCCTTTAAATCTTGCCAAGATCCGGAGGGTGGTAATCCCGTGACCATGACGCGATATTGAGAGCGTTTTGTAGGTGGCCCACGACCACCGCGTCCTCCATCTCTGCCCCCTCGACCACTGCTACCTCCCCCTCCACCACCATCATTTCGATTACCACGGTAGCTACCAGGGCCACCACCTCGGGGAAACTCCACCCTTAACCTGTACCCATCGTAATCATAACCATCTCTAGCCTTGACAGCATCATCCGCATCTCTTAACCCATGCAAAATAACAAATGCAACAAATACATAAATATATGTATATACATATTTTATTAAAACTAACTGCAAGTACGGGATAAATGTATTATAGAGTAGCAGGAATGTTTAATCTTACCTTGCATCTTCAAATTCTACAAATGCAAATGGCGGACCACGCCGGTTTTTCAAGTCCACAAATGTTACTTTTCCAAATTTGTGAAATAAATCTTGGATGTCTTTGGTCCTTATATCTGGAGGCAAATTACCAACATAAATGCGCGATTCCGTGCGTGATCCCATTTTGTTTAATATTAATCAAGTGATGTAAAATTTCTACTGGTATATATATGTTTTTCAACTCTACGACTATCTGCAGAACACTTTTTACGCACTTAAAATTCTTTCTTAAATAAAAGAATACAGGGAAAATTCGCCATTTTTGTAAATTCAATTAGAAGTGTTGCAATAATTATACAGTGTTGTATTAAACCGCACGAAGCCAAAAGTCCAAATTAACAATTAGCCGCCGCTAATTGTAGCCGAAAAAGTAGCTTTTTCATTCTTGATCATTTGCAAATAGTTTTATTATATTTGATTCATATAAATTTGTACCCTCGCCAATCAATATAATTTGTGAAAATACTTTTCATCTCTGATAGAATGAGAATAGGAGAATGGTGAAGGTAAATGTTTTTTTTTTGAAAATCTGGCTGCAATTTGGTTTTTACAATAGTATTTAGTATTACATTTTCCTTCAAAAAGATATATATGAATATACCAAATCCAATATACATATGGATGTATATAAAATGTTGTATACTAGAAGAATCTTCAGGTAATGCGATTCGAGGGATTTCAGTGCTGAATGAACCAGGCGGATTCATCACGTTACTCTACATTGGTAAATGAAGATCATATGTGTTAGCTAAATTGTCAAGATTTCCCCCCCTTCATTTTGTGTAGATTATGCTTAAGAAACATTTTTGACAGAAGATGTAATGTTATAAACCAAATAGAAGTATTCTTTAGAGTGTTAAATCGAAAACACCTAATTGAATTCGCCTTGGTATTGATGTACCAGGATTATAAATTCATTATCCAACCCTGCAATAGAAAATAATTTCTTCTAAGCTTGTATCGTGATGTAGACAAACGTAGAGCTTTTTAATCAAATAATAATATAATTTGTGTTGGAAATAAATTGATATTTTCTGTGGGTTACCGTTAATAGTTCTCTGATTTTAAATGTGGACAGATGACGACGCATTGTTGGCAATTATAGCCGTGTGCTTGAAACGGAAAGAAAATGAAAATGGGAAAAGAAAAAAGCGTACCAAAAGGCTATGGGTAAGAGAATACTCTAATGAAAATAGGATTGAGTTCACCTACAAGGATTTGTTGGAAGAACTTAAAATGACACCTAGTAATGATTTTCGGCATTTTTTTGCTACCGATGTAATTGTTTATGAGGAACTCTTGAACATGATAGGACCCCTTATTAAAAAGCAAGACACCTTAATGAGGGTAGCAATTCCAGTTGGACTCAGGTTATCAACAACTCTCCGGTTTCTTGCAACAGGTTATCATTTTCAAAATATGACGTCCTCTAGTACTATGTCACCTGTGTCTATATCGAAGATTGTGCTTGAAACTTGTGAAGCTATAATTTATCGCCTTAAGGATTATATAAAGGTTGTTTATTGTATATTTTTTACATATTACAATATGTTATTTATTCCATCACATATTTGAATATACACACATATAAAACATATGTATCTATGAAGAAATATTTTTTCCACAACTAGGCTCCACAAACACAGAATGAATGGAAGAGTGTCGCAAATGATTTTAATGAAAAATGGGGATTTCCGAGTTGCTTAGGTGTAGTTAATGGAAAACACATTGCAATCATTAAACCGAACGGAACACAATCACTATACTATAATTATAAAAAGTTTTTTAGCGTAGTGCTTATAGCTGTTGTGAATGCTAACTATGAGTTTCTAGCGGCGGACGTTGATATCAGTGGAAATATTTCCGGTCACGAAGATTTTCGGCATACAAGTATTGGAATGGCGGTTTGTGGCAATTGGTTGAATATACCAAATTCCAATTGTATTGCTGGCAGTGAAAAAGAATTTCCATATGTGTTTGTAGGTGATGACGGCTTTCAATTAACAACAAAGTTTATGAAATCATATCCGGCAAATGGTCTCACAAAAAGAAAACAAGTGTATAACAAAAGTGTAAGACGTGTACACCAAGTTGTCGAAAATACTTTTGGTGCATTGTCTTCTCAGTTTGGAGTCCTTCAGAGACCAATTAACTTAGCACCTGAGAAAGTTAAAACGATTATACTAGCTTGTTGTTACCTGTACAATTACTTGCGAAGAAAAACAGCAAATCATTTATGGGATGGTATTTTCGATAAAGAAAATTTTGAAGAGGACACCTTCGAATATGGTTCATGGAGAGAAGTTCCGGGGTTGACATCGTTACAAACCCCATCCGCGAAACTCATTTCTAGGAAAGCAGAAGAAGTAAGAGAGCAATTCACTAATCTTTTCAACAATGAAGATGAAATGTCTTTTTAATTTGAATTATGCTAAATATATTATTGGAAATATTACGCCTAATTTAATACAAATAGGTTGTCATTTGTTTTTATATTTTATTCCCACAGTTTTGCACGAATGTTTATTACAAATTTTACTTTATTCAACATATTTGTTATGTATGTATAATAATAATATTTGACTTTTTCCAGGACAACATCCTTTTATTTACGGAAATAAAGTATTGTTAACTTTTGTAAATAGAAGGAAGTTGTGATTAAAGAACAAAAACAATTATACATATTGCCTAAGAGTAAATATTTTACGTTTAACTTAATATTTGTGGGTAATGATATTCGAATTTTTTTTAATTAATAAATTTATACATGAACTAAACTAATTATTATTATTATTATAGTATTTATTTTGTAACTCCGCAATTAGAAATTTAAGTTCTTCCAATGCCACATAAAAAATAGTCTCTATCATTGATGCTGTTTGTTGTTCATGTCCTGTAAGAGACAAAATAATATAGTACATACATATATATATAAGATGTAACAGTTTTTCAGCCTAATGTGTCAACTGAACACATTAATTTGAGTGTATTTCAGCTTGTGGCTGTAACTGCCTTTTCCACACAAAATTTGTTTATATGTTTTTTTTCGTCTGAAAATGGAACTGCCTAAAGGCCCGATTTAAGTTGCAAAACTACTGGAAAGAAGAATAAATTTTTGCCATTTGATTTTATACCTCTGATGGTCTTATCATATTGAATGGTTTAATGCAGAAAATTGATATTCAAGAAGAAGTTTCCCATTCATATTTAAAGATAACCAGCCAGCACAGTAACAAGATGAATAATCTAGAAACAACCAGATTAAGAACATGAGAAAAAAAAGTGTATTTATAATCCGAATATGCTTAACTTACTTACATACATGTATGGCTAATAACATATATGGTTCATTCTGCTTTTTCTTAATTTATTCAGTAGTTAAAAAGTATTTTATCCGCAATTTCCAAATATTAACAGACAGTGTATTATATTTAGGTTTTGGTTTTTGATTATCTTGGTATTTGCTTTCATCTGGCTGCTTTTGTATTAAATATGCAATTGCCCTTTCTGACGATACATGTTGAAGGATTTCGAATTTTTCATTCCAATCTTAGCAATTGTTACTTTAGTTGAATTTAATTTAACTTTGTTCCTCTAGTAATAATCGAATGAATTTATTTGCAGTCAAAGGAAGTTTATTTTGAATATATCCATACATACATATTGTTTTAGAAAACTCATTTCTATTTGTTTTCTTTTATGTAATTTTAAAGATCCAAGAAGTTATGTGTGAAATTTACTTGGAAAAAACTAAATATAATTGAGATCTCTTGCAGTACGCGCTTACATTTGATTTCTTTTTTATTAAGCGTCAGAATAATTTGAAAAAAATTTAAACTATATACTAAATACTTTTCATTTTCTTTATAGAAAAACATTTTTATCTCCAGCATTAACAAAAAAAATATATCAAAAATTTGAAATCAACTGTTACTTATTTAAAAACGGGTTGCATTTGTTGCTTACATTAAAAAGAAGCCAATCTAAAAATTCATTCTTCGTTTTATTTTAAATAAATTATATATAAAAAAATCTATGTAAAATAGAGAATGACTACTTAATATTATATTATTCTACAATTACAATTAATATTAGTTACATAAATTGGGTTGGTTTTTTCCTTAATTTAAATACTAAAATTGATTTATTATTGTACTGTAACTGTATGTAGGACCAATGAAATATTAGTGTATTCGTTTTCTCTTTCTTACCGGCGACTCCTTTCTCTCTTTATCTATATTGCTTTTAGAATCATCTCTATTTAATAGTATTACCTCAATTTTTATTCTAGATATTGGTAGCCTTTTGCAGATTTAGTGCAAACCTGAAACATTTATTAGTTTTGTTTTATAATCAATAGTAGAAACCACAAAGTATACCAGAGATGTCAAAAGTGACATTTCCGATTGTAAACAAATTTGAAGGACAGGCCGTTTTAGAAAGAGACAACAATAGTATGATTGTACAACGAATGTGATGATGTAAACAAACTAAAATAAAATTACATTTGCTTGAACTTGAGATTATATTTTTTTCGTGAATTTGTGTAAATAATTGAAAAAACTAAAGATATTTTTAAAATAAAAGTAATATATTTGTTTTCTAAATAAAAATGTGTGTTATCAATAGAAGTGATTGCGGTATGGATGCTGTATTGCAAACCGTCAGCTCCTTTAGTATATTGGTTTGCAATTCTATTATCAGACGTTTTCTAAGAAAACTTTCATGCGAATTTCATTTAACTAAACGTTTTGGTTCCATTCTGGAGTTGGTAATTAATGGATTATAATTAGCAGTTAACACCTAAAACGGGACAGTTATATTGAGGAAGTATTTGTAGGTTATATATAAAGTTTATCAGTGTATCAGTGTTATTCTGTTCCGAAAACGATTTTCTGTGTTTAGATTCACCAACTCGGGTGGATTGCGCTGTGGTACGGACATTCTTGATGCTGACGAAATGCATTATGATCCGCCACCACATCATATAAAGATGCATGTATGTACACGTGTGTATAGGTCGCATTGGAAGAACCAGAATTGCCGTAATAAATTTAAGTGAAAAATAAAAAGTATTCCGTGTAAGTAGAAAAATAATAAAGCTTACTTTGATAAAAAGAAAATAAAATATGTTTATATTTTAGAAAAACCAGTTGACAGCTTCCGCTACTATTTCATGCTGTGCTAACTATGGGTGTAAACCACGAGTGATAAGTGTCGTAAGATGTTCCAAAAAGATAGTACAACGAAGAGCCAATTTTTAGATTGTCTATTCATATATACCTATAAACAAATGTACCTATATATACAAATGTAATAAATTTTGACTATATATTAGACTTGCAAAACTAACTAACTTTCTTATAAACGAACGACATATTTTTAATATTTTTGTGCCAATGGCGCATTTATTATTGATATCATAATTTTCAAATAAAATGTATTTCCCTTTTTGGATTTTTGGTCCTGAGAAGAACCATTTAGGCTAAACTTTTTTAGCATAATCTACAGTTTTTATCGACATTTTCTGGTCGGAACAGCTTTAGCCATTGTGCACGTCTAAAAAGAGATATATTTAGTAAATTGTGGGTTTTATAACAACTGCGCTTTCCCCCTTAATTTAGGAAAAACTAATTTTAAAAACAGTTATTAAACATTTAAAATACTAAATTTTAAATTATTTGTGGTTTGGGATGGAGGTTTTTTCATTGGCTTATGAAAATATACAAACAAATTTGGTTTATACAGAAACTGCATGATTTGCATATTAATATGAATTTTGAAAATTACCAAATTTTTTTTTATAATAAATTTTGAATTCAAGCCATTGTTGTAATTTGTTTAATTATTTGGTTTATCATTTTTGAAATTATTTAATTAGTTACTTATAAATTTAGTGTAGGCGCCCGCCAAATTGTAGAAGCACTCAATATATAAAACAATTACTAATCTTCCTAATTCCATTCTCAATTCCTTTTTTATAATTTACCTTTCTAGCTTACTTGGAAATAAGTGGACCTTATCTCCTGATAAACATTCTTTAACACACTTTCGCCCTCTACAATGTAACGAAAAAATACAAAAAACCACCACCATTTAACAGTGGTATATTTAGTATTACATATTGTATGTAATACTTACATGCTATTTAAAACTAAATTTACTCCTTAACTCTTCTTATATTAAACTTTGAATAAAATAAATATTCAATAAAACTTAAAATTTAAAAAAAAAATAAACATTTCAATAAATATACCTACTTAAAATCTACATATTATGCTTAAAATTACGAATAGCAGGCATAAAGTAAAATACGTAACCGAAGGAAAAACAGAGCAAAACAAAATAAAAATTATCTTCAATTCTCTTTTGCGGTACTGCACATTTTAGAAGAGTATTCCGATTATTCATATAGCTGCGCCGCTCTTACCAGTCTGGTATGGTCTGTGGTAGAAACAGTTCTATACGGGAGCAAGTTGCATCCAAATTTTATAGGAAGAAATATTATTGTAAAGAAACTCTAGTATGAAGAATTTAACCCTTGACTGGTGTATATTTCCAATTTCCATTCAAAAAAACTATTGTTTCTTAAGAGTTGAATTAAAAAATTTTATTGTTGCAAGATACTACATTGCAATCATTAATATCAGCTGACTATTTCCCTCCATAGATTTCTTTATTTGCCAGGTGGCCATCTCATACATGATGAGTATTTTATGAATGTCAAATTGCACACAGCCATATATATTTCAAGGAGTTGCCATCCAGTCACAAGAGAAATAATTTTTTTCTTTGCAAATGCAAATTTCTTGCCTCGTTTTCTTTCTATTTGTTGTAAGTGTACAATTTTCAATAAAACCCATTCAAGCTGCAGCAATATATTTTGATTAAGAAATTATAAACGTAAAAAAAACAAGCAATGAAATGCTTTTGGGTTTTCAAGCGATTTTCATAGAGTTTACTACGAAGTTTCGGCTACTATTTATACACCTGTGAAAGCGTCTGTCGTGTAGCTGTCAAATTAATTAAAAATTAGATTGTTATTATTTGTATGTGCATTTTTGTTGTACAAGTTATTGTTTAATTTATTATTTACATTGCATAATTTTCCTAATGGATTGTTTATAAATAAACATTATATATTAAAAACCTAAAGGATTTTCATTCTTGGAGTAATGGCTGGTAAACCCAACAATGGAAGGACAATACGGGAAAAGAAAACAGACCTAAAAAAATTGGCCATTAACTGCAGACAGTGAAGAAAAAACAATTAAAATTAAAGTAAAATTTATTATATTCGTCTAAAAGTGCAAATTTTGTCAAAAACTTATAAATATCTAAATTCTTTTAATAGTTTCAAAAATATGGCAAATGTTAAAAGTGTGAATTTCTATGATTTGTGCCGTATTTGTACGGCAACAACAGATCTTAAGATAGACGTGTTTTCTGCGGAAGGCAAGACGAAAAATTTATGCGCAAAAATTAATGAATGCCTGGCATTAAATGTAGGATTTTAAATAATATACATAAATATGTTTCTATGAAATCATTGTTATGTTTGGTTGCCTCTTTACAGATTGATGAAAAGGATCGTTTACCAAAAGTGTTATGTCCGCAATGCATCCAACATTTGGAAAGTTATTCAGAATTTCGCAATATTTGTCGCAATTCGCAAATTATGCTAACTTCTTGTCTTAATACAGCTTCTGCTCAGAATGGTGGCAAAGTTTTAATAAAGGATATACTCTCATCGACGGGTAAAAGTTTAAGTGTGTTCAGTAACACCTCAAATTCAGTTAGCACAAACAATACTATGAACAGCATAGAAAATGTACAAAATCTAAATCACTCATTAACTAATCAGATACAACAACAACAGCAGGCGCCACAACAGCAACAAATGTTCACAATTCCAAGTGGGCATGTGATGACCCAATCTGTCATCAATCCAATGACAATATCTGCCACAGGAACATTGCAGAATCGCGATTTTATTAATTCTATAATGCAGTCAGTAGGAATGCAGGTAATTTTTTTTTAATTAATTTTTGTATGCTTGGAAAGAAATCCCACAAATAAAATAAAAGCCATTGGTCGAAAAATAAGTACATATTTTACAAAAGTATGCTTATAAGAATCTATAAACTCGCTTGCGTATACATATAGTAATAATTCTGGGGCAAATTATAATAATAACTCTTTTTTTTTTAATATTTGCGTATATTTCTTACAATTGCTCTAGAGCGATGCTATTAAAGTCGCTAAAGCTCAATCGGTTCCTCATTACACTATAAGCGTTGATAACAACACGGTGCAACAGCAAGACTTAACACAAGAAAATTCCCAACCTCTCATTATAAATAAAGACAAAGAAACAAAAAATAAGTAAGTATAAATTTGAAACATGGGATGTTGATATACATATATGTGGATAGGTTTGAACTTAAGACCAATAACATATTTCAGTGCGTTGGAAGAATTTTTAAAAATGAAACCTAATATAAAAATAACTCACATTAGTAAAAAGCAACAACAGCAGCAACAACAACAACAACAGCAGCAGCAACAACAACAGCAGGAGCAGCAACAGCTTCAGCAGCAACAACATGAACTACATCAACAACAGCTACAGCAACAGGAACAACAACAACAGCAGCAGCAGCAAAATCAGTTAGTTCAGTTTCAACTTCAGCAATTAATCCAGCAACAACTGCAACAACAGCAATTGCAGCAACAGCTTCAGCTTTTAACATCTCAGCTTCAACCTCAGCAAATCACAATTACGGCACCATCGTTACAACAACAACCACCGCCAATATTACAGCCGGCTGGATTAACGACAGAGAAAAGCTTAAATGAGAACAATGATGATCTAAGTCCGTCGAAAAATAAAAAGCCTAAAATAAATTTTGTACTAACACCACCTCAACAATCAACAAATCAAACAGTAAATCCATCATTACCTCAACTTTCAACGATGGCTGCGCCTACAAACACTACACATGCGACAACACCCCAACTGCAATTGCAATTCCAGCCTACTTTAACATCACAAACTACACTACAATTACAACAAACACAGCAACAGCAAAATGCGGCTACTGCCGCTTTATTATCTAACTTGGCACCATTGCTTCATCCGCAGACCCAGCTTAATGCTGCCTTGCAAACACAGGCTTTGAACAATGTTACACAAAATAGTGCTACGAACATGTTGTCGCCAAACAAATGTTTTCTGCCAATAACTATCAAGGACGAAAGTACAGATCAACAATTCGTTGCCCATATTGATGCGAAAAATTTCCTTTTACCCGCAACATATCAATTGCAAATGAAGGTATTCAAATTTTTCTTAATTTATATTTAACTTTTTGTACAATTGGCTTCTTTTTTTTGTCTAAAACATTTTAAGCAATTTCTTGTACAAAATTTTCTTTTATTGGTATCTCCATTTCCCAAACAGCATTATTTTCATACATTTCTGTATTACAATTTTGATTCCCATTTTCCAAATTGATTTTTTAGGATAAGAATTTCTTGTATGAATGCAAAATAATAGGTTCCTGGAAATTGTAAATTTATTTACGTTACTTGTATGAATTTTTTTATTTTTTTTTTGTATGTGTGCCGGCGATATGAAGAAGTTCTAATTTTATTTTGCAAAGAGCTTTGATTTTGCGAGAATGAAGTGGATAAACTGTGGTATTAATAAATGTAATTATATTTCGATTCTATTATTATTAAGAGTAAACGATAAATCTGAAAGGATAAATAAAGTAAAAAATATAAATAAAATATAATGTAAGCAGAATAGTAGCCAGAATATTGAAAATATTTTTTATATCAAAATTTGCCTTGTTCAGATTTATATTGTGAGGAAATGAACAAAAATAGTAGTTGATGTATATTCTCTCTGACAAACGCAGGTTTAAAAATACTCGAAATGAGAAATTTTTTTTTTAATCCTAATTCAGTATGAATTAAATTTGTTTTTTTTTTTTTAATTAAATTTCATATGAAGTTGCAACCACAAATAGCAACAGCAGATGGTCAACCAATTATGCAACTTGCTCCAACCTCAATCCCAGCTACATTGCAACTCGCACCGCAAACGATAAATGCAAACTCAACATTCCAAGCGACTCCAGCAGCTGCCACCTTCAATAATAGTGCAACATTTTCTACACAATTAATTCAGCAACCAAACCAACAATTACAAACATCGCAAGCACAACAGCAGGTACTGCAACAACTGACAAACACCCAAGGCGATCAACAAACTCCAGTCCAATCAGTATCACTACCAGCAACTCAGACTGTTCAAACTCAACCACAAACATCGCAACTATCACATCTACCAAAAAATTTACAAATAACCTCTCAACAAGTATTCGCTGCTGCTAATAAAAAAATTACAACTCCCACCCAACCAGTTTCAGCAATTAGCACAACCTGTAATGAAGCGGAAAAACAGTTACCGAAATCAGCATCCAGTGCTTTACAAAATTCTGGTGTGGGCAACGACACTAAACATGTGGTAAAACAACATAAATATACAATATCACAGCAACCTGGTACTAATACGATTGAAATAACGCCAACTACAAGTTTTACTCAGCAGATAATGCAACAAGTGCAGCAGCAGCAGCAGCAAAAACAAAAGTTAAATCAACAACAAGGATCTGCCGAATCTACAACAAATACAACACAGCACGGTGGTATAACAGTACAACGCATAGTGACTAAACATAATACTACTACACCATTCTCAGGAAATACTGCCAATGAGAATATAACGCAGCCATCCCGCCAAGCCACTATAACACCTCTAAATAATGCCAAGCAACCATCTTCAACGTTGCCGAAATTACCAATATTAAACAAACAAAATATAACTATAAGCCGGATTACGCCACAAAATTCGCAACAGCAACCTAAAGCTCAATCTCAACAAACACACACTACTCAGATCGCAAATACTACATTGAAAGTTATTCACCAGCCTGTAAAATCTCAATCAATAACAACAGTATCCAACCAACAAAAGCAACAGCAACCTCTGCCAACCAGAGTTACTCAGCAACAAGTAAAGCAGTCCTCTCAACAGCAGCCACAGATTATATCCAATATAACCAACACTGCAATTAAAATATCGCCCGTAAAAAAAGTGGTTAAAAAATCTCAGCACAAAACAACGGAAGATAGTACAACAACAACAATCACGTCTAATAATAAAATATCGCCGACAAATCCAAATACACAACAACAGACTGAAAATCTCACAACAATACAAAATGCTCCAAGATCTGCGGTTCCAACAAATCAAATACAATACGTCAGTGACATAAGTTCAGTTGTGCCCACATCAAACGATGATCAGGTGGTTTCTACAGGGGCGAAAATCGCAACGGTGAACATCCCATCTACTACCATAGTCACATCCACCAATCCATCAAATGCTATAAATTCTGATCAAGCGAAAAACAATTTAAAATGTATACAGTGTGGTCGTGTGTTTAAGAAAAAGGAACATCTCACTCAGCACGTTAAATTGCATTCGGGTGTCAGACCTTTTAAATGTAATGAAGAAGGCTGTACAAAAGCTTTTCACCGTAAAGAGCATTTGCTACGTCATTTGGTATCGCATTCGGGGAAGAAAATGTTTAGTTGCGATATATGCCAGAAACCATTTTCACGGAAAGATAATTTAAGTAAGCACAGAAAGTAAGTATAAAGTGAATCTCTCTATAATATTTTCACACAAAAATCCGATTAAATAAGTTCAAAATTGCAAATAATAATTTATTAAACATTAGCTCAATTCATACTAACATGTAGCTGATACTGACAATATCATATTATCAGATACATAACGAAAAGTTTCACTTTAGAAGGAAGCTTTTCCTATGCGACAAAGAAAAGTAAAAAAGGCAGAAAACTAGAAGTGTGAACTGATTCCAAGTTTTGTGCACAGAGCAGGTATTTAGACATTAAAGGAGAACAAGTGAAAGGGATTTTGTCTGCTAAAGAAAAATAGAAATATATATGAAATTATAGCAATTCGACTGGATTTTAAAATGCTGAGTTATTTTTCTTTTAAAATAATTTTTATTTTCATTACAGAATTCATACGGATCTAAGTGGCAACAATTATGCGTGCGAATTTTGTGATAAATCATTTTCTCTAAAGTCATATCACGATCAACATAAAATTTTACATCAATCAAAACCCACATCGGAAGAGGTAAATTTGCTTATTAGAAATATTAAAATGGTTGACATTTTTTTTTTTATAAATATAGATGTATGTATATGTATAAACGTATTTATATATTTCTCAATATATTTAAAGGATAAAAAGGCTATCAGTGAAACTACAAAGAAAATAGCAAATCAAAGTAACAGCAATACTAATATTAATAACAATAATAACACAAATCAAATGGAATACCAAACACCGACACAACAACAACAACAGCAACAAGATCAATCACAGCAGCAACAGCAGCAGCAGCAGCAACAGCAACAGCAACTAAATTTGGTACAACAACAAATACAGCAATTGCAACATCAGAATGTAAACCAATCTCAGCAAATAATGCATATACAACTACCTACCTCAATTGTAACCAATCAAGACATGGTCGGCAATACAATAACCATAAGCCAAGCGAATGATCCCCAAGCAAATACCTTAAAAACTCTTACGCTAAGTGGTGGTACAACAATTAGTACTGCAGCCGTTGGCAATCACCATGATGCCACTGTATTAAATTTACCCACATCTCTAGCGAATATCGTTCAGCTTTCGCAAGCTCAGTTTGTGAACGCAACGACTGGTCAAATTGTGGGCCTGAAAATTGAAAATGACCATCTGTAAATGTGTAAATATATTTAGATTTACCTACCACTTCCCTACATACATACCTAATAAAATTATATACTCGTATGTACGAGTATGTATGCAAGTGTATTACGTTTATAACTTGTAAGTATATTTTGTTTTTATTTGCATATACTTATTGTCATATGTAATTAAAAATGTTTGCATTGGCAAAATTGTAGAATTTAGAATAAAGTTGTAAGTTTATTCTTATATTCCCATTATATATTTTTTAACATTAGGCTAATTCCGTTTGGTTTTAATTTAATCGAACACTAAATTCGTAATGCTTGTATAATTGAATTACACAATACATTTTGCAAATATATTTCCAAAATCGTCTTATTAAATCAACAGAATATAACAAATATTGACGTAGATATGTGTAGATAAACAAGAAGGAAAAAGATGTATTTATTTAAATTAAGAGATGTTTGAAGTAAAATTTAGTTCTTTACATTTTTAAAAACATGCCTCACAATTTTATTTATCGGAATGGAATTGCTAATTCAAAAAGTCGAACGAAGGTAATATATGACAAATATATATCACATACATATGTATGTGTGCGTGTGAAAAAGCGATAGAACTCAAAAATATCTTTTCTGAGTAAATATTGCAGAATTTATTAAGCCAGCACAAGTACGTACTCATCTACATGCATACATATAATATGAGAATGTAAAAAGAAGGTGAAATTAGGTGCTTCGGACCTCGTTGTTTTATAGTTATTTGTTGACACAGGACTACTTATATGCGAATCTTCAGATCTCCAGATAGAGTGAAAGCGCCTTACATAGATAAAGGAAATTGTGTTGCCCATATTTAAAAATTAAGTGTTTTCAAAATTTTCTGAATAATTATTTAGTCTAGCCTACAAAGTCACTTCTATAGGTGTGATTGATAATAATTATTGTTTAAAAGCCTCAATGCGACCGGATTATATTCACTGTGCCAGTTTTAGCCTACGCAATCCCTCATTTCTTACAGTGAGAGACTTTAGCTTTCCGGAGAAAGATGGCTATATAAATTTTCAGCGCAGGCCGATTGGAAAATATGCGTCTCGAAATCTCTTCTTGGAATTCACAGAATATAAACCGACCAATCCGAACATAGTATTGTCTGAAAAATACCATAACCATTCTAATATCCTTCTTGGACATTGATAGTAGACTTTGTGGATTCAATTAGTGATCCTTATCTGGAAGAAGTTTAGAAAAATTCCTATGGAGCGTTATCATCGGTTGTATGCGATACTATACCGTAATAAAGGTTTCATACTATAATTTGCGCATTATACGCTTATGGCTCTCCAGATCCCCTGCCCTAAATAGAGGTAGGCGCAGTGAGCTTCTATTTATATACAGTTATTGTGAGAATTGGAATATTTAAAATAATTAAAATAATTTTTTTTTTTTGATATATATTTTAAAATAAAATTTCAAATGAGAATTTAATTTTAAAAAACTTAAAAATTTTCGCTTTTCGCTTTTTCGCCCGAATTTCAAAATATTTTTTTCAAATGTTTTCTAAATATACAAATAATGTAATTCCCGCTAATTTGAACAGAAATGTCGTTGATGTTTATTTCAATTATAATATCGTTACATTATTCACTCAAATATAAAAAGATATCGATTACGATAATGAAAAATTGGAGATAAGAATAAGAATAATAATTCTCTAAGTAAGAATAATTCTCTCTAGTCTAGTAATGATACATTTATTTATTTAATTTATTTTTATTAATTTAACATTGGCCCTGGAATATCTTATTTAGATCTGTAAAGAGAATAAATAAAACATCAATTTCATATTAATAGAGCGCTTGGCATTTTGTATAAATGATATACATGTATATACAGTGAAACCCCGATTAATGGAAAAATTAATTGTTACAAAAACCGATTTAAAAACTGAAACGCTCGTTTGGTTTATTAAAAAACAAGATCTATTTAGAAAAAAAAGTATTAACTTAAAAAGAATTTTTGAAAATTGTTATTTGCTTCTTATCTTCTTTGTTATTCTGAGCAAGAAGTTCTTCCAATACTGATTATATGAAGTTCTTCCATGAAGTTCTTTTAATTGAAATTTTTTTTAACCGGCCCAGATTCAGCATTTGATACGAATTTCAGTATTTTTTTTAATTCTATATAATTTTTTTAGTTCTGTTTATACATGTTGAATCAGGATTTTTGTATCCTCACAGATATGACAGTTGTTGTAAGTTTTAACGGAAATGGAACGACATTTCACGAAGAATTTTTTAAATTGAATTGCCTGCGTAGTCCGTATTTGGATGTTGCGATAATCGAGGAGTTACATTTAGAGAGGGTTGCATTAGCAAAAGGTTCCACTGTATACAAAGAAGTTGTGTGTCTATAATTTTAACATTATTTACTTATTAATTTATTTTTTTAACTTCTTGCATAAACTTGTATAAACAAATTAAAAATATCATTCGTAAATAGTAATTAAATTAAAAATTGTAGAGAAAAAGTGTTTTTTAAAGAAGAAACGAAAATGAAATCATAAAGAAAAACATCTGCTGAAATTGTTATAAGAAGTAAAATTTATGTTTCCACGAAATTTTGGTTTGTCTGAAAAGTTCTCGGAAATTTTGTGGTCAATTTTAATAATTGCCAAACTTAACTAAATACGTTGGACAGCCATATACCAGTGGACTACAGCCACTGCTCATGCGCTACATTGTGCCGAGGTTTTGAGCAACGTACAGTGAAATTTACGGGCAGTGTCTCTGGTATTAAAAAAAGCAGTATTATTTTGTTTTTCGTAGTCATTTTATTGAGTAGATAAAATGCTGTTACAGAAGATCAGCCAAGTAGGATGTATTTGAGGGGATGTAAAGGGTGTCCGTTCTAACTATGATGTCAATTAACTTAAAATCAAGATTTTTGGCCAACTATTTTGGCCTTTCTCTGTTTCAGTGCTTGAGATTTCAACATTTTGTGATCAAAAATTGAGGCTATGGACCAGAACGGTATGTGGTTCGAACAGGACTATGCAACTTGTCATATGGCCAACAAATCAACACCTCTTTTTTGCGATAAATTCAATGGCCCTGCTTTCTCATATCGTGCCCAATGCAATTGGCCACAATGATCTTGTTGTTTAACAACGTTGGAGTCCTTTTCTGGCGTTTATTCAGAAGAAAAAGTGTGCATTAAAGAGCCAAGAATTGAAAATTATTGATTTATTGAAAATATGCACAGTCGGATGGAGATATGCCTCCATAATTGATAATTGTCGTAGACTCTTCACCCATACGAATAATAAAAATAATTAAAATAATTCTCTGAAAACTTTTTGTTGTTTTTGGTGGGGCCATGAAGGATATTAGACAGTCTATTTTATTTAAGACTGTCAGCCATTTGTCGCTGACGAACTCAGTAGCTGCTCTGAACAGATTCGTACAATTTTAAAGGCCTACTGCCCGTTTTCAATTATCGAAGCAAAAGGGTGTTATTGGCGGATACTCGTAAAAAGGAGGGGCTAAAACATCATCTCATCATCTCCTATTTATTTGGGAATTTTTTTCCACCAATTAAAATCTGATTTCATTTATAAATCTTATAAATCAAGTAATAAGTTGCAGTGGCATGCATCGATAATGACTATCTATCACAAAAAGCTTTAAAAACTTTCTTCTTTGCTTACTTGCTTGTAACTATATTGATCTGCTATGTATAAAATCGAAGAAAGTCTATAATTAATCTTAATAAATGTGGTGATCATTTTTGCGAAACGAGAACAGGAAATCATAACAAGTTGAGGTGTATCTGTTTTGTACATACAAGTACACATAAATATTAAATTTTATGTCTAACCGTCACACTACAAAAAAAATTATTAAATATGTATTTAAAGAATTGCCAATATTTGCTAATGCCGTGAAATAAAAAAAGTTTATATACGTTAAGTATGTATCTGTATATACATATATATATATATATATATATATACATTTATAGCCAAGCGATATATATATATATATATATGTGCGTGTGGGTTGGTATTAGTGTACAGTCTCTTAAAAGGCTGAATTCTTTCTTCAGGTGATGCTTACGATGTACAGAAAAAAAACAATTTTCCAGTTCAAAATAGTTTATAGTTTGCATCCCATGTAATAGCGACTTCTTAAGCCAGTGATAGCACGGTGACTGTGTCTGTGTCACTCTTTCTTACCTATATATAGCACAAAAAAAATATATATATATATGTATATACATAATATATATAATATTATATATAATATATATTTAATTACATAATTACGGCTTTTATAATTAAAAAGGGGCTCTGGATAGTGGTTCTACTCATATTATAATTATATTTATATAATTGCAATATTAATTCAATAAATAAGATGAATAAATTAAAGTTAGTCGAACGAATCTTATCTAATCTGGCAAGGGAAATTTATTCCGGATAAGTCAATCAAGAAGGTTATCCGGTTCGATTCCATATAGACTGAAATATAAAATTTATTTAAATCAAATTTGTAAAATATTTTGTATTTGAAAATATTACAAATTTGGTTTAACTTTGTTTTTTTTTCTTTTAATTTTTTGTTATAAATATTTAATTTGATATATCGTTGCTCTAATCTAGTAAGACCTAAGCAAAATCACTTCATCTTTCGATATATAATTCCTTAAAATGCCATTCATACGAAAATTAATTGGAAAATATCCGCAGGGCAAGAAACTCAAATGGGAAATATTAGCCGGAACATATTAATTTTTATAGTCGTATAAAATAAGGAAACCGCTAGTTGGGGCATTTCTACATTGAAGTAGCGATATGTATTTGCACTTGAAAGCAAGCTATCAACTTGAAAGGGTATTTCGTTTTACGCATATCGTACAACGTAATTTGCCACCGTCACTATTTTTCTCATATCTGTCATGAACATGTATGTGTGTATGTATGTTTGTATGCATGTGTGTGGGTGAGTATTTAGATACATTAGACCTTCAACTTAAACAGACTCTTTCAACAAGTAGATTTTTATAGGCGTTTGTACAGAGCTGAATATCAGGCAGCCCCCCAAAAATGTTCGTCAACGATTTATTGGAAATTTTTGAATTTTTTTTTTTTTTTTACGAGTCTTACGGAATGTCATGTATTTTGATTCCTTGCCGTTAAGGATGTAAATGTTATACGAATGACGACATTCTTATAAATAATTACGTACAGACGAACTCGTGCTATTATGTAAATATGCATGCACGTATATTTTGTCAAACAAATCTTTATATATGTGACGTGAAATTTGTTTTATTACTTTCTATTATTTATTGATCGGGCGTGTATGTGATTTGTATAAAAATTTGCTGTTTAAATTAAATGATTCCACAGTTTAAAAATGTTTAAATTTTTTTTTTAAATATTTTTTAAGTGTTTCGGCATTATTTCAACTAAAAACTTGGGACGTGTTAGTGGTCATTCGGCAGGCATTCAGGGCGTCCCATGACGACCTGGTTGAGCAGATGCCTGCTTTTACACATAAAGCATATTTTATATTTATTTTTATTAAAGTTTCTTTAAAAATTTTATAATCTAAAATCGGTTTGCATTTGGTTTTATATACCAAAGTGTATTTGTTTTTAACATAAAATTATTTTATATTTGATTTTATGATTATCAGGAAAAACTTTTTTGAATTAAAAATAAAAATTTTATTTTTTTAAATGATTAAATTACTAATTTTTTCCAATGACATTGAACCGGCCTTCAGCAATATCTCCAGGGTATAGTTTTTAACGTGAATATATAGAATATATTAAATATTAAATAATTATTAATAACAATTAGCAATTAGTATTCGTACCATAGTGACTACCGGAAACAGAAAATAGATTCATTTTGAATGAAATTCGTTTGTTGACAAGGCTTGCCAAGATGAAATAGGCTTGCTATTTAGTAATTCTCAGTTGGTTTTTGAGAATGTGGGTATTATTTTACAAAACTGTTTAATTGAAGGTCGTTTGTTTTAGCAACAAACGAATGTAACGAATATAAAAATTATAAACCCCTGAAATAACAATACATCTCATCGAAATTGTATTCCATTTGAAGCTTCAGACGGACCCAAAGAGAGATGCTGTAAGGGCAATCATAGCTTAACCCCATTACAAACAGAATAGATATTAGCCAATAACTGCTGGGAAGATTTGCGACCATAACAAAATTACTAAATTGTTTAGATCTATTGCTCATAAATGCTCAGTGGGCTAGGGAGGTACGCTTACTTTATGCTACTTCCCCTTGGGTTTGGAAAGAAAATCTATTTGCCCCTTTAAGAACCAGCCTAAAGGGGTCAACTTAAAACAAGTTTTACTGCTTTTTCCATTCTCAGATCTTGACAAGATATTCCATCAGAAATGCATAGTTTTTAAAGCTTCTGCCAGATCCAAATGGAGAAGCTGTAAAGCCACTCATTTCGGTTCGTGCTGAGGTTACAAAATGCTACTTACCATTTGAACTGCATTTAATAAGAATTCGAAAAACAGTGATAAAAGTTTTATTACAAAAAAAATTATTAATATGCATTAAAAAATAAAATTAAATATTAACATTTTGCTCCGGGCGACTATATACTGAGTAATAATTGCCAAATCTGTGATAAGATGTGGTGTAAATAAATGTTGGCCGATATACGAGCTTCCGATTTCGACTACTTTTTCCATTAAATATTTGTATGTATGCATGTGGGCACTTTTTAATAATACTGACAAAACCGACAATTTAAATTACTTGGAATATGTTGAGTGGACTTTCAGTTTTAATTTCCATATTGTTATATAAATTCTTATGTCAAATGAACAATGCGAATTCTTTTGCCTGAGATCTCTTAGCAAAAAAGTAGATCCTCAGGCTTAGTCACACTGGGAAATAAATGCCGCAACCAGTGTTGCCACTAAATACGAAATAAAAAATTTTCCTTCATATAAATGTGTAACAGAAGTTTCGCATGATCTTCTCCAAATGAAGGGAATACAACAGGCGTATTTTAATATATGGTTAGAATGTCTTCAAGATAATGGTTTTTGGGGTATCTGCAAGAGAGTAGTTTGCTGCTTTTGAAGCAATTGCAACTTCTTTTAGTTAATAATTCTTTAGTAAAATGCCTTTCATACTTTATTTATAATTTTTACTCACTTTTCTTATTCATTGTAAAGTAAAGTGGGAGCACAAAGACAAAATAAATATAAATTAGAATATTAGGTACTAACATTGGGTACGAACATTAGCTATTAACGTCATCGTCGTGTTTGATATCATCTGTTTTACTTGAAGCCTGTCCACATTAAGAAATTTTTGGTGGGCAAGTTTTGAAGTAAACATAACAAGACAGAAGATTTAAGAGCAATTAGAGGTGCCATAAGAACTTTTCATTTGAGTGGACGCGAATGTAACTCTAAAAGAAAATACTTAAAATACTTTGAAATAACAAAAAAATAAAAAACATTTTAAATTTCATAAAATAAAAGGAGAATAATATTTATAATAATATTTTGGAAAAAACTGAGTCAAGACTTTTTCAGACATTCCAAAGCAGGATAATATAATTTTTTTAATAGGTGTTATTTCGAAATTGCTCAAAAATTAATGTGTAAAATAGGATCAAGAGTATGGGGGTGTTGCAGCCAGGAGGGAGGGCATACTAACAATCAACTACAATAATGAAAGGCGGTATTTCCACTTACTAGGGGTAATTTTAGAACTACTGTTTAGTAATGCAAATGTAATGGCAACAACAACGTACAAATATGTGTGTAAAAGCGTACATGTATATCGTTGGCATCAAAGAGAAAGGCCCTAAATCGCATTTCTTTTACAATAAATTTTTTTATTGATTTTAATGTATGAACTGAATATACCAAAAAAATGTGAGTTAGGTCGTTTCTACTTAAGAGCAGCGAAATGTATCTATGCATGTGGAGAGCTATATTTTCGTATTTTAGATGAAAATCGAATAGATTTGCTATTAATGCTACAAGTTTCATAATTATTAACATTTATTTTTCCATATGAATACATAAACATGTTTTCGCATATCGATCGCTCAATATAAAAGTGGCGTATGCCATTTTTAAAGCTTATTTTTCATTTTCCGATCTGCTAAAAAAGAAAATCCTTAAAGCTTCCTTAAAAAAAAAAATAGAAAATGAGTTACATCCTTTTTCTATGGAGCCATCGATATGTATTTTTATAATATATATTGTTATATGTAGGCATTAGTGTGTGCGTAAAATCTTTAAATTTATTAAATGCGAACTTAAAAAATGTTGTCGGCTTAATTTAAAATAAAATTCAACTTATTAATTTTAATTGTTATTAAAATAGATAATTTATCTTTTATATTATTAAAAATTATCTGTATAGAAATTAATTATAATTCTTTGGCATAACTAAAGAGGTTGTTTGTGTAAATAGATAATAATAAAAACATTGAATATTTAAAGGATAAAAATAACGATTTTAATTCAAATGTTCAGTCACTCGTGTAGAATGCATTTAAGGATATCGTGGTGCGAACGGATAAGTAGCGTGCAAGTGTATACAGACTTGATTGGCAATATTAGAGGTTGCAGGATAAACGGATGTAAGAAAGCACGTTTGTATAAAATAAAATGAATTATAATTAAAAAAAGGATTTAAATTGAAGCAAGTTTTTTAATACTGTATGTATTCTGAATGGATTTGAGATCCATTGCAATAATGAAACTGTACTAACATTTTCTTTTCCTGCCACTTGAATTAAGAAATTTCCATTCCAAGTATTTATTACCGAAAATGAATTTGCAATTACAATCTCTACGCATATTTAAAAGTAATTTCAGATATTTTCTGAACATCACCCCACACTTGTAAAGATTTTATTTGGGAAATTTCTAGTTCTGGTTCATACGTTGTAATACGATTTGGCGTATTCTCATAGATTTTGTAAACATCAATGTAACCATCTTGGAATGCAAATTCTAATTCGAATGTTGTACCTAAAACAGAATAATTTACAATTGAGTTGTTAGTATGGATGTGATCAGGATCGAATGAATTTTTACTACGAAACACACCATCAATTTGATCATACACCTTCTCTCTATGATCAATCCATTCGCCATTTTCCTTGTAGTTCTCAACAATAACATTTTCATCCAAAATCCATTTGAAGTGGTATGTGATGAATGAAGGATTCCGGCACAGTTCATTCACAAAGTTTATGGAAAATCTACAATTAGATATAAAATTTAAAGAAATTATAATTTTTTTTTTTTACTGCGGAAGTTTGTTGGTCTCACGTGATCAACATTTAACGCATTCAGGATACAAAATGACTTTACGAAGTTACACTATTAAAAGTGGCTTTCATCTGACCTGCTGAACGCATGTTCAACTGAACTCTAACTTTCATCGGGGGACTTAATCGTTCAAGAGTACTTTCAACTTTGGTGGAGGGGATAATGTAATGCAACCCATACACGATACAACCGTTGGTACAACACGCTTAGTAATCAAGTTGTGTGTTGTGCCCACAGATGATAAAACCTCTTCGTACAATTTCATTTTGCAAACAATTTACAGCTGGAACCAACAAATAATAAACACGCATCCCACGAAGCAAAACAAATTAGGCTTATATTTTTTGAAGTAATAAATAGATTGAAAGCTCTTTAAGTAAATTAAATATTTATTGACATTCAAATTTTGTTTAATCTAAAAGATTTTTAATAAGCCTTAAAAAATAAAACTTCAATGAACTGTTTTTAATTGCCTATAATTTACTGATATTGGCTATCATTAAGTAATTCATCGTAGAACTGTGCTCTAGTTTCATTTCAGCTGTGTCTTCCATTTATTGTTAGTATTCACGTTAGTTTTCTTTGCTTTCAAAAACCAAATTAACCGACAACACGCCTTTCTCTCGCAAAATTAAGATGAGAATGATATACGAAGTCGCATGACTAATCCACAAACGTTGCAACGCGTTGGCACAACTTGCCAAAAGATCAAAAAATTTTGATTTTTCATACAACCGAGACACAATTTCATACAACAGGCCCACACACGTTACAATCTTGATTACAACCTGCCCAAGTTGTGCCAACGGTTGTATCGTGTATGGGTTGCATAATAAGTGCGGAAGCCGAACCACGTTTGTTTTATATAGGGTCTTCCAATAAGAAGTTTCATTTATCGACAGAGATGCTCTTGACAGTCAGTACTCGTAGCCGTAAAAGCCTTAAGACTGTAAAAATGTATTCTGCAATGACCAATTCCAACCGGGGCTTTACCAACTTTTTGCCTCTTCAATAAACAATATCTTCGATAAGCACCTCCAGCAATTTCTGCACGAGAAGAAGATACTCCAAAGTGCATCTAAAATGCTTTCTTTGCCTTTGGGAACTGTTAGCTCGAAATTTTTTTTCTTGCAGTGAACGTTAATCCTTTCAGTGCACCAATCGCTCTAGTTTTATTAGTCAACTGCCAAGTAGACACAGGTTGACGCATGCGCAACTGGTAGAACAATTACAAGAATTTCAAGGAGTTACAAGAGAAATACAAGGGAAATTTTTGTTTACAAAAACAAAAAAACCAAAACATTTCAAGTGTAGGCCCGAATCCAATCTGCGACACTTAAAAAACTATTTTACTATCCACAATTAAAAGTGAAACGTATTATTGGAATATCCTATAGAAAAAATTTAGAAAGCAGTTTCCATAGCAGTTTCCATTTTACATTTGAAGTACCTCACCGAAGTTACTGCATCTGTGGACAGGGCACAATGTGAAAAGGAGAATGTTTTACAGGGAAGTTCTCAAGGATAATCAAAACAAATTTAATATTAATCTTGGCGATGTCAAGATGTGGCCAATAATGTAGAAAATTGAAATCTATAATTTTGTTATTTAAGTCTTTTAACGTACACCATATTCCTGCATGCTTACAATTTCGGAAAGTCTTTCATACCACACCATATCCTTGAATCCTTACAATTTCGGAAAGTCTTTTAACGCACACCACAATCCTGCATCCTTACAATTTCGGAAAGCCTTTCATCCCACACTGTATTCTTGAATCCTTACAATTTCGGAAAGTCTTTTAACGAACATCATATTCCTGAATCCTTACAATTTCGGAAAGTCTTTCATACCACACCATATCCTTGAATCCTTACAATTTCGGAAAGTCTTTTAACGAACATCATATTCCTGAATCCTTACAATTTCGGAAAGTCTCTTAACGCACACCACAATCCTTTCTGCACCCTTACAATTTCGGAAAGTAATATTAAAATTTAATTATGTTAATAATTGAATGAAAATACAGTACGAACTCGGTAATCGCAACCCTCAATACACCCAATTCCTCGATTTTTGCAAACCTTTGAAATATAGTATTGTAACCCTAATAAATGCGATTAGTCAAAAAAGTTGACCTCAGTAATTGCAACTTTACATTCGTTCAGTAAGTTAAATGATGTGAGTGGGGGTTCTCATTTTCCATTTAACTCCCACAAATACAATGTTGTGGAGAGAAAGACAAACTAGGGGAGAGCGTATTATATTATGAAGAGAGAGAGAGAGATGGTAAAAGCTTTCATCTTGAAGAAAAAATAAAGGAATTAAACTTAAGACATGCTATCGGTCTTCTAGCTAGTTCGTGGCAAAAAGTGTCTGCAAGCTCCATATGCAAGTGCTGGAATATTTTAATGAAACCAGATGTTAAGTGGAGTGAAAATGACGATATTCCTCTCAGCGTTATAAAAAGAGAAATTAAAAGTGAACAAGCAAAATTTGCATCAATGCTCCAAGAACTTGAACCAAATGATTCCTTCACATTTTATGAGCTGAATGAATGGATGCAGGAAAGCTGTGCTTATCAAGACGTGGAGATTGAAGCCGTAGAAATTGAATGTTCAGATGACAGCGAAGCGGATGATATTCCACCTCCTAAAATAAAAGTATCATTTGCAATTCATGCTTTTTACACCTGCATTCAGTTTGCCGAGAAAAACGATATTCCAATAAAAGATATCCTAGTTCTGAAAAAGCTTCGTGAGAAGAATAAAAAGAAAAAAGAAAGTGCAGACAACAATAATCGATATTTTTAAAAAAAATAATCTTTTAATAAAGAATATATTTTTCGTTTCATCAAATGGTTTTGATATATCACTATTCAAGTTATATATTTTTCCTCGCTGGTTGCAACATTCCCATTAAGTGCAATTACTTAAATTTCTATTAGTTGCGGTTACTGAGTTCCTACTGTACTTATAAAAGAACTAAAAAAAAACTTTAAAAAAAAATTTTCTATTTTTATAAGGAAACCAAATAAAAATGATTTATTTTGCCAGAAGATTTTAACTATTAAACGAACAATCCACGTCCTTAAGTAATTAAATATGTTCTGAATTTTTAGCAAAGAGAGAAAAGTATTATTTAAAATGTTTTGATTTAAAAGAATTAATTGGGTGTGCATGCACAATCATGAATTTAGGAAAATTATACTATTTTTCCAATTAATCTTAAAATCTAAAATAGCCGTAAAGAGAACTTCCTTAAAGAACATGCAACTGCTAAAATTCCGGTAGTTGGGTCAGTCTGAAAATGAGTTGAATTAATTTTATGAATTTTGAGAACTGGAATTTTAGCTCAGACATATAAAATAAAATATAAACTTTTCAACAATTTTTTTTTATATATTTATAAATAATTTTTTTGTAATAAAAGTTTACTGTATTTACTAACAAGCTGATCAGATACCAGAAGAATTAAATGTATTACTTGATTATATAAAAAAACTACAAAGAACGGATTTGAGGAAAATTATTTACAAATTTAATTTTTATATAAAATAAAAATATATATTTTTATTATTTCCTTTACACCTCTTAGCTGTGGGCCTAGTGCTGTTGATGGGTGTGTATGGCAATAAAACGTTTCGTGGATCTTATTTCCAGATCTTCAGGGGACTTGTTTATTTATTGTATTTATGTTTGGCCATTGAAAATATTATACCAAAAATATTAATAAAAATTAAGTAATAAAAATATATAAAATAATTTCAGAAGAGCGCGTTGGGGGAACAAGAACAAATAAGTTTAATTAACTGCATTGAAAAACTTAAATAACTTATCAAACAGCCCGTCTCCTACTTAACACAGAGCCGTATTGCGTGCTTGGCTAAATTGTGCAATATCCACATATATATATATGCATGCATATGTTACTTGCATTTATACATACGAGTACAAACATACATATGTATGTTCTTACACCTGAGCATGTATTTTGCTCCAAAGAAAACTACTTCCGTTTCCAAAATAACGCATCGGTGACGTAATGTGGTTGTCAAGAAACAGTTACGTGTGTTGATTGAAACAACACCAACAAACAAATTCTGGCAATAAAATTAAAAGAACTGGATTTGAAAATAACGAAAATACAACATTTTTATATATATGTTTTTTTTTATTATCAGGGCTTAAGGTATCCAAGCACGGGTCCAAGTCGATAGAGTCCAAACGACGACGGCGGCAAAATGATTCTGTGATTGGCCGTGACAAAACGTATTTTTTACTGTTTTATAGGGATTTTCCTATAAATTGAATTATTTAATGTAAAAAGGATCTAAAGTTGGATAGATTAGTAAACAATTTGTTAAATGTTAAGATAAATGGAAAATAGGGCCTTTTTATATTAATACATTCAAATATGTAGAGAAGTAAGCATATGAAGGGACACTAATTTCTAGACAGCGGGAATATTTTATGCCACTAAAGGTCATGATACACTGTCCTACACAGTCGTATGATTTCTCAAATATAGCATCTCTACTGAAAAAATAGTATAGTGTGCCCTAAAAATGTCAGTTTTTTAGGACAAGCAAAAGTTTATGCGATCAGAGTTGCATTTACTTCAACCAGCAAAGAAAACCTGTATATGCATCACTTTTGTATGTCACTGTGGCACGAGCAACGTAATTTTGATGAGATTTTTTTAAAATAGGAGGGTATCATTATCAGATTTTCGAGTGAATGTATAGTAAAGGATAGTGAAGCAAGACCTTTGAGAGAGTAGGATTCACTCACATACACATACACAATCGTAAAGCAAGTCTGCAGAAAAAGTATTACGGTCTGTATTAAAAATACATCTGTGTAACAGATTTTGCAATTTGCACGATTTGCAAACCTATAAAATATTTTTATTATTTGTTTTCCCAAATTTTAGATTAACGTATATCTATAATGTAATAAATAAATATATATAATAAGTTTTCAATATTAAAAACTTCACAAAGTTTTCTTAAACTTGTAGTTTAATGAGATCTCAAAGGGGCATAAACAAAAAAATTAATCTTTATCATTTCTTTTACCCCAGTGTGCCATGTAAGGCCCCTACAATGGCATTTTGATGGATATTTTTTATATACACTAGATTATTTTATGAAGCGTAACGTTATAATATATGAAACATTTTTTGACATCATGAACAGTTGGTGGGGCTTAATGGCCTTAAATGCTCCAGCACTTTCCGTCATCTCGCAGTTTTTCTTGTAGGGGACAGTGACTACAAATCTTAGCAATCTTAATCCAAATAGGAATTCATTTAGCTAAAATATTTTCGACTATAAAGAATTTTCATTCATTTATATTTTGACACCCCTTTTCCCTTCCTCAAAACATACATATATTTCAGAAATGTTCGTACTATCGGCTCTATATTATGGTAAATTCGTTATATGTATAGTTGGATGTGTAAGTAGTATAATAGTCAACGGCTGTGGCGATTGGTGGCGGTGTCGAGTCGACTTGCAGCCGTTCGACTTCGGCCTCTGACTACAAACTAAATTAATGATGTCTAGTCATAAACGTTTGCCCAAATGTTTTCAAATCATCGTCTTTATCTTCATGTTTGATGACATCATCATGCCGAAATTAATCTCGCCCAAAAAAAATCTATTTGGATATGCTTCTCTGCATCATGCAGTCAATAAAAAAGCTATTGATTTAATGGGCAATTTGTTGGAATTGCAAAAGAAATTGTTTAAAATTATTCAATAAACATCTATTTATATTAAGTATTTATTTATAATTTCTATTCTTGTTCCCCCTTCCCCTAAGGAAATACAAGTTTTAGATGACTTTTGCGAAACAAGCAATGAACGATATTGCAATTTGTGGAAACGAAAACATGAAGTTGGAAATGATTAAGTATTTCTGAATTATCTATTGAAATCAAATACAAAACACTTACTAGCATATGATAAAGTAATGTGTGCAAAGTACGAGTAATATGCGGTTTAATAACGGCAGCGGACAGCGGAAAGTACTCCATGTCCTAAAAGCCGGACAGGACATGAATGATTGGAAGAGAAAGAGAGAAGGAATAAAAAAAAGCAATTTTGCCAATATAGATTTCATATATAAATATATATACAGTCGAACGTCTCTATAATGAATTTCCAAGGGAGCCGAAAATCTTTTCATTATATAGAAATATCGTTAAACAGAAATTTATTTATGTACACTTTTATTTAAAGAAATCAATTATTTTAGATTGAACTATACTATTCCATTTTTGTTTTTAAACAAAATTTTCTAATATGTATATTTAAGGATGCAAATAACTGATCACGTGCAGCGACTAACCACTTGAGAATTACTTCCTCAATGTCTTCCAAAAGACAAGTTCGAAGGGTTTTTAGTTTAGTGCTTGATTGCACGTCTTCTAAATTTTGTAGAATCGTCTCCTTGTTTTTTAAAATATTTAATAAAGTGCTAGGCAGAATTTCAAAATTCTTAGCTACACCTTTTTTTTTTTTGCTACGCCTTTTTCCACTTCGTTAATTATTAATAATTTTTTTCGTGAGAAATGCTGCTGCGCTGCGCCATTTCGTTTTGTTAACTGATCATGCGCAACTGCTATCAAAATTGCTTTTGATGTGACTTTTTTAATATTTTGATACCTGTTTTCAACTTCTGGGAATCCCCTACTTATATTTTACCTCGTTCTCGATAAACAGTGTTATTATTATGCGTAACATAAAATAGTTTGAAAAAACTCATTATATGGTGACAAAAGATCATGATAGTCAAAAAGAACATTTAAAAAATTGGTTTATTGTATAGAAAAATTCACTATATGGAAATTCGTTATAAAGAAATCAAAATATACTGAAACTGAAACAAAAAAGCTGCGTTTTTGAAATAGATTCATTATAGGCAGAGCTTCATATACCGAAGTTCATTATAGAGAAGTTCGACTGCATATATATAAAATATAATATTCCCAAATATATATAATATTCGTAAATATCTATAATATTCCTAAATATATCAAGTTAAGTCAGTAGTGTGTGAGAGTTACTTTAAGCACTGCGGCGGCACTGCAGCAAAGCTCAATAAAGCCAACACAAAATAATTTCCAAAACTTAAACATTTTTTAACTTATTTTTATAATTTGAATGCCTTCGTAGGCTAATGAATAATGCACAGCCTACTAAACCGAAGGTAGCTGGTTCAATTCCTGCTGTGCACTACTCATTTCCATTGTTGAAATATTTTGTAAATTTATTAATAAAAAACAACTAAATAAAATTTAAAAAAAAAAAGTGTTTTGCATGGAAAATATTTTTCTAATTTAATTTTTTATACTTTTTTTTAAATGTTTTTTCTATATACTCGTAATTGTTAACAATTTGTTAATCTCCTTCGAATAAAGAAAAGATATTTAAAATTATTTATTATTCATTATATTTTATTAGTTTGTTGAAATTCTTTCAACAATATCGGAGAGGAATTTTAAAAATATATTTTAGAAAATTAATTTTAAAAAGAAATTAAACAAGGAGATCAATTAAAACTGCATATGTATCGAATAATTTTAAAAAATATTCGAATATTTCTTAAACACTTTTTTCTATTAATCGTGAGTGTAATTAAAATTTCAGAACTTCATATTTTACCGAATATTAAAAAAAAATGTAAAAGTTGAATAATTTAATTCTTTTAATCTGTAACAGACTTAAAATAGCTCGTGTTCATTGCAACGTCTTCGTTATCGCTATTATCATTCTCGTAGTGAAAGTCAGCACTTACTCGTAATTGGTTCAAGTCGTTAATAATTGGGTGAGAGGAAGAGGGTATCAGTTGAATTTTTATTACTTCTTTTGTTGAATTTTAAATTGTATTTTCAATGATCAAATTGATTATTACAAGAATGTTGTAAAAATATATATTTCACTGCCATGCTATTAATAATTTAAATGAAACAAAATACTTAAAGAATAAAATTTTCTGTAATTGTTTTAATTTGTTTCAATAAAGAAGAAAAAATAATTTTTTGAATTTTTTATAAACTAGCTGGGGTTGGTCCATGTTGCTGGCTCCAAATTGTTCTTCTATTTCGAACTGCCTCTCGGAGAAAATCAAAATCAGCGTTTTTAATTAACGTCTCTACGCGCTGATTAAGGAGCAGCATAGACTTATCGCGCAAATAGAGATTAAAAATTAGAGATACTTATTTACTTTTTTAACTTTTTTTCACGAAAATAGGTTAGGTATGATCCGCTATTGGGCTAATTAACGCCGCTACGCACCGATTAAGCAGCCAATGCTTTCAGCGAAAGAGAGCATAGGGTTATCGCCCTAATCTCTATCAGGTAAAACACAAAAAAAACTAAATATTCCATCATCTGTCAGACGAACTTCAAACTAGACAGAAATATCCCTCCCGCCCCATAGAGCATACATATAAAATTTGGTCAAAATCGTTCCAGTAGTTTATCGATCACAAACACACACGTCATTTATATATATATATAGATATAGATTTATTTTTATTTTATTAATTTTAGAAAGCTGAAAATTAATTTTTAACTTGCTAACGCTACTTTACGTTACTTTAAAGTAAATCCATGTAGAATGTGAAAAACAGCTGACACATCATATGCTTCTCTAATATGTACCGTAATTTAAAGGAAGCCCAGCAATTTTATTTGTTCTACCTCAAGACCCTGATACACTATCCTACAAAGACGTACGACTCATTCACACGAAAATCTGATATGCTTCGCAGCTGTTTTTTAAAAAGCACAGAACGTCAACATGAGCAAATGGAAGTTTAAATTGCAATTCCAACTCTCAGTGGAAGAACAACTGGGAGCTGACAATCCTAATGCATTCAGTCTTTCCGTAATACATGCTTCTCCTTACTTTTCACTTTGTCTCCCTTCTTATCACATGAAAAAAAAGTTTCTTTAATCAATTTCAGTATCTTATCATATTGCTGTGATAGATATGATACGATAAACAAAATTTCATAACTGAAGTAGATTTTCCGATTAATTTCAAAAGAAAAATATATTTTTAAAAAAGCTTATTAATTATTAAGGGCTTTTTTGAAATACAAAGACAAATTTTTGAAAGGTGATGTCATCACGCCGGCCGTTCAGTATTACTAAGTTTTTGTAAAACTGAAGAGGATAAGAAAAAAAAATTAAATATTTTTTTCTCTAGTTTTTGGGTAATGTGGCTTTATTATATATGATTTTTTATTTGACGCTATTTGTCACTCTTTGACACTATTTGTCACTAATACGACATACGAGGTAATTCACGGTGCCGGCAAACTGAAAATCAATTTCTACTGAATTGCTTAGAAAGCCTTCTACGGATCGTGAGTAGGATACTCGCATACAAATTTTAATTATTAATTAATTTTTTATATATTTTTAACTAATTTAAATCATTTATTTTTATATAAATTTATTTTTTAAATTTTAATTTTTATTATTGAATTATTAATTTTAATTTAGTTATTTATTTATATTATACAGGTAAAATAATTATTTTATAAGAAAATAGAATTAATTAAGTTGTTTTTATATTATGAATTTATATAATTTAATGATGTATTATTTTTACTTATATATATACAGTACGAACTCGATTTGCGCCACTACCGATAACTGCATCACCCCGGTTAGCGCAACAGGCAATTTCTTTTACATTACAGTCCTTATAAGTGCAACTTTCTCAAAAAAAGTTTACAACTTTTTCCGCTTTATAAAATTGAATGGAATTTTCTCTTTGAATTTTCTTCTTCAGAAACTCAGTTACAGTAAGTAACCCTTCTGAAGAATATCTTCCACTGAAAATTGTAGAATCTATACAAATTGAACAAAAACAAAAAGTTAAAGTAGATGAAGTCATTAGGGTCCTTGACATTTGTATCGAGCGGGTAACAGAAAATTACATTTGTTATGAAAAATCAATCGCTCTTTAAGAAATCGTGGAATCTGCGATTTTCCAAAAAGGCTAAAAAGTCTGAAACTCAAACAAAAATTTCAACATTCTTCCCCTTAAACTATAAGTTTAAATATATTTTCTTTTTATATGCAGGTGTGAAATACGTAGGAAGATAATTTTCTGTTTTGCTTTTTATTTATATATATAAAACTTCAAATTTATCAGTAGGCTTTATAAGAGATTCTTTCATGTTGAAAAAATGAAATTTCATGGATTTGAGTTAAACAGTGATGAGTTTTTAAATAAGATTTTTAGTGATCGGTTATCCCCTCTTTTCGGTAAACGCAACAACCGCGGTTTCCTTTCGGTTCCGCAAATCGAGCTTGTACTGTATATTGGTATTCTTACATATATTATAGAAAACTAACAATGATTGCCATTAAAAATCCTGTGACATAAAGGACAACCTATTGTTAAAATATTTTCCAGTTCATAATCTATCAGTCAAATCCCGTCTAAACTTCTTTCCCTGCTCTTAGAGTTTAAGAACCTCGTCGTTATTTATTATAAAATCAAACAAAGAACTTTTATTTTACCGCTTTGCCTTATAATCATTTGAAAAGTTAATTTCGTTTAAAGAGCTTTAAAATAAAGCTTTCAAATATCCTGCAAGGATCATATCCGCAGTGTTATTAGCAAATGTTCACTCAGAATCCGCTTTCTGTTTTATTTCATAAATGTAAAGCTTAAGAAAATATACACAATTTTCCATCCCTGACAACTAGCCTACCGGTTCAGACGATATTATTAATTAAAAAAAAATGTCTTTTGTATCTCATAGATATTTATTAATAGATTCACTTACTCTTTAGCGTCGTCCATTAAAATTCCCTTGATCCGCACTTTATCACCATTTTGGACGGCATTGGGTGCAATAGTGGCAGTATATTTAATCGGTGGCATAATGTTTGATAATTTTTCTTACAAATAACAGGCTATGTGGATGGATTCTTATTATGTAGTAAAAAAATGTTTATAGTAGACACACTTTAACGATTTATTAGCGTCTAATTGGAAGCAACTACAGCAACTACAGCAACTACAGCAACAAAATGCGCCTCGGCCAAAACATTTATTTCTTATTGATTCGATTTTTGTTGTTTTTATTTTAATTATGAATTTCATCCATAATTTTATTCACTTTTTGTATTTTATTGCAGCTTGAATTGGATTTCTGAGAAGGTTTTGTTATGGTAATTTTTATTTCGGGTTGCCAAGTAAAAGAGTGAACGAACTACAGATTTCTTTTTTAATTCTTTTCTATTTATTTCTTATAATATTTCAGAAATAATGTTTCCTTAAATCTCGCTAACTTTAAGTTTGAAGTGTAATGAAATTGAAGAAATTTCTGCCGCTACTAACGTTTGTCTTAATGGTATTCTTACGCTTTACTAAATATTTGGCTCTTGTGTTTGGTAATTTTGCTGGTTATTTTAGAAATGAGCGAAACAAGAAAATTTGAAATTAGCAAAACAGATATGGGAAACTTAGTTTTAAATGATATAACACTCACTAATAAAGCGGGCCGTGCCTTGTCACGTTACCTATTTTTTAAAAAAGCTGAGCCGTAGAATTTTACAACTCAGTTTCCGTGTTGTCCTGGTTAAATTCAAAAATTTTATTGAATTAAACAACAAACTGCTCATAATTTGGTTGGAAATTTAATGAAAATGAATTTTTGTAATCGTTAGTGAGTAATGTTTCTATATGGAGAATAGACAAGTCAAATTGAACTAAATTTATAATATAAATTTTTACGAAATACTGTCTAAGCTCATGCTAGACATAAGGTTGGTGCAAAAATTGTACTTTGAATGTATCTTCTTCACTTGAAGTTTGCCCAGTTCGTATACACCAGAAAATGTCAATTTCAATTCGTATATAATGATCACTTGTCTTATATTTGACATGAAAGATCGATACTTTTTAAGACACCTGCTTGTTAGACGAAATCATTTTGCTGTAGCTTTAACAAAACTTATATCTAAGTTCGAAACTAGTGTTGCAATAAATATCTGTTCACTTCAATAAATATTGTTATTCAAAGCTTTTGCTCTCTTCCATGATTTTTACTAACAAGTAGAGCTCGTAGATTACCTGTTTCATTAGTTATAAACATATGACAAATATTGTGAAAAATATAATTTTTAAGATAATTAAAAGATAAAGATCTTTTTATAGTAATAAGATATCCCACCACATATTTTATAGTTGTAGATATAAATTATAAACAAATTCTACATAAATCTAACATTTTATTACAAAAAATTGCATACAACGTACGTTGCAACGTGACACCAAAGGCAATAGTATTAAATTTTACAACCCTGACGTGAGTGGTAGAGAAAGAGAGAGAAAATCATTTGATATTTAATTCTCTTAAAATGTCAAAAGCTGCAATTAAATAAGTTAAAGGTTAATATAAGTTCTATTATTAACTTTAAATAACATGAAAATATGATTCATTGAAATTCCGCTTAAAATGTATTAAATGAAATATATCCTGTTGATTGGAGGATATACGAAGGATGTACAAAAATTACCTAAATATATCTAAATGTTACAAACATAATACCTGTGTAGATTATAGTTTTGAATTAGATTATTGCTGCTCAGTAAATCAACAGCTCCGCGATGTTGGACACTCTTATCTTTTTCGCTTGTGTTTTTATCGAAAATAGATGAGTTGTTCCTTAATAAAATATTTCTTGAAGATATTTTGTGTTATAGTTATGTATTTGTAAGGAAAACAATTTTCGCTGACAAAGTCGCATTAGATTATATTTGGGAATATCACACTGCAAAAATTTTCATGTGAAATCTCAAATTCATTTTCTCCTTAAGATAGTTCTCTAATTTAGTTTATAGCAAATATATTTTCAGTTTTGTGGCAAATGATATCCGCAACTTCTCTATTAAGTTTTGCTAGTGATTTGAGGCTTAAATTTTTTTATCCATACATATAAACTTTAAATTCAATGAAATCCATGTCTTGCGAGCTTGATAGCAATATGTATCAATATGATATCAATATTATCTTCAATACCAATACCAAGCGAGATATTTGAAACCAATTCAGCGCATTGTCTTAAGACGCAAAATTACCAATTTCTTTATTAGATTTTGTGAATTCCAAGTAGTTGAGAGTAACAGCGAATATGATAAAATAGCTATTGAAATAAGAAATGCACCGTTTATCTCTTACTAATTTCATAAATGTCGATAAATTTCGTAATATTTGAAACAAAGTGTAAAGATACGTTCCACTTTTTGATCATAAATTTAATGTTATCTCTGATATTTAGGCTGTAACGATAAAATCCTTTTACTTTTTAATTGTACGGCAACGCTAAACTTGACTAATAAATATTATTCTAGTCAAGACTGGAACCTTTGCGTTTTCTAATATTTAATTGCACATACATATGCATATGTATGTATGACCCTGTGGCTTTTAACAGTTTAACTATACTATGAATGGTTTCATAAAATTATTTGGAATATTTTTAATTAATGTAATAAATCCAATCAATATAACAAGGAGTTCTTTCTTTGTAATAAAAACATTCTAAATATTTTAACTTTAAAAGCACTATAAAACGTAATTGACTTTTTAACACTTGGCAGCACTGATATTCTACACAAATCAGCCAATAGGAATCTTATTCGTGGTTTAATGAAATGAGAGAATAACGAAAGATTACAAAGTTGAACGAAATACGGCGGTAACATACAAGCAGAATTACTACTCACACATGTGTAAAAACTTAAGCAGTTTTTCAAAAATCTAATAAAACTAATCATATAAAAAGCCATAGTTTTAGGCCTGAAGTTCTTAAAATAGGTTTATACATCTTTATAAAAATAAGAATAACGGCGACTTGCTACAAACTTCTGGCGCAAATTAGTTATATGTTTTTCTTTTTTTTTCATATATATTTATGTGTTATATTCATAATACTTCTAAAGAGTTATAATTAGTTAATTCAGTGTTTAATGGGCCTTGATCCGAGTCAAAAATTAAGTTAGATTACATTTGAATATGTATTTGAGAGCACTTATATTTAAGTGAAGCCGTTATGCTTAAGCCAGTCGACTTGGATATCTAATGTTATCTCTTTTATAATGTATCTCTCTTAAATAAAGTCTTAGTGTCAATTTTTTATTATATTAATACAAGTTTTCACCGGCTGAAGAAGCATTTATGAAAGATTTGTTAAACTAATAGCTGCATTTTTCTTAGAATTTTCTGGAAACTTTTTTAATTGTTAACTTTTATATAAATTAAAACTAAAGTAAGTTGAGTGCAGAATTTCGCTGATTGGATTTTTCAAAAATTCTGTGTTAATTTTATGTACAAATTACAACCAAATTGTGGGGTGTTTTTAAGTATTTTTAGCTTACGTAGACTAAAATTTAAAATTGTGGTTTTATCATTTAGGCGGTTTCTGACTTTAAAGTTAATGCGTTATTAACAATTTTTTTAATTAATAATTTTTCATTCTAGAAATGAAGACGCAACTCGTATACTTTTTAATTGGTGTAACAGTATTGGCCCAAACATCTTTGGCCTTGAAAGAAGAAGACTGTGAAGGTGGGTAAACCTGTTGTTTGTGTTACCCATTTAGAGATAACTTATATGCATTCACTTTATATAGAAGGAAATTTCCATAATTAATACTAATATCAATTTTCTTTCCATTTTCAGTTTGTGTTAAAACTCTAAAGCGATTTGCAGGAACCCTTACTGATGAGACCAAAAAGGATACCAAATTAATCGAAGATCAATTTAAAAAATTCTGTAAGCCATTAAAGAATAAAGAGCACCGATTTGTAAGTTTGCTTTCTTTTTCGTTATATGGAATTTTGACACGCAATATATCTGTCTTAATTTGTCTGTTCTTTTCAGTGTTATTACTTAGGCGGTTTGGAAGAATCTGCCACGGGCATTTTGGGTGAATTGTCTAAGCCATTGAGTTGGTCGGCGCCAGCTGAAATTATTTGTGAAAAGCTAAGGAAAAAAGATGCCCAAATTTGTGAATTACGTTACGGTAAGTAAATCAGATAATATACCTGCTCAGATAACAGTAACTGATCTGAAAGAGAATTATTTTGGAAGCGCAACATGTGTACGAACTTTAATGACCCTAAAATCAATATTCCACCGGATAACAAATTGTTTTCCGTTTATAAAAAATTATTTCACTTGTTATCATTTGAGGCTACACTCAAGACAAATTTGAAATTCCCGTATGCGAAAAATAATCTAAATAAAAACAAAATACCCGTCATAAATGGTTAGAGGAACTGAATGATTTTTAATCCGAAGACTATTTTAATATTTATTTATTGCCTTTATTTTGAATTAAGCTTATAATATAAAGGATGCACAAATTAAAAACAGAAAAATAATGGCACACTGGATGTATATCCTTTTAGTATATATTTGGAATGCGAAGTTAGCATAAGACTAAAATAATAAGAGATGATGTAAAAATGAGATGAAACGGTTTTAACATTTTATATGTTGGTTTCTAAACCATTAAATTAAATAGAGCTTTAAAAAAATGTGTTTGTAGAATGCAATGTTTTGCCACATGAAGAAAAGAGTCCTTGAAGTTATTTAAAGTTGAGAGTATTTTAAACGCTGGCGAAAACTCAGCTTGGCAGTTGTGGCAAATTACGCTCGATGAGTTTCAATCTATTTTAAATATTCATTTAGTTGGAGAAATATTTCGTTTTCAATTTAAAGCCGAATAATTACTTATGTTCCTTGCATAAAAGCAAAATTAAAAAAAAATTACTAGAAATTACATTATTTTTAGGTCTTGTAAACTGTATTTAAGTCTTGTAAATTTGCATTTTTTTTACAAACCAATTAAAAATGTTTTCATGTGAAACATGAAAGTATACAAACAGAAAAACAAATAATTTTTTGAAATTAATTGCATTTATTTTATTCTTTTGATTTTATTTTCGTTACCGATAATATTTTTTTTTTTATTTAATATGCGTTACTAAGGAAATTAGTCATAACGGTAACGAAATATTGATATTAAAAAACATTTTAGTGAAAGATAAAATTCATTTTTATTTTAAAAACTTCTTGTGTTTTTTTTATATATATGTATGTTTTTCATTATAATTTGAAAAGACTATTTAAAATTTCTATTGTGCTAATAAAGTTTAATGGTAACTTTTTTCTTTTTTTAGAAAAACAAATTGACTTGAATGCCGTCGATTTGAAGAAGCTTAAAGTACGAGATTTAAAGAAAATCCTCAACGACTGGAGTGAAGAATGTGAGGGTTGCTTGGAAAAGACCGATTTCATTAAGAGAATAGAAGAATTGAAACCTAAATATTATAAATCTGAATTATAAGATTAAATAATGAAAAATATTGATAACATAGAAGACTTGAATTAGTTAAAAAAATATTTTCATACTGCACATCTTCATACAGTCAGCGATACGTTGATATACCCAAAATAACACAATTGTTTTATAAAGAAAATAAAATATATTTATGTTGCTTTTAAGTTAATTGATTGAGAATCATATCTTATAGTTTAATAAAACACAACTAAGACACATTTAATTTTGGTAGACATATTTTCAATTTATGGTTTTGTTTTTATTTGTTATATGAATACAACAAAGAATAACATTAGATGATAAACTTTCCCTCTTGACCCATATTTACATGTATTGGACACTGTTGTGTTTTTACACACGTGTGCGACATACACTTGTTTATATTGTTATTTGATTGTTTTGCAAGTTATTCAAATAACTCACAAAAGCTCATTGTTTTCACATATTTTTTAAAAAAGAATTAAATTTATTTAAAAGATTTTATTAAAAATATTTGTATTAATGAATACTGAAATAATAATAAATGTGGAAAGTGGATGAAAAGAAAAATATGAGGTATTTTATCACAGATATAAAAAACTGATTGCAACCTTTGGCGAAAATGCAACCACACACATATGTATGTACATACATACATATAATCACAGAAACATATATAAATATTCCTCTATTCTAGACTTTATTTCTTTATTTATATTTAATTTTTTTTTAAATTAAACACAAAGCTTATTCACTAAATCTGTAGTTATCAAAAGTGTTTTAGAAAAACAGTCATATCGATTCGCAGCGATTTTAATTCATACGAGTGATTTGCAAAAGCAAGAACAGACATCCAGTAGTAACGGCTGCATTCAGGTGAATCATGTTGCATCATGATTTATATTATAATATTGAGTTAAGTCAGTGTCTCTATAGAAGATACAAAATCGCATTTAAGCAGATCTCTGATGCAAATATCTGAATTGTATGGATGTGTACAACAGTTTAATTGCGAACATTTCCCAGGCATTACTTTTGCCTTTCCTTCTGTTCTGACGGTGCATACAAATTCCTCTGTTAATGGATATTTTTCACGTGGCAGCTTCCACGTCTTCATTTATGTGATGGAAGAATGTAACAAGTAAGCACAAATTTTTCTTCTTTTTTTGTATATTTTAATGACAATATCGTTAAAGAACATAATCTCTGCGTACACATGTATACGAATATCAATGTATGTGTTAAGGAAACATAATTGCATGTGCTTGCAGCGATTTAAAAAAAAATGTTTGTAGAGACGTTACCATTTGCTAAAAAAATATTTTTCCATTTAATATTTTTTTTAATTTTTGTAAATGTGTAATATGGACAAAAACAATAAGATCAACAAACAATATTATTATTTTTTAATTATTACTTTACGAGATAGTTGGGATGAAAATTTTTACATATTTTTGTATATTTCCATAATTTTTACAAAATATTCACGTTTGAAAATTTTCTAATTTTAAATGATAGAGGTGAACACAACATTCGAGAAACTTGAAGATAAAGTGTGTAATAAAGTTTTAGTTGTACTGGCACACAACGTGATAAGGCTCACCTGCTACCTTTGTAGCATATTGAATTTTATTTTTTATTTTATTCTTTAATAAAATAATATCAAGATCATACTTAAACTATTCATATATTCGACTAAATAGAAATTAGAAACACTATTGATTGCATCTTAGAACTTGTGAATAAAATGAAATCCATGTGATCGTTTTAGTTGAAGACCATACAAAAATATATATTTATTTTTAAAAATTAGTCCACAATCTATAAATTAATTCCTGACTAATGACTTATGTTTTTTATGTATCTAAATTAGAAGAATTTTAAATTGCACTAATGCCTAATATAAATTGTTATAACTTAAGGAAAATAAAACTGCCATCAATATAATTATTTCTTTATTCAAAATAATAGCTTGGCGAAAAATCAAAAATGAATTTTTAATAATGTACAATTCGTGAATATTTCCGAATTACTTTTTGATGCGAAATAAACTGAATTCTAACGCAAACAATGATATCACAAAAGTTACAACTTATATTTACAAATGGAACATTCCAAAATCGAAAATGATTACCTAAAATGACTATTAAATTTCTTAGTTTTCATAATTTTATAAAAATTTCGTCCAAGAACTAATGAGGCCGATTTCCAAAAAAAGTTTATGTAAACGTTTTCTTAATATTAAAAATTATTTCTAACTTTACAAAAACTTTTCTATACGAAAATTCATATCTCGCTATTGCATATATAAAATATAATAACTCACCATTTAAAAATTTCTGTGATTATTAGTTGATTGAAAATTCTTTTCGAAAATTGCAATTCGAATGAATTTATAGTTCTATGTAGTTGGCTCATTTTACAGCCCTCTTCCTTTCAAAACGGATGGTTGAATTTATTAGCGAATTCCTGCATTCAAAACACCATAAAATCTATTATATTTTTATTTTTTTTTTCATAATTTTTCACGTACAAAAATGATGAACACAAAATAATATGGACACTGATATAAAATTAAAATAGTTAAATAAAGTACGATCATTATTAAGTTTTAATTCATACACTTATAAAATGAGATTTTTAATTTAATTTTTTTAGTTGACTTTGTTACATTTTCATTTATGTTTCTCGCACAAATTTGGCGTACAAAAACGTAATCTATGTAATTTTATTATATTTTATATTTATATTAGTTTAAATAATATTTAGTTTCTTTAGTTTATGTTTTAATAACAATTAATCATTTGTTTTTAGTTCGGCTTAAAAACAAGTTCATTACAATACAAAAACTTATTTATACCCTTCCATCCTTTTTGGAGAAGGGTATAAAAAAAATAAATATTGAAATTGTTAACAATTAGGTGTTTGTTATGTTAAGGTTATTCACTGTTCCTAACTTAACGTCTGTATGGCTGTTTGTTGTAGCGCCCTCTTAAGTTCTCTTCGCTAAGATTTGTGTACTCACTGTACACAACACACCAACAGTATGTTAAAATGGCTGTGGAGAAAATAATGGGAGAATAAATACAGTTTAACAACATTGCATTGGTTTATTTCACTAAAATTTTTAAGCATACTTTTAGGATGATGGATCAAAATTAATTGCATTAAATGAATTTTAAAACATCATTAGTATAAGGTTTCCTTTTGAGATTTTCAAATAATTATGTATATATAATTTAAAAAATAAAATTTATTATAAGTTATAATTGCTAAGATTACAGATATGCGAAAACAGTTTAGAACAGTTTGAAAGTCACTAAGCTGAAAAGGAAAAACGAAGGACGAGGTAAATAAAAATTTATTAAAAATTTATCTTATGAATATCCATTTGATTTGCTTAAAGTTTTTCTTTTTGTAAACAGATTGCAAACAAAAATTATTAAAAAAAAGATAAGAAAAATAAGCCCTAAAGCAGTGACAACACAATTACCGGTTTTAATTTAAAAGGTTATTTTCAGATATTAAACTTTGTAAGAAAAAACATAAATGAATAATAAAAACATGTGAGAGCGAGATTATTGAATATGAAGAAATAAATCACTTTTAAATCGCATTTATTTATGTGTTTAATTAAATTAGACTTGTGGAAGAATTATTATCAAAAGTGTTTAGAAGAAGAAATTCAATTAAATAAGTTTATACTCTACGCCTAATAGGCTTTTAGTTAAAATACATATATAAAAAAACAAACGAAATACAAAAATGTTTATATTGATATAATTTTAACTTGTATTCAAACATCTCTATAGAGGAAATGTCTTAAAAATTCTAGCCTTCTGATGCTCAGTAATATTCACTAATCTCTATAGAGGAAATTTCTTTAAAATTCCAGTCCTCTGTTCCTCAGTTGTTCCTGCGGACACTTTAAGATCTACTCAACTAAAAAAATTATTTCCCACAAATTTTATAAACATATTATTTAGAACAATCTTTTTTTTTTATAAATATTGTAACAAATTTCATAGAAGTAACACGAATACATACGCACATACTATGTATGTATGCACATATAAAGTAATGAAACTTCTCTAACCAAAATAAACCGCATTTACATATGTGTGACAGCTATTGTGGACAAATCAAATACCACAATCTTCATTTTTATTACAACGTATTATATATTGTCTTTTTTGTAACAATATTTCTCCTTTTACAATGTTTGCCGGCACATACATACATTTGTATGTACGTATGTATGTGCTCACATTCATATGTAACAATTAGTTGGAAAAGTAATTGAATACGTTGCACCACATTCAACCAGCAAACACGTCAATTCAAAAACCCCATTGCATCAAACATGCAAAGTTTGCACACACACACACACATACATACATATTTACTGTGCACATGATTATGTATGTGTTACATTTGCGCACATTTCATTTACAAATTGCAATACAAAAGGTAATTCTCATGTTTGAAAGATGGATCTTCTAAAAACAATAAGTTTAAAATTACTTATACTTACGTACATGCACGCATACATGCACACGTATGAATGGAAAGGGTGTGAAAAAATTAGAGCAACATTTGAATTGGAAATACACAAGGAAAATACCAATTCGAAAGCTGACAGTTTAGGCTTAATATTTAACAACAACATTAAAAATATACCTTGCTTGGCGGATGCACTTCGAAAATTCGAAGAGAATAAGGCGGAATAGTGTTCTAATTTCCACAATTGTGAAGATATTAAGTGAAAAATTCGAGGAAACTACATTTCCTAGAGACACTGAACACCCTGTTCTTTTAATAACAAGCAGTTCAAATGTCAATACCGATTGAGCATGCGAGCGAAACTACGAAAAGACAGGAAAAGCAATTCCGCATCGTGGTACAACCTCTCTGGAGAGGATACTCACTAGAGATACGTGTCTCCATGCTGGCAAAACTCGATAAACACCAAAAATGGATCCTAATAACAAATCACAGAGAAGAGAGTTCTTTGAATAGGCTACTAAACGTCAATAAATAGATGCTGATCTATGGAGCAAATTCATTCTGAGCGATGAAGAGGAATTTTACCTCGATTGCTTTGCTATTTGCTAAAACTGCCACTTTTGAGGTTCGGAGAACCCAAAATTGATTTCCGGTTCTTTAGTATGGATTTTGGGCTAGAGGCCTAATTGGACCATACTTTTTGAAAAACAGGCTGATCAAGCAGCAACTGTTACTAGAGCTTGATAGCCCGTCATGCAATATCTTAAAATGTATGGTATTGAAGTGGCCAAAATGTGATTTCCACAAGGCTGTGCCACCATATGCCGTCTAGCTCGCTAAACAATTCACTTACGGAATAAAACATTACCATCTTGCATTAATTTTGCACACCCTTTACATGTTTAAACTATGAAATAAAATTATTATTGACCTATTATTCAGATCGTGAAACTTACCACATGCAATTAAACCAAATATCAGCCATAAAACGCCAGTCAATGCGTAGCCATCGATAAAGAAAACAACGGCTGTGTAAATGACGGAAACTAATAAACCGATAGCGATCATAATGCCCAACACCACCCAAGGCATCATGAGATAATGGTTGCGCTGAAAAAATTTAAAAAAGTAATACATTTTCGTACCATGACACATGGGCCAGATCTATATTCCATTTTATACCTTTATCACTCCCGCTATCATGAGCAGCGATATCAGAATGGTCATACACAGATTTATAACCAAAATGATTTTAACAATTTCTGTTGGAATCCAATCGAATACGATTGTTTTGAATTGTACTCTGGTGGTGAAGATCAATATGATGGTAATGATCGATAGGAGAATTGCCAAAATGCCGGAAATAATTGAACCATTGCGGGTGGATTGGCAAAAGCAACAGGATCCCAATAGAGGTGAAGCCATATTTATTTACTTGGCAACTGCAATTGGTTATAAAGATGAAAAGAGATGCATTAGAATACTTTTGGCACCCACTTTTGCGCATTATATTACAAAATTCGTACAAATTTATCAACTTTATTACGTTAAATTTTGTGATTGTTAGGTAGTATTGAATTTCAGCTAACGATATAGAGTTAAAAACAGCTGGTAAGCAGCTGATTAGCAGTTAATTTTTCTTGGCCTATTTGAAGAGGATTTTTCCTATGTACATTTTTTACGCAGGCAAAGTATTGCGTTTTGCTGCAGATGAGCTACAAAACACATAAATGTGGCCCCTCTATACGAGTACTCAACTTTAAAATTTGAAAAAGGTTAATACATATTAAGGGCAGTAATCGCACGATTTGTCAAATATGACATGCCAACTGAAAAACTGGGAAAGTGTGTTTTAAAATTGAATGTGTGTGACAGATCTTTCATTTTTTTTTCGTAAAGCTATCATTTCCATGTCATCAGAGTTGCATTTATTTCAAGCAGGTGAGCAAAAAAATTTGTTTGCCTTATATTTGCTGACATGTGACACCTACAATGCCATTTTGATGGGATTGTCTTTAGTAATTATATATATTTTTTTTATTTAATTCGCATTCTTTACAAGGATTTATCTGAAAGAGAAGCAATAAGACTTTCTATCTCTTTTGTTTTCATGTAGTACTACTTGAACCAACAAAAATTCAAAATTATTATGGAATTGTGGTGATAATTCTCGTTTAATTTTATGTTGGGTTCAATGGCATTGTACCAGCAAACCAACATTGAAATTGAAATGAAACAGATGGTTTGAATTAAGTATGGACAAAATATTATTATATAAAAGTCAGCAATAGTTTCATCGTTTGAAATTTGTATATTGTTTTTCGTAAAATATTCAGATTTGGGGAAATTTTTATAAAACATAAAAAAAAACAATTTACAGGTATATTCCAAAGGAATATTCCCTACTAACAGTCAAAACAATCAAAAATCTGATAGTGATTCCGTTTTATTTTAAAAAATCGCATCAATTTTGAGTTGCTAGTGCCATACTATCCTACAAAAATGATGCAAACAATTTTCTCTTTGCTGATTGAATGAAAATTTTCATTAACTTTTGCTTGTTGGAAAAATCTGAAATTTTCAGGCCAAATTATTTATATATCTTCAGCACAGATGCCATATTTGGCAAATCGTACTACAGTGTAAAGGCCATCTCTATATATGTATATATGTTTATACCGGAACAATCAAGTTGCGCTCGTTTCTAACCGGTGAATTCGGAAAACCTCGAAAATATGAAATAAGCCTTGTATCCTAAAAAATTAAATTGATTAATTCGAAAATACACCCCCCCCCTTTTTTTTATTACTTCGGTTTTATTTTTTGGTTTTCTGAATCTGAGGGGGCATTTCTAAGGCATGGTTACTCTTGTAAATCATTAGCGCGCCTATGAGAAGGGTACAATTTGATTTGGAGTTATTCCTTGCAAATTATGCGAATTATGTTACAGCATTCTAACTGACAAAGATCTAGCTATTTCAGAAGTCTACGGAGAAGTGCTAGCCGAAAACAGTGGAAATAGTGATCGATGATAGAATATATTAAAAGAAATGGCAAAGTAGAATCAAATCACAAGAGTAATGTGAAAGTTTTCGCTCAGTACATGAGGTAGCCAGAAAAACTTTAACTGATTCACTAATTTATAATATGTGCACTCATACATACATACATCCATACATACATGTACAATATTAGCAATTTATGTTCTATAATTTATTAATTAATTTAAAGCTCATTGATCACAAACTCCTTTAAATAGTTTCTTTCTTAATTTTTGCTCCAAATCATAAAAAGCAGTCGGTTGCTTCGCCAACGAATTATCGCGATTTATTTTCTTTTTTCTGATCAATTTCGAATGAAATTTTATACTGATCGCAATTTCTAAAGTAAAATTTTTTTAAACAAATTTCGTGTGGTTTCCTCCTTTCCTCACTTTAATTTGTTTGCTTCAGTTGGGTAATTTTTTTAAAAACATCCAATTAATTATACACATCATACGCACACAATATATGCATGTGTGTGGTTGTGTGCTGCTGTGTATGTAGGGGCACATTTCAATTTTGTAAGACACATGTTTTTTTTTTATGTTTTTCTTACGTCAATAATTTCATGTTTTACCACTTTGTTTGCCGAAAATTAGAAGAAATAAATGTATTTATTAACTAAAATAGATGTTTCGGTTTCCACAAGAATTCATTCATCCTCAGCTTGTTTAAAAAGATTCTATAAAATGTGTTATTACTCTAATAAAATACACTTGCCTACATGCATACACACCACGAGGTTTTAATAGAACAAACAAAAAAATAAAAGCGAGCATATAATTCAATACGTGTGTAGAAGTTTACTTATTTAACAAATATGAACCATCAATTATAAATTTCAAGTTGATTCATTAAAAAAAGCGAATATTCATTCAATGCGATATTTATTGGATTGTTAAAGCATTTCAACTTTTTTCACTGGAGTGCCTCGAAACACTCTCTCACAAACTATTTTTACAGATTCTCAAATACAGCTTTTCATTCATCAGCATTTAATGCACGCTGGTTTCCTGAGAACTAAAACTCTGATAAAACGATCATTAATAACATTTCATTAATAAATCGTTCATTAACAAGTATTGAAGTGTAACAAATTATTGAACAGGCAACCCACACTAGAACGCAAATTTATACAATTCTCAATATGACATACTTTGTAACGAACTTTCAAATTGACGCAACAAACCTCATTTACACGAGCAACAAAATGTTACATTCCTATCCATAGATAAATAGATTATTATTTTTACAAGTTAAATTCTGTGGGTTTGAGATTGGTAATCTATAGAATTTGAAGCCCTTTCCATTTGAGGCGAAAGAATTGTTTTGCCCCAAAGCAAAATTTAGTTTCATTCTTATGAAAATTATCATTGAGGTGATGATGGCCTTATTTTCAGCACCTTCCACCTTCAGTCTCTTCTTACTTTTCTGTTCTTGTTAATTATCTTTATATTTATTGCTCAAGAAAACAAATATTAAATTATACAGTTAAAGCTGGGCATAACGAATTGTACAATGTCGGTCATATTCGTTAAAAGGCAGGCTGAATTAAATTAGTTCATGGTGATCTGCTGCTCCGTAAAAAATAAATAAATTAGCTCTGCTGTTAAACGTTTCACTTAAACAGCGTCGATACTCAGAACCAAATAAAACAAGAATTTGACAGTCCAACTAAAACAAAAAAAAAAAAAAAAAAACACCGTATTCAAATAGTATCTCCCATTTCAACAAGTGACTTGAATGAAGTTGTTTTTCGTGGGTCAATAAACTCTTAAAAAAATATCAAAAATCTGTTCAGTACTTTTTAAAGCTTTCGGCATTCGCCTTTTCTATATATTAATCTATTAAAGTTTCACGCACTGATAACAATTTCCGTTTTAAATAAAGTTATCCATTTAAAAAAAAATTATAAATTAAAGTTGGCAGGCAAACAACGTTTGTTATAATTATGTGACAAATGGCTAACAAAAGAAAGGTGTTCGTTCACAAAGCTGAAAAAGCCAGCATGAGAAATCGAATTGAAATGAACATAAATAAAGCTACTGACGACGTTTCAAATACCGCAATGGGATTTGTATACAAAAAGCCTCACTCCCCACTCACAAAGTGTTGAAATGCATAAGAAATTCATAAAAACTACTGTAGGCCCACGCGGTTTAAACATGCTCCCCGATCATTAATTCCACTGCGCGTGTAAGCAGTCTATTGTGTTGGTTGCACAATCACTATCATCTACAATTATCAGGTGTAGCCATCATGCACTCCTTGTTTAACTTCTTGAAAAGTTTGCTGGGTTATAAGTGCAAGCGTTTCAAGTGTAGCATATTAGCGCTTTTTCTTGATAAAGCCTTTTGCTATGGTTTTTAATGCTGAACTTGGGTTTGCATTACTTTTTCTAGTTGATTTTATATCTTAGAATACGAGTATATTTCACTTATATTTACTGGCATTCAGGGAAAACAAAAGATTGCAATTTTCATAAGGTAGCTACCTTAGTCAAATTAGCGCTTTTTTCCATATTAGTGCTTTTTGGCATGAAATATCTCTTCAAAAGCAATTAATTTAAGCATTACAAATATTGCGCTTAGAAGGCTGGCTGACTGCAAAGGCTTCAGCTTCATTTGCCAATTGTAGTCTTCTAGTCATCGATTAAACTTTGCAAATATTTAACAGTCAAGTAGAAAAAATTATTTATTAATAAATATATAATTGCAATGTATAAAAATCTGATTTAAATAAAACAAAAAATTTATATTCTATGTCGTTATCAAAAATGCATACAAAGCGGCATAGCTACAATGTTTGACGTGTAGTAGCCCTGCAGCTGTGTTTGTTCTCATATAAACAGCTGTGTTTCATTTTTGACATATTACAGTCATTCCTATTTTTGCTTTTAAGTTCTATCTAATATATCAATGTAATAAACAAAACAGCTTGATATGTTTTAAGTGAATATTTAAGGCTATGATTCACCATACTAGACAATCGCACTATTTGGATAGTACGATGTAGAATGTCTATGCGGAAAAGTGGGTATTAAAAATGCACGAGATTTTTTTGATATCGGTCATAGAATGCTACATTTCTATGCGATCCACTATAATAGACAATCGTACGATATAGCATCTATTTGCGGAAAAATGTGTCAGTGTGATAAATTTCCATGTAATTCACTATACTATCTAATCGCACGTTATAGCATGCGTTGGCGAAAAAGTGTGTCAGTGTGTAGTAAAAATGCATCTGTGTGACAGATTTTTCGATTTTGGTTATACATTTCATTAAGATCAGAGTTGAATTTATTTTAAGCAGCTGAATGAGAAGAATAAGGTAAAATCATTTTGATGCGATTTCCTAAAATGGGATAATGTGAACTAAGATTTTTACATAAGATAACCGTAAAAGTAGGATAGTTAGTGAATTATGGAGACGATCCACTGCTGGTATGAAATTAATTTTTTTTCATCATATTTATATGCCAGTTTGGAGCCAACAACACCATTTGTAGGATGGAGTCACATCATATTTTCACATGAAAGAATCGTACGACTATGTATGACACTGAGCCAGGGCCGCTTAATGACACGATTCGTTAACATGTTTTATTGGTATTTAGTACTATATAAGTATGTATTTGTATACTCAAATAACATATAAATAGAGAGTTTTTGTCACGTTTGTGATGTTCAAGATTTAGTTTGGCTCACTGTCACGAACGTGCCAGAGAGTGGACTTTTCTGCTATAATCGGCATATGCGTTGTGCACGAGGAGGTTCGAAACTAAACAAAAAAAAAAAAAAAATTAGTAACTTAATTTAAGTAAAAATTTACTTGAGTTCTAAAGCTAATAGCTTTCTTGGTCTCGCCAAGCTTGCCGGAACTTTCCACAAATGTTTTTAGCTCATAGAAAACTTTATTTGATATTAGTAAAATTTTCTTCAAGTTGATTAAAATATTTGTTATATCTTGATTAATACAGTCAATATTTTGTAATTTAGATCAAAACGAATATTTATTTTCTATTTTTAAATTTAATTTCAACTTTAGAATAGACAAAGACGCGAAGAATTCGCGCAACTGCTGAGTTCATGTGCCATATTATTATTAAGTAAAATTTAAAACTTTTGTGCAGTGTAACCTCCCGCTCGGTTTGCAATTTAAATCAAAAAAAAAAAATGCTAATAATGACATGGATGTGCCAATTCATTGAACCGCGTAGACGCGTTAATGGCAGCCAGTGAAGAGTGAATTGATTCAGGTCACCGTACAGCCCAAGTATTTTCAGTAGATCGATTGTTTGCCGTTAGAAAGGAATTTTACGCTTCTCTTATACTATATGTGTGCACACAAATCTACAGATGTGTGCATGCGTCCATCTGAGTGCATTTCATTTGTTTATTGTTTAAACAATTAATAGATATTTTGTGGCTCTTTAAGCGTTTATTTACATTTGACATTTTCCGAACGTAAAGTTTATGTTGCTATTTTTGTATTTACTTTTTAAGGGCCGGTTTCTTTGTAAATCTCTCAACAATTAGTGTCGTTGGCATTTAAATTGTTTAATTACTCGTATTTACAATTCACAAAGAATTTTTTGAATTCCAAGAAGGCATTCCAAAACCGAACAAGCGACCCAGCAGTTCTCTACATTGAAAAGCTTAGTAAGAACTGTTTGACATCCACACACACACACACGCACACAGCCTAACATATGCAAAACCACATAAACGTTTTTATTTAAATGTTTAATAACGTTGTATTTGTGATTAAAAAATTTGCCTAATTTAAAATCTTTAGCCAGACACGAGTTCCACTCAATCTGGTCTCACTTCCGACATCTTTTAAAGCCATTGGAGCTGTGCAAAATACATACAATTTTTTTTGGGAAATTTCTAAAACAAAACCTACTCGTACATAAAAATGAGTTAAGAAAAAAAAAAACAAAACAAACACAATATTTTAAGCTCATTAAATTTATAGGAGTGCGGCCCACAAACCGGCCATAAATAATTCTATTTTTGAAGTTATTTTTTATTTTTCATTTACGCTTTTCGTCAACGTTATACAAAAGTGTCGTAGTGATCTTGCGTGGTTACAACCACTGAATATAAATACAAATCTTACCAGGAATTTACAAAGTTTGTTAATTAAAAAATGCCATTTCACAAGCACACATTCGAATATACATATTTTTTGAAAACAAGTTTGCAAAAACGATACTTTTTTATATTTTATATTAAGAAATTTTAGCTTTTTGATATTAATAAATATTTAAAGGCAATTACAAAGGGATTAAAACAATCTGAGTCATTTGTGACTACACACACACACATACATACATATATATTAGATACAGGTAAGTCATGCTAATGAATCGTGCCATTAAGCGGCCATGACCCAGTGCCATATACAGTGGTACGATTCATTCAAGCGAAAATCAGAATGACGCCGTAGGCAGCACACTGGCATATAAACATGATGACAAAAAAAACTTATTATTTACCGGGAACGGATCGTGTCATGAATTCATTCACTGTCTTACTCACACAATTCAATGATCGAAAAGTCTGATGTCATTTCATTCTATCGCGTCAAAATGGCATTCTGGGTGTCACATGTCATACAAATATGATGTAAACAAAGTTTTTCTTAGCGCCTTGAAGTAAATGCAATTCCGCCGGCTGGGCATAATTTTACGAAAAATTTGTCACCACTATTTCCGCTCTAACAAAAATAATGTAATTACTTATTAATGCTTGTTTTTATGATTACACTATAAGCTTAAATGTTATACATACATATGTACATATGTATTGTTGATCTCAAGTAGAAAGGTCCTAACTTGCATTTTTTTCCAATAGATTGTCTTAAGTGAGTTCAATGTTTGAACTGCCTTTAGCAAAAAAAAAAAGGATATTAGCCGAAGCACTACGCTACAGCTTTCTTTGAAACATCACGTGATATAATTAACTATATTTTCAATATACGACGCCAGGAAGCTGGTAAATACTTGTAGATGGATTACGTACTTTTTTTACGTAACGTTGCTTTGCAACGTCGGATCTGAATAGATTTCGAAGTTCTTGCTTATTAAAATAATTAAAATATTGCAGTGGAATTATAAGTGTTCTGAAAAGAACCTGCGCCTTGTCTTCGCAATAAAATGCTGAGTGTATTATTACATTCATGTACAGTGACCAAGAAAATTATTCTACTTTAAGAATTACATCTTAGTAGGTATTACTTGTTTTTCAAACTTATTATTGAACTTTTTTCTATTCACCATAATTAATTTTATTAATTAAATAAATTTGGAAATAGTAATTCTGAAAAGTATTTATAAAATTTCTGACATCAATCGCCTTTACACGAGTAAATTTCATCGCTTTTGACATTCTTATTCATGAATACGAGATGAAAACTCATCCATCTGTTTGTTTAAAATACACAAAATTTCAAAGCTAAAACGTATTTGACAAGCTTGCTTTTCTTTAATTCTGATTAATATTTATATATTTTATAGATCCGTATTTACATATGAATTTAATAACAAAATATAATTATAAAATTTACATATTTGAAAAATTAAGCCGTAGTCCGCTGAGATCCAACGTGAGAAAAATGATTGTGTTATTGCAATATAATCCATTATAATGAATTTACTAAATATATGTTTCATATATAATCCGATGACTTAAATCACAAGCTTACACAAAGTCCATTTCGAATTAATTTTCTGCATTTTAAATAAGTTTTTAAATATCTAGCTGCAGTCTGATAGTTATAAGATAGACCAATTAGAATGTGCAAGCCTTTATTTAAGTTCAATACTGGTCCGTTAAAACATTGAAATCTGTATACTTTGAAAACAGGGCTGCAATCTATAAAGTGGAATCTATTTTTTCTAGTGTTTCACGAGTGGACATTTTTTAAATAACAATAGACGTATGTATTTCGGATATCTGAAACCCCACACTTGTCCTTATAAGAGGACAACTAGCACATGTCAAAAGATTTAGGATGTTCATTTAGCAGAAGGACTGGCGCAACTCCGAATATAAGTTGTGCAATTGTGGATTTCTGGCTTCACGAAAGGATTTTTCATATTCATATATTTTTACGGGCGGTGGATTTTACTTAGTGTATTATTGCTTTTTGCCATTCTTCGCTCCCAAACCTATATTTGGCAATTACAATTTCAGCAAATGTGGAAAGTTTAAAACTATATTGTGTATAGAAACCAGACCATTTTTTATGAAAAGCATATAGTTTGGAGCGTTACTATATAGAAGCAATATCTTATTTATAAAAAATCGAAACAGTTTTTCCACCAAATCATATTTTTTCTAAAACCACATTTCAGCCCCGTTGAACACTATCGAGGGACGAGTAGCATAAAATATTTTCAGTTCTCTTTTATTTGAAATATTGTGTGCATAATATATACTGAGCAAGAAGAAGAAGATAAAGCTAATTTTGAAGTCGCAGGTTTATGCTCTCCGGTTATGAAATGATAAGTCAAATGATAAGGCGATAAGCATATATTTGTATACACTTTGAGTGTTTTGAAATCCCCTCGTTACTAAAAGCCAAGTGCCAGAGGTTGCCGCTGTTGGTAAATAAGAATTTTTTTTTTCATTTTTGTGCAAGTGATCGCGAGGATATGTAGGTCGGAAAGGATAAGAAATTTCTAAAAATTATTATTTTGGAATAGGAAAAACTAAAAAGACAATATCGGGAATAGTTCAAAGATCAGGAACTGTTCTGTATTAAATTTTAGAAAAAAAAAATAAAATAGAATACAAATGACAAAGAGTGGGGATGTGCCTACGACAGTGGGGAATACACTGTCATTTGTGCGGAAGGTAAAGACCGATCCAAAAGCTAATGCCAACTGAGGAGCTCTAGGGGATATCCACAAATCCGCCATAAAAATATTTTTACTTCAGGAAATGTGTACCAAAAAGGGAATTATTTTTCCTTTTTTGAACACGAATATTTTATGATGTTATTCTCAGTATTTATTGCTAAAGAAATTCTCTGGCACTGTTGTTGGGAAAATTATTACATTCTCAGAAATAGTTGAAGCAGCTGAACACTTGTGGACTAACAATAACTAAATAACATTCGTATTAAATGAAATTAAAGATAAATTAAAGCATTTTCGTAGATGAAAAAGTCCAAAGTTAGTGATAAGCCTGAGGAGAAAAAGAGAAACTGTTGCAACACAGCAATCATGAGTATTAAATAAGACTACTTCGGAATTACGTGATGAATTTAAATTTACACTAAATTGAAAAATCATTGATCAATCACGAAGGCACAATGCAAACACAACAGCGCAACTCAAAACTTTTGTAATCACATTCGCCACACGCTCAACATCTGTTTGTCGGCAACGTTACAAACTAAGAAAACAATTTTACAACAAAAAGTTTAAACGAGAAAACAAAAAAAAAAAAAGAAAAATTATAATTCAACTGAATTACAATCGAAAATATTTATTTAGTTAGTCCATGGGCAGTGGCGTTTCCAAGACAAATTCCATTTAAATCAAATGATTGTGAAATAAGTGCACAGTAAAGATCGAATCGAATTGTAAAAGATCTTAAACAGTGTTGCCATTTTGCTGCTCTTCGGAAGCTTTATGTCTTTATTTGGACTCATTAGCCTTTTATATGACGTTTTTTAGGACGTTTTTTCTCTTTAGCGGGTGTGAAGCCTTCCTTACAATCATTTCAATTCGTAATTTAAATACTTCTTTTGCAAACATTTTTTGCTCTTCACTGTCATGTTTGATACTAATTCTTGGGTTTTATGCCAAACTAATAGAAATTTCAACACAATAAATACTCGTAAACCGATAAGCAGATACATTTTTGTATTCTACATTATAGGAAAATTAAAGAGACGAATCTCAAGGATTGTAAATGTAAGCGAGCAGTTGATGTCAAAATTTTAGTACGCAACATAATTGTATTTAATTTCCTTTGATTTTAATGCAATTGTAGCTTGATGGCTTGTCAATATAGAAAAATACGATCCTCTTCCGTCTTAAGTTTATTTTTTATAAATTGTTAATTTTTAAAATTTTTTTTCTCCTCTTAAATGAAACGAATTAATAATAAAAATAATAGAATACAGTATAATCTCGATACTTCGGACCCCTGAAAATCCGGACAACGCGATAAAGCGGACGCTTAATTTCTTGCCATTAAGTACTTTAATCCGCATAGCATAATTTTTTCTACCTCAATAATTCGGATACCATCATTATTTCTTTCGCTTTTGCAATAAAAATTTACAGTCGTAAAAGTTTTTTTAAAACATGAAACTTTTCCTTTAAAAACATGGCCATTTTGATTTGCAATGCTTGGGATAAAGTTGTGACAAATATTCTTAAAAGGGTTTTAATAAAACTCTTCCTGAAGATGAAGATGATGAAGGAGATGCAGTTCTTCTAGCAGGACTGACACACAGCCATTCCACCGAAGTAAATGATTTACTTGGTGATTTAGCAGCTGCCATTTATAATTCCACTGAGGTAAATGATTGGTTGAATGACGAAGTTGAAAGCATTGATGATGAGACTGAAGAAAAGGAATCATTTATTGAAGAATATTGTGATAATATTCCAACAACACATCATTCTCAAGCCATATATGCTTTTAATATCTGTATAAAATATAGCAAAGAGCATGAACTCTCTGCTGGGAATATTTTAAAAATAAAAAGCTTCCGAGATGCTGCGAGCAAATAGCAAAGCGTTACTAAAGTTCGTCAGATGAAAATATCCAACTATTTGTGCAACATTTAATTATTTTGATATTTCGGACACCACTTGGTTTTTATTTGGCCGGACTATCGAGATTATACTGTAATTTAAAATTTTAATATTTTATTTACTTAATGTTTGGCATTTTTTACCCCATTTGGGTACCAATTGTACCCTGTCTTAATGTGTTATTGGCTAAGCAAAGCAAAACGTTTTTCCTATACATTTGACGCTTTTCCCTATTTTCAAAATGGCAACACTGATTTTAAATAAAGTTCATTTTGTTTGGCAATTAATTTTTTTTTTGTTCTCGACGGCAGAGATTAAAAGAAAACTGCATAAATTGTAAAACAAAACCGAAATAATCAATTACTGGAAAATTGGTTTTCAAGAATGTAGATTTTTACAAAGCAACCAAAAATCATTCATACAAACTATAAATTGTATAAATGCAGTTGCATATACGCGTACATTTTACAAGGCCAAATTAAGTTAGTTAAACGACTGTAATGGCTGATCGGCGGCGATTTTCTGTGAAGTGAAACCCCAATAATCTGGTTTAAGCCAAAGTGTGTACATAAAAATTTCCCCTTGAAAGCATTACAATTTAAGATATTAACTCCTCATTGCAGCACAATTGCAAGCGAGTGCTACACGTGCAAAAGCTTGCAATTCCATATAAGCTTTATATGTGAGCTTCTTAATTCTGTGCTATATACACATACACATTTTTCTATAAGCAATAAATGACAAAAAATATTCTTAAAATAATTGGGAGCCTCATCATCTGTCACAAATATTTATGGCTTCATGTAATTACTGTTGTGAGCACCTCATAATTTAGTATGCCATTTTAAAATAAAATCAGCCAATGAATAAGCATTTTTTATAAAGATTTCTAAATCAGTAAGGGGATATACAGCATGTCAAAAAAGATCTCTGATGATGGGGTTGTAGACGTTTGTGAAAAACCCCTTGCTCTGTTCTACTATGTGAATGGAAACAAATCAAATTGGGAACTTTTTTCATGTGTGTGGCTCTCCCTAAACTTGGAGCATGTTACAAGTTATGAGCATAAAATAAATTAAAATTAATTAATTAATTTTAAATTAAATTAAAAACAACATAATAACTTTAAAAACTCATCCAACAAAAACCTCAGAGAATTCAGAAAAAAATATGTTGAACTAATTCATATTTCCTCTCGCAGGTATCGAACCGAATCTCCAATTAAGAGATTTAATAAATTTGTGTAGGAAAATTTAATTGGGGTAGCAACTTACGCAAATGGATTATGATTCGATTCCCTGTACACCATATGGTTTTTCCAGCGGAATGCTATTCCAGTGGGAATAGCAGGCCGGCTTTGCAAGTTGTGTTTGTTAAACCAAGAAGATAGTCAGGTTTGCTAGTGACACTGTCATTTGATAAGAAATTCGGACTGCCCAATTTTGAAATAGCAAAACATTTCTTTATAACATTTTCAAATTTCTTACAGCTTTTTTGTGATAAATTCCTCTTAAATCTGATTTTAAATATACACCTATACCCCTATTTACACGGTAGATACGTTCCTGAGAAAAACGTGTAAATCGAAAATTAAAAATTTTCAAGTCAAAACTGTGTAAATTGAAAAGCTTGCAGAAAATGTATAATTTTGCTATTTAAGAGTTGTGATTTTTTTCAATATTTTTAGGTGTACACAGAAATAAAAATAAAATGCATTGACAGGTTAAAATATGTAATATATTACGGAAACACTGTTTTTTTTATTTAATTACAATACATTAAACAGAAGAACAAAAAATAAAACCAGGTATTTCATCACTATCAGAAATTACTCTCATTCTTTTTTTCGGAATCGAAGGTTGGAATTCACTTTCATCAGTCGATTCGATGTTTGAAGCAGAAATATTTACATTGTGAGAGGTGATAAGAAAATCGGTCATTAACAATTGCTTCGAATTTTTTGTAAACTTCTTCATATTGAAAATGTGAAACTTTCACTCAAATACAATTTTCCGTAGATAAAACTTTAATTTTATGCAGAGAAATACAGACACAGTGTGCATGTGCAGGAAGTCAGCACATAAGCTCGGGATTCCCCGTGAGATGTGTACACATCACACGTGTTCAAACACAGTAGCATTTATTAGAGTGAGATAAAAACAAAAAAAAAAAAATTTTTTTTGGAAAACCATGTAAAAACGAAAACGTGTAAAACAAGTACCGTGTAAATCGGTGGATAGGTGTAATTGATATGATAATTTTAAATAAATATCCATGCGACTGTACTTTACTATTTTGTAAAATTAGTAAATCAATTAAATTTTGTTCACACTGGTTTGCATTTCTAAGCAAAAAACAGCTGACTGCTGGTTAATATATGGAAAATGCACGAGAAAAAGTTCTAACCAACATTCTTGGTTTGATGCATTATTATATTTTCTTATCAGTTTGGACCATACATGTATGAAATCATTTTTCGGAAATATTTCTTTTCTTTATTAGCCGATTTGGCCGAGTTTTATAAGCAGAAGTTCTGACTAAAATTTAAACAGACGAAATTAAAATTTTTGTTTAAAAAAAATTAAATAAATTGTTTTTAAAAATTCTTTTATCCAATTTTATTTTTTTTTAAAGAAGTAACGAAATAACGAAAAATAAATATAAATAAAAAATAAATAGCTTAAAAAATTAAAACAAGATATTAAAAAAGGTTGACATTATTTTGAAGCGAGACGATCTGTGGATCAAGGCGGATTAGGGATGAAAAAATTATAAGTGGAATGACAAACCTTTTCACGTAAAAAAGTATTAAAAACACTATTTAAATACTTTTTAACTTTTCGAACCATTTGGCATAATAATAAGACACATTGTGACTAGCCTAAATGTCTAAAAGTACAATGAAATCGATGCCAACGAAATCTGTTCATAATTCTTATATTTAATCATAAAAATGAATACAAAAAAATAAAAAAAATGAATCATGCTAAATATTATTTTCTAATTATAGTCCAAAATCAAATAAACAAAAAGAGATTTTATTTTATCAAATAAAAATCCACATTTGATTTATGACATCTTATTTCGACTGCCGCCAAACGGAATACCACATTATTTAGTACTCAATTTATCCAGTGTGCTGCATAATTTCAAATTAAATGCTTAATGGAAAATGATTCATTTCAGTTGCAACAAAAGGAATTTTAAGGACTTCTCGGCATCAAATAAATAATCAAATGAAAAGGATAAAAATTAAAGAAAATAAATCAGGACGGTTTTTAGAAATTTATTTGCCCACAAATTTCCTTTTTTACAATATTATTTTTATAACAATTTCTGTTTGATTATTGACAAATCAAAATAAGAACCGCAATTTCACATTTACATTTCGACCTTGCTTTGCGCGCCCGCAGCTTGCTTGCCATTGAACTTTATAATTCTGCTTTAACGACGACAATAAAATAGAAATTATTAAACGAGCTGAAAAATTACTTAATGCCAACGACTTACGTTCGTTGTAGTGTAGAAGTGTGACAGTTACAGAAAAAGATTTTTCTCATAAAATATAGAGAAATAAACCCAAGGTGGAGAAGATATGTAATGAGTATGTATGTATGTACACGTGTGTGGGTATGTAAAATACCCAGTGAAGTGAAGGGACCGGCGGTGCAATAGTTAATAAGATACATGGGGTATGCTTATACGTCAAATGATTTCTTTTATTTTAAGTAGGAGCTGCTCTAACTAATAAACTTGTGCACTAATAAATTAAATATTTGCTAAGTATGACTTATCTTTAAGATTGATGGGATTTCTGAAAATAGAAAAAAACCCAAAACTTGCGCAGCAGATTATAATATTTAACAAGATCATTTTGAATTGAAATATAAATTTAATGTTGAATTATTTATCAGTTCTCTTGCTGGCTGATGTAAAATTTTATTTTTTCTTACTCTCAAGAATTTGCGCACTTTATACTAGAAGTCAAAGGTTATCAAGGGGAATCACAATTGCGGTGACAAAAAAAAATTATTAAAACGCGATCAATAAAAACTCTGTTCGTTAAATAAAAAACAAAATTATCTTTTTACAAAATATGTAAAAAAAATAATATGAGTAGTTAAGGGCTTATTGAAGCATTGCAAAAAAAAATATATATATTTTTTTTTGGCGAAAATGTTCTTTTATTTTGCATTTAAACTTGTAAAATAAATAAAATTTTTATTATTATGTCATAAGTCCGATAACCAGAATTTATTAATCAAATTATTTACTTAAACGCAAATTACAAGGAAAAATACACTTTTCGGCGGTAACCAAAAAAAGCCTTTTACGTGCCATTTGAATTTTTCGCTGTCAGTTCTCCTTTTCTTTTTCCTTTCTTTGGCTTTTCAATAATAATTTCTTTCCGAACAAATAACTTGAATTGTACAATTCAATTTAACGGAGGTGAGATAAATTAATAAAAAATTTCGCTCGTTTCCATGGAAAAATTTCACAATTTAAATGCGAAATTAAAGGGAAATTTTCATCAAAAAAATTTCTTCCCGAACTTCTAATATTTAAAGCCCTGATACACTGTTCTACAGTGTTAAATGTACGATTTGTTAAATATAACAGCTCTGCTGAAAAAATGGATAGTGTGGCTTAATGTCAGATTTTTATGGCAAGCCAAAGTTTAGGAAAATTTTCATAACATGATCATTTCCATGCAATCAGAGTTGCATCTCTGCTGAAGAAATGGATAGTGTGGCTTAATGTCAGATTTTTATGGCAAGCCAAAGTTTAGGAAAATTTTCATAACATGATAATTTCCATGCAATCAGAGTTGCATCTCTGCTGAAAAAATTGATAGTGCGGCTTAATAAAGTCATATTTTTATGACAAGCCAAAGTTTAGGAAAATTTTCATAATATGATAATTTCCATGCAATCAGAGTTGCATCTCGGCTGAAAAAATTGATAGTGTGGCTTAATGTCAGATTTTTATGGCAAGCCAAAGTTTAGGAAAATTTTCATAACATGATCATTTCCATGCAATCAGAGTTGCATCTCTGCTGAAGAAATGGATATTGTGGCTTAATGTCAGATTTTTATGACAAGCCAAAGTTTAGGAAAATTTTCATAATGTGATCATTTCCATGCAATCAGAGTTGCATCTCTGCTGAAGAAATGGATAGTGTGGCTTAATAATGACAAGTAAAAGTTTATGGATACGTTCATAAGATTACTATTTTCATGCAATCAGAGTTGCATTTATTTCAATCAGTAAAGAAAAAATTGTTTGCATGATTTTTGTATACTAGTATGGCACCAGCAAAGGAATTTTGATGCGATTTTTTAAAAAAGTAGGGAATCACTATCAAATTTTCATGTAAAAGAGTCGTACGCCTGTGTAGGATAATGTAACATGTGCTTTAATAAGTATATTTCGCAAATAGTAGGAATTTCTTTCCCTGCTTAATCTATAAGTGAATTGCGTATAAGATTGTCGTACTTTTGCATCCTTATATTAAGAAGCTTCATTAAAAGGTGAATTTACCAAGAAGCACTTTTTCTAGTGCATAGAGAGGAAATCCTTAGGAAAATACATATTTTTCAGAGGGCATTGAAAAGGCTTTCAAATCAACTTGATCTATGATTACGGTGCTTTCAATCTGCTTTCTATATTTCAAAGCTTCATGTCATAATTCATAATGAACAGAATTTGATGCATATACGTATATTTATGCTTAGTGTACATGGTTTTCAGAAGGCTAGGTCTTCTGGTTCATGTAAAACGTAAGTGAAATTTTGTAATTACAAAAGTCTAAGAAATTATTAACTGGCAAAATGAAAAACTATAAAGAGACTTTTTTTAAATAGATTTTTTTGCAAACTATTAAATTATTAAAAAAATTAAATGCCAAGTTATGCAGTTTTGTTAGCAAATCAATAAAATATGCCATAGGAATATATTTTATGTATAAAATCCAACTTTTTGTTTTGCCTTCTAAAATGTAATGTGTGATCATACAAAATTTCTTTTTTTTTTTAAATAAAATAAAATCTGAAGGCTAGCACGTGACGACAGCAAATATGGAAAATCTTTTATAAAAACAACACAATAAGATTTTAATAAAACAGAGACTAAGAGAATATTTATTTAAATTGCACTGATTTTAATGAAGAATGAATTTAATTAAATGGAATTTTATTAAATGAGTTAAAGCATTTATTGAAAAAAAATTAGAAATTTTGATATTTAATTCTAAATATTATATACAGTAGATATATATTATTCCACACACTCGTACCATTCATTCGCAGGGAAATCGCATGTGATTCTAATATAATTTGTAAAGGAATTATAGCGATGGAGAATGGCTTATGAGGCTGGCGTTGTAGGCGCCACAATACAAAAATAATACAAAAATATTTCTTTTATTCAGCGGCTTGAAATAAAAGCTCGTCTCACTCAGCATGGAAATGATTTAAAAAAAATTCTCATAAAGTTTTGCAAAGGTCAAAAAATCTGTCACAGAAATGCATTTTTAGTACACTCTGTCATTCTCTTGCAGCATCCCAAATGAGTGGTGTACTGAATATTGATCATAAGTAATAGCAAATTACGCGTTTGACAGTAAGTCCAAAGGACAAAATAGGAACCTAAGTTTTGCAGCGAAAGAAAATTTTAGTGGTCTCGCCCATTTTTTTGGGTAAATGACATGCAAGGAAAATTTTCAAGATTAAACATTTTAATTCTGAGCAAAATGCATTCAGCACATTCAGGAATTGAAAATGTTTCGTTTTTCATGCGCCCCCCTAATATTTGCTAGCAAGTTTGGGCACAAAATATTGTAAATAAATTTTAATTTAAATATGTTTTTTGTTTTGCTTTGAGTACAACAACTTGCCAAAAAAGTTCATTTAAACAAATTCAATGTCAAACGCAAGTGATGATATTTTTATTGTTGCTTTTAAAATTTTTTTTCTTTGCTCATCATGCTCGTTTCGTAGTTGATGGGAAACGAGGAAGGTGAGAGTGTGTTTGTTATTGAGAATGAGGTATTGCAGTATTTTCTCTCCGTGCATTGTAATTTTCAATCGATATTTCTGTGCGATATTCTTAATATTGTTTTGTTTTGATCGCATCTTTTTATAAATAAAATGTAAATGAATCTTTTAAAAATATTCTGTAATTAATTAGTATTTTTTAAACAATCACTGTCTTTCGTACGTCAATTCGTTTTATTAGGTCACCAGGCTATTTGTAAGAGGAAATATCGTGCTCGAGAAACAGCGATCTCAGCAAATACACTCACGCCGAGCATAGAAATGAATTTAGCGTGGCAATACAATTCCTTATTGCACCTGCAGCATCGAATGTTTGCAACTACAAAATAACCAAGTGAATGTTCTATACTCCACTATGCGGAATGTTATACATCCTTCTCCAAAAATATGTTCCAAAGCTATTTTTGTACACGCCAATTACACTGCATTGAAGTAAATTTCAATTTAAATAAATGAAATTCCCTTTTCTCCCTACTTATACTATTGACAGTTAGTGGGAGTTTAATTTCAAGGCGAGTGCTAACAATGGCACTCCCAGCGTTCGTGGTTTGATGCTTATATTTGCCTATAGACCTATTTGGCCTATAAAAGTGTAAAATAATTTTTTGGCTATATTTCATTTATTTATTACCCGATTTTAATCAGTTTCATACTGAATAATTTTGAGAGAATTTCTGAGAATTCCGTAATAAAATTAAGGAGAACCGGCAGACAGACGGACAGATGGACAGATGGATAGCCTGCCATCTTTTTTGCTAACTATTGTTTGGGTTTGATATATTGAATGTATTGATGAACGTTTTCCATGCAAGTATGGATGCATTCACCTTACTGTTAAATTTTTGTGAAAATGTTTAGTTCCGCTATTGAAGTGGCAATTTTTTTTGGTTGGGTTTTTTTAATACCACATACGATACCTTTTAAGGCTAGAAAATATATTTTTGTCATAGAAAAATAGTGAAATTCTAAATTTTTACAATATATTATCCGAGAAATTTTGTTCATGTATAACAAAACAAAATGCAATAATTAAAAAAATACGATATAAATGCATTTAAGTAAAGGCTGGTCCAACCAAATTCATTTCAATTGTGTAAACACCAAATTTTCAGAGAACTCTTTTGATATATTTTATGATAATATTATTTTTATTATAATATAATGTTAATGTGCCGAATTATCTTTTCCCCCAGCTCTTATTCTTGATTTATTGACCTATAATTTTTCTTTTATGTATATCTGAAATTTAAAAAGGAGATTTAAGCCACATGATCGTGGCTGCCATTTAAATATTTCGGTTTTTTTCTTTCAGCCAGCTATCGAAAAGTGTAGAAATCTGGGGCATCCATAAGTAAACTGCAATGGCAACAAATTAGTTAATATTACAGCTAAAGTGTTTTAAATTCTTTTTAATTATTTTTATTTATACAACATACACAGTTGGATGCATGCATAAGTATATATAGATCCATACATATATATATATATGGATGTTTATACGCATGTGCACGTTCCAGTTTTTCTGTTCTTGAATATCAATTGTTTGCTGTTTAAATCTATTTGATAAAAATATTTCTTAATGATCGTCAATTGAATTGGAAAAAAGGTTTAATTAAAAAAAAAATAATTTAACGATTGTTCTCGATTGATTAAAAGTCAGTTTACACAACACTAAGCAAATACGCCGATTAATTGGGCAAGAGATAATCGAAAAATGTATTTATAGAAAATGCATAAGACTTATATGATATTAATAGAAAATACTGAATTTTATTAATGGGCATTTGCAGCTTAGTGTGGGTATCTCGGGGATTTACAGCCAGCTGCACAACTTCCTGAAAGTTCCTAAACGTTTGGGCTTTCTGACACTTTGATCTAAATATTTTTGTAAGCTTGTTTGGCTCTTTCTAGGATCCACATAAAGGTTCACCACTAAAATCTCCAAATCTTTTTTTCCAACCATATATTATACCCCATAATACCGCATTGCAAAATGTCCAGCTGGCAATGTCCAGCGTTTACAAATGTCATCGAGAAGTTTAAATTGTGGAGCATATGTAGTAATGTGAGCATCACTTTAAGTGGTATTGCTGTTTACCGTAATTTTTTTCAAAACTTCGTATTCATTATTGAGTTTTAGAATTTAAGCTACATCTGTGACTTTATTGGATTTTGTAAATATTTTCACATGAATGTGCATGTTTTTCTTTCTTTTCTTTTACTATATGGCTTTCGGAGGATATTTTCGTTCCTCAAAGCAGTTCGAAACAAACACATTCGTATAACAGAGTAAAGTGCTATCAGATTAGCGGGCACTAGGCCGGGCCGCCTTTCAAAACGGCTTCAAATTGAATTCGGTACATAATACATATTTTACATACATATTAATACCAGGTACTGCTAAGTGCAGTGCATTGAAATCGTATATCCTAATATTCCTTATAATAAATTTTAAAATATTCAATACATGTACATACATATATCTATGTATGGATGTATGTATGTAAATAAAATTGCAAATATTATACAGTAATAAAAAATGTACTGTACGCTTTTCTAAGTATTCGACTTTCTGAATTTGCGTGTTTTTATTTTTGCTTGAAAGTCCGGCTTAAAATGCTGAAAGCCTAATTGAATAATTTTCAAATGATAATTTATCACTTAATTATAATCAATTTGAATACAGCTAAAGTGGAATAGTATATTTATTTGTTTTAAATTATGTTATTGTATGTGTGAGTATGTCATATTGAACGATCATGACAATTAAAAGTGCATTATAAAAATTAATTAAAACACAAGCAATTACAACACTGTGCTCGTGTGATGAATTCCAAAACCAATTGCGAGATATTTTCGAAAGTTTCGATTTCACTCCAAATAGAGAGCGGCATGTTTTTGAAGCAGAATAATTTCAAAGTATTTATTAGTATACATTCGCTTGTAAGAATTTCAGTACTTGCAACGACAAATTGAAATGTTTTTAATATTTTGAAAAGTTTAATTGAAAACTTACGAGTATACTTGAGTATGTGTATAAATTTCCGAAATAAAATTCAGAGATATAATTGCAATGCTTTTGTATTGCAAATATTGTTATAAAGTGTCAAAATGTATAGTGCGAACTCGCTCTGTGTGGGAGAAAAATTTTGTGTAGCAGTGCATTTTTTAAATGAACTTGGCTTTGAGAACAAGGTAAATATATACTGGGTGCCTTGCGGGGGCCGTATATTGGATAGAGATGACTGTCTAGCTAACAGAAGATCACGAAGAGGTTTAAATGGGCCAGAACGTCACTTTGGTATATCGACCACTTCTGGGGCAATCTGTTTGGACTCAGGCAATCGGTGAGTTTTATAACACTTTTACATAACATATCTTAAATTATGCTATAAATGATTACAAAGGATATTAGAATTCTTCTGGTATACTTCACAGAACACTATGATCTCCAATAGCAACAATTAATCAAGACCCAATTGGTTATGTAAAGATCGAGCGATGCAGATTCTGTAAGCTAGAATGTAAGCCCATCCATACGTGCAGGAAGGGCTTGTGTAGGTATCACATTCCGAGGCATCACTGAACACAGTAATAGACTTCTTTGAAGATAGTCATGTTATGCTGAGTCTTTAACAATAATAATAATCGTTAAACATATTTTAACAACATGTTTGAAGCGTCTGCGGATGTTAACTCGATTTTAACTCGATTATTATTTTGTTTTAACAGTGGGAACGGAGTTACTACTTAGTAATTGTTTGTTCAAAATTCTCTGTAATTGAAAACAACAAAATAGTGAATGCATACAGAAGAATTTCAGATGTTTGAACATTTTCAGAATCTTTTGCGGAAATATTAAACAAAATATTTTAATTTTTTTTTTTTTGGCTTCAAAACAATATATAATTTTTTAACATATCACAAGCTAGGTCTGTCTTACTTTTGCTATATACAATCCTGATTCTAGATTCGCTTTATTTATGAAAAACTGCTTATACTTTTCATTTAGTTGTTTAATTTAACTTGTCATGATAAAATAAACTTTCGTATTTTTAGCTTTTAATTTTTGCACAATACTTTCGCAATTTACAAAGTAAGTACAAAAATTTATTATTCAGCCTCAATTTTAACGCTTTAGTGGCCACTAAATACTTTAAATGGCTGCCAAATGAAATATTTGAATATTTAAAATAAAAAAATATAAATTGAACTTTGAGAAAAACATGCAAAACATTATCTTTGCAATGTGAAATCGCATACAATAAAAATCATCGTTTATTAACACCATAAATTAACATCAAAACAAACGCTGAATAAGTTTTTAGTTTTAGAAATTCTTAATTGATTTCGATAAACAAAGTCTAATTTTAAATCGCCTTAAAATTATGCAAAAAATTATTGAGAAAAAAAAACTGGAAAACATTTTTTTTTTTTTTGATGGATTTAAAATGGTACAAGTTTAAGGGGGGAGAGCAGATTCCGAAGAAATAAAATTTGTGTTTTGTGTAGGTTTTCAAAAACTTTTTAAAAATTACTCTGAATATACTTTTGCCATTCTTAATTATTTGTTTGCAAATAAGAGTATAAGAAAACAAGGTGACTTTTCATTTTCTGAATATTTTTTTTTTCAAAATAGTTTCGTTGAAGCCCTAATGAGCGAATTAAGCACCCAACAATAATAATAATAAAACTAAACTGGTCTTAACACTTATTTCCCATTTTTCTGAATTGAAGAAACGATTGCATTTATTTGTATGTGTAATTGGGTTCTTGAAAATACTTTGCTAGCGTATAGAAATAGTGAAAATCGTATGTTATGGTGGAATCGAAAGCAAGTTGTAGGCGTTCAGTTTTGTTCCCTGCCTAGATTGATAAAGAAGAGGAATTAAAACTCAGTTAATAAAAAACTTTAGGCATTTAACGGAGTTTCCATTATTAGTAGCCCACATTTAATTGCACTATTTGTCAAGACAAACTTTATATAAAACTTTTCTGACAATTAAGATAAATAAAACTGAAACACCCACACTTTCGCTTAAAACTGATTAACGATTCGAAAGAAAACAATTTTTTATTGTTTACATTTCTTTTCTAGTATACAGTGTGTATTAATTATTACATCATTAACAGGTATTAAATTATTTACTTAAACTTTTAAAATATGCTCGCATACTTTCTTTAAAAAAATTCACCTTTTGCTTTTCAACACAAATAGATTTTTATATTAAATTCTGTTTAAACAACACTGTTGTTATAGAAAATGTTTTATTTTAATTTATATTTATATTAAATGCGTAATTTTTATATGAATGTTTACTTAATATTTTTTTAGATTTCAAAGACTTTTTTATTGTTAATAACGCTTAAAACATCGCAACTAATTTGAAAATCGCTTCGTTTATCCGTTTCTGTCGACTTTTGGATACTCGCACGTTCCGCATTCAATTCTCGACTGATCGTGTTTGTTGTGGCGAAATGTTTTGTATCGCAAAAGCCGTTTGTTTTTGTTGGCTTGTTAAACTTTTTTCTACTAAAATTTTTACGTTTGATGAATGTGTTGTTGCTGTAGACATTTACTAGTGCTTTTGCTTTTATTTATTTAATATTTATTTGTTTGTTTTTTCTTTCTTTTTTGTCTTCTACATTTTTTCTAATTATTGCTTTATTTTATATTAATTTTATTTCAAGTACAAGTATTTTTCTTACGTCTGGTTTGTAGAACAGAATTATTAGTGCGAGTTTAGATCTTAAAGATTGTTATTTGTATTTATTAGTTTTCGCAAAATTTCATAAATGCGTTCGAAGTTCGAACCTTCATGTAATTTTGCTAAAGGGACTACATGGACCAGTGTTGCCAGCAGATATCTCAAAAGGAATACCTAACCATAATAACAAAACATACAATTTTCATCTACACATTGAAAAAATTCCCAGTATAAAAATCGCAAAGCATTTTCGGAATTCAAATAGAGTGAAAACATATTCGTTATGACAGATTTATTTTATTCAAAAACAAATAAAAGAGCTAAGAAAATTCTATTCACATTATTATTTGTAATTCTATTCAAAAAATTATTCAACTTATCCTGTTTTAGTTCTTCTGAACTAAATAAATTGAAAGCTGGCGCACAAACAATTACGGTAATAAATTTTAGGAGACTTTCGAGAAAGCATACTTTTTAATTATTTTAAACAATAGTATGATGCAAAAAAAAAAAAACGTTTCAGAATAATATAATCCATAATTTATTACACATGAAAAAGTCGCTAGATTTCGGGTTTATCATTTTGGTAATGATTGAAAACACTGGCATAAGTTTAAATCTAGCGATTATTTTTTTTTCTCTTCTGATGAGAAAATAAATCTATTATTACTATAATAATTATATGTACAAGTATGTATATATTTTCTGTATATACAGAATGCCTCGCCATTAATGCAGGATTTCAATAAATGAAATGACATGGCCGCTTGCACTTCTCTAATAAATCATTGAGTTTAAAACTTGGTTTGTTAAACTACTATTTTAGACAGAGTTTAAACTTTGCATCACGAAATCTGTCCGTGTTTAAGGCATTCGTAATTCGACAGAGTTAAAAACAGCTGATTTCCACAGCATCTAACAGTCTATGAAGGTTTTCATTCAAGGAATAACTTCGCTGGCCACACTATAAGACAAACGTAAGTTACAAAATCTGATATATGATATCAAAATAGTGGCACCTATTTTAATTTAAGTTTCACAATATGTACACCCCTATTTAACAGCTTAAAAAAATATGTAGTAGAAACTTCACATATCATATGATTTTTTTTTATAATCAGATGGTTTTAAATCGTACTTTAAAAGTCCAAAGGTGGTTTAAACGTGTTCTGAATTACATGACTTATTATTCATAAGTGATAAACTGTAAAGGGGCGCGCAGATTACCCTAAGGGCAAGATATTGGCATTCCATATTAAATAAAATTTATATAGATTTCAAATGGTAAGTGCAAACTATGTCGAATGCCTTAAATTTCCTTACCCCTTTTTGTTTGCGTAGACTGATAATCGCATTAACACATTTTTTTGGATTACCCTTTACATGAGGCGCATTCTAACATAACCTATCGATTCCTCATTTTATATTTCAAATGCCACCTTCATAACAAAATGTTGATTTTTTAGAAAAAAAAATACATTTTTTTTTACAGATATTCCAAGTTTAATATTAAGACTGTTCCCATTCAGAATGTGCTTTTTCTTTTTTTAATTAAAAAATATACGAAAATAGTTGATTAAATTAAAAGAGATGTATAGCTAATAGGAATGCATGGTTCTGGTTACTCATATTAAAATGACGTCACAAGTTTTTGTTTATTATGATTTATAATACAATTTCTTTTTGCATTTATTTATAGAATATAAAGATTTTCGTTCATACGACACGATTAATATGAAAAAATATGTGTGCATGTGTGCATGTATATAAATGTGAATGTAGTTGAATATTTATTAAAGCTTTAATAAAGAAAATGTAAGGCATTGCATGGCGGTAAGTTATACAGGTGAGTAAATACGATGTCCGCTTACTCGTATTTCATCAACCTAATTGCATACGTATAAGCATATAGCACATGTAATAAGATACTTATTACATTCTACTAGCACGGCATTGTATTTAGCACACTGATGGGATCTGAACTGCGATTGCGCCACATCATTACTATTGTATTAATAAAAAAAGAGAACAATTTATGGACACTTTCAAGGTTTCTCCAATATGTATCTACAGTTAAGAACGTCCTGAAAGGTTGCCAAGCATTGAAATACAGAATAAATATTGTTTGTATCTCACTAAGACTAAATATTTTTTTTTGTTATTGGAGCACAATGTATAGTAGCCATTCTATTACAATGGGGAAGGAATGTTAGGGATCGTTATACCGTTGGAAAATCCATCAGCAAAATTCTTTGTAAGCTTTCAAAAGATTCAGGTAAACAAAACTATGCCCATTTGTGTCCAAAACCGTAGATTCCCCACTCCAGCCTCTGGCATGCATCCCCAAACCATAACAGTTCCTACACCGTGCTTTACAGTGCTTGGCCATCTCTGTATTGGGTTTTCTCTAAATTTTTTGTTTATTATCGTAGGCAAATATATTAAACTTGGACTCCTTACTAAAACACAATTTGTCCTAAAATCGTTTAACTCGTTTATTCATGTTTTTTTCCTGGAAGTATGGCTGTGGAAATCACTGGATCATTAAGCATTTCTCGGTGTTTCGAGATGTAGACCAATTTTCTTAACTTTCGCAATGTTACAGGCACGAGTTTTGGTTTCATTGGTCTACAATTTTTATGATATTTTGTTTTTCATCTTCTGCAAGTTTGTTTGGTCTACACGATCGATCTTTATTTTCCATAGAAATTGTATTGTTATAATTTCTTATAATAATAGTTTGGGTAGTAGAAGGGCCAATTCCGGGATTTTTTCATAATTCACCATATGATTTATTCTCTTTTCTTACCTTTAACTGAAACTTTCTCGAATGTAGCCAAAGGAGGTAAAACTACAGAAATAATCCTATTTGTATCTCAGAAAGACTAAATAATTTAAAAATCAAATCTTAAGATTGAGAACTTTGGAACAAGGAATGAATGTACTTACATCTATAAGCAGCACTGTTTAATTCACTGATATTCTTATTTCAAATACAAGTTCTAGTTTGTTTTGACACCGATTTGGTTTCGGGCCAATACTGGCCTGAGATTATATAATTATTTTTATACTTTTGTAGTTGCAGTACCATTTTATTTGGTGTTAAAATTTATCAGTAGAACTTCAAACAAACAATTTTGAAAAAATTATAAGGCAAACCTCTCACAAACACGTTTACACTTTTATTAGGATTTCACAGTCTTCCTGGCGAAAATAATAAGTAGTTTATTAGTGATTACAATATATACGACATATTCTTAAGAAAGAAAAGCTGAATAATAAGTTTTATTATCAAAATTGCAAAATATCAAACTTGAGAAAAATCGTTACACAGAGACATCCAAAATATAAAAATTTTTTAAGAAAAAAAAATTAAACGGCTAAATTTCCCACTGCAAACAACTTTTTATTTTGTTTCTTTACAAAATTGCTTTAAAAATTTTAAATCTATGCAAATTTTTGGAAAATATATGCAATTTGTAGCCCTTGACCCCGACAAAAAATAAACATCAATTGTTTGCAAAATATGTAAGTTGGTCAAATAGTGAATTAAACTGAAGTAGGGATGGAACCGTGCCTGCATTTTCTCTGAAGTTTGTGCGTGTTCTAGAAGTAACACTCTTGCACGTAATATCTGATTTCTTGTTTCTGTTCCTTCACCTCCTTTTTTTAATATTTTTTGTCAATCTATGTTAGCTTAGAAGAGGCTTTTTAGGCAAACGCCAATTAACTGAATAGGAATGTGATAATTCAATTTTTGTATCGTTTTAGTTATTTAAATCATTATATTAATTGCCAATTTCTCACACAAAGTCTAAAATTCTAGTTTGGCTATTTATATATGGCAAATAAAAACAAATGTGAGTGTTTTCTTTTCTATATAAATAGGCATACGAGAATTTTAAATTGTCCTACTACTACTCTTGAAATTTTAATTTTTAAGCCAAGTACAAGAGTTTTGGACTTGTGGTTTTTACTTACTAAAAACTCCTTTAGAAGTGTTACCCAATTTATTAAAAAAATTTGTAATATGTTGGCAATTTATATTCTGTGTAGCCGATGGCCTCGGCAGCCAGTACTCCTACACATATAAGTATATTCATATAATTGTTATATTAAGTAAATAAATAAATAATAAATTGAATACTTTTTATAATTAGTTGGCACACAATTTACTCTTAAGGGCAGGTGGGGCCGCAATAGCGGCTTTAACTGCTCCTCTTATAACTGCACCAAATCTATATTCTGACGATATAAAAAAATGTATAAAATACCTTTTCTCACGACAAAAGTCAACTAGAATTGGAACAAAACAACTGACGGGTACAGGAAAATTAACCCCAATAAAGTTACCGCCTTCAAACTAATCAAAAATATAGACCACAACCTGCTACCAAGAAGGAGCCAATATAAAATAATTATACTAAGAATAGGTCATACTAGAATCTCAAATTCGCATATAATTTATAAAAACTTACCCAAACTGATCATAACTGACCCCACCTTAAAACCCAATCAAAAACACTAATATCAGCAATAACGAGTTTTCTCAACTAATTGACTGTACTTTGACTGATGATAATATTAAAATCCTTTTAAAATTTTTAAAAAATTGTAACCTTTATAATTCTATTTAAAACTAACAACAATATTGAGCTTAGGGCCGTCGCTGCCATAGCTCTCCTCTCATTATCCTAATAACTTACTTACTACTTATAATATGTGAAGAAATAAATAAAATAAAGTATTTACTCTTAAATTGAGGAATTTGCTCACTTAATTTAAGAGAAAATTTATATAAAGTGGCCAATTTTAATTGTAATGCTGTGTATTGGAATATATTGTACACTTAAATTGTGGAAACGGCTAATTGGTGTGGGTGTAGAAAGTTATTATGAAGAATTCATAATACAACGTATTCTTCATTAATCATTCACGCATATCACGTGAGCACCAACCACCACTGATGTAAAGAAGAATCAGTGCTTTCGAAAAAACCAAGAACGAGTTGTAAGCAACACAAAGACATCTTTTTCCCTTTTATTATATAAATATTCCACCAGAATGTACTGTTCATAGTAAAAATGATTGCATAGAAAAACTGTAAAACATATCGAACATGAGACTTAAAATGAACAGCTTACAATAGTTAATGCAAGTAAGGGGTCAGCTTTCAAAGATCTCTTTGCAATAGATACATCCATGTAAAGAGTGGCATCTGGGCGATACAATGTCGCGATTAGCCGTGGTAAAGTCGACTTTAAATCGTAGCTGGTTAGTTAAGTACGACTATTTGCAGTTTGGTAGAGAAGCCTTATTTAGGGTAGAGAGCAGTAAACACAAACCATCAAATTTAATGAGACAACATTTTTCATTTATTTGTAGAGAGATTGTCTTGACTACTTTGCAGAAGTGGTTACTCCAGCCATCATCATGCCACCATAAGAAAACAATCATCATCATGGTCAATAGTGTTTGTGTCTGCGGTTGGTTTTAAACACAATTCCAAATGCTTTATTTAGTTTTAATATCGCCGTTGGTTACTTGTCTTCAAAGACGTATTTTGTTTCAATACTTTCCTACTCGCAGATGTCCTTATTTATGTGATATGACTCCGTTAAGCATGATGTTTCCCACTACTTTTTACTGTTGAAAAATTAAAAAGATTTTGATTGCAGTTGGCTGGCTGACTGCCTCACTGGCTGGTTGTTTGGTTCACTTATTTGTCCTCAATGTCTGTTTATGGTTTGCGTGTTTCTTGCCTCTTGTGCATGCATTCATACATACGTATATTTGTATGAATGCACATACATATTTTGTTTTATATGCCAATTGTAAATACATATCTCATCTCCAGCATTTGTGCTAAATGCACGACCAGCTTTCTATAAATGCTTTTGCAGCCTCTATTGCTTTAATATTCAGTCGTTTAAGTCCATTAAGATTTACATTTTTTCAATGGCGACCATTCCTGGAACAAAGCTTAAATGTAGACTTAAATGTTCATATTCAACATTTTGTGGTGAGTGCAACAATTCGGGCAATTACCATTTTATGGTCAGACTTTCGTATATAATTGGTTCATCATTTAAAACCGAAAATGTATTTATTTGATCTGGAATCATGAGGCAGGTAATCGATTAAATTCAATCGGCATAATAAGAAAATTTCGTTTTAATATTGAAAAATAAAGTTTCCAACTAATTATAACGTGAGCTATTTATTTTTAGTTCTTAAAGCAAAAAAAAAAAATTTCAATTTTCCAATAGGCCCTTCAATGGAAGAGCCCACCATTGAAATAGAGAAATAATTTAAAATTTAACTAAAACTTTGGAAACTTTTAAAAATCAAAGAACTTTTTACTTTAAGAAATAAAATAATTATATATAAAATAAAAAAGGTACACATATAAAAAGGTAAAATAAAATGAAGGATATCTTTTCGATAGCCTGTAACTATTTTTTCTTTCATGCTATTTTTATTTTTAAATCTACTACAAATATCAGATTTTTTATTTTTAAAAAATTATGATTGTAATCTTCTTTCTTTATTATAAATCCCTGAAGAAGCTCAACAAATTTTTGGCGAATTATTGGAAATTAAAAATAAATAAGAGAACTCATAACAATTGCTCATAACAATAAGGAAAATAATTTTAATTATCATTATATGTTGAAGAATATAGAAATAAAAAATGATGTTCAAAAACGAGTTATAAACCTTTTTACTTGTTTATTATTTGCTTGGATTTCAGCAACAAACGAAATGAATTGCTAGAATGTGCCAAATAATAATTCATTTCATTAAAAAATATTGTATTAAATCTCTCTTCATTAATTGGAAATCGAATTTTTTTATCCAAACGCCCACTATTAGTTTTGTTAACTTCTTCTATCAGGGAAAGAATATTGAAAAAGCAGCTTGAGAAATTGAATACAACTAATTCTGAATTATTTTTAAAATTAATTTCCAATACGATGCAACGCATTGCAATTGCTAGTTTTGTAAAATTTTATTTTCCACTTAAGTGCAGAACATAATCAGAGCTTTTTAAGGCAGTACGTACTTGCGTTATGTTTTAGGCAAATGGAACAAGTTCCCAATTGTTTCCATTTTCTGTCATAACATCTAACAATGGTTAACGATGCTATTAAAGTCACAACTAAATAAATGTCCGCATTCAATCGCAATAGGATAATAATAAAATGATTAATAAATTTTAATTAATTAAAATTTAATTAAAATGATACTGAATGCCAAATTAATTTGGCATTTGGAACAATTTTGAAATGTTCCTTTCATACTAGAGTGCCTAGAATATAAAACAGATCGGGTCAGATCACTTATTAAATTCATTCTATCATATAAAACAAAAATTTTATTATTATATATTTATTATATAACAACTTTTAATTAAAAATATATAATCATTATTTATATTAATCCTCAATTAGTATATATTTTCGTATATAGAATCAGTCTCTCCATATATGTATGTGCACAAGTATATATTTATATAATATTTGTATTGCAATTTAAAGTTATTATCTAAATCACTTTGGTTTCGCCTTTATATTAAGTGTTAAATGTTTTTGAACCATTTATAGACCTTCAATTACAATTTATTTACAATTTTATCACGAAATTTGTAAAATAAACAAAATTGTTTTACTATAATCATAATTTCACAAAAAGGGAACACCTTTGATAAGCCAACAATTTTACACCTTTTTTTTAATACATATGAAATCGAGAATTAGAACCTTAGAGAACTGCATTTCCCGCCATACTTGATCGTTCCGTGTATCTTTTGAAATCTAACTCAGTTAGATTGGCTTTTGTCAGTAGCGTTTGTCGACTTACGAAAATAAATCGAAAGGGCTTCTGAATCTTTTGCTGATATACGTTTAAATTGCTGCGAAAAACTTTTAAATCGATTGCTTGAAAAATAAGATTAATTTTATCTATGTGGTAATTTTTGGTGAGAGCTTTTAAAGTGGCTTGTGGTATCCCGGTGGTAGTTCATTTATTACTACTTCCACTGATTTACCTTTTGCTATTTGATTCGATATTTATTATCTCACATGTTATTGTTTAGCATACAGGATGTCGTTCAACATCGCTGGAAAGGCCGTTCATCTGCAGAACTTTCTTTTTGGTTTTTGTTAAACAAACTACTGATGATTCAGGACGATTACGATTTATCAAATGTACTAGTTGCAATCCAACTACGAAGGATCACAAGTTTCCAGAGTTCCCGCCAAAGTCTTTAATCAGCGTTGAAGCTGAGCTTAAAACTTCAGCTATTGCTTTACACTCTCATTCATTAAATCTGGTAATTTTATTATTACAGCTTTTTTACTTTCATTTTTAAAAGTTATATTTCTAATGGCCATAAGGAATACGTTGGAAGCTTTTTGTATTTTGTCGTTAGCCTATTGTATTTCACATAAGTATAATTTTTTTTATTTGATCTAGAAAAATTTGAAAAGTTTTTTACTTAGTTTCGATTTAATGTATATTATTTATACTCTGATTTGCTCTGCTTATATATATTATTTCCTAAATGATCAGTTATGATCTGTAGATACCCCTTTAGTAAAAATGAATGAATTTGTGTTGTATGGCCAACTATTTCTACATTATTTTCCACTTTCTCATTTCGCTCTCATAGTTCTGACTTTGGTTTTCTCATTTGCTTCCTTGTGTTCTTCTGACGTTATATCTTCTTTGGTGCGTAATTTTGCTCGGCTAACTTTATAGACCTCAGAATCTATCATGTTTATTTATAATTTTCGTATTGGATATTGATCTAAAGTTAGCTAGTTAGTTTTCCCCAAAATAAAACAAATAAGGATTGTATTTACAATACAAATTTGTTTTACAATTTATTATTATTTATTACGTAGAATATTATTTATTAAGAATATTATTGGTGTTCGAATTTCCGAAGTAATTTGACGTTTATTTAATATTAGGCTTACCAAAATAAGCTATAAGAAACATGGTTTACTTTATTAATTTATAATTTTTACAGTTTTTTTTTACAATTTGAGAAGAAATTATATATAAATAATATATAAATGTAAATTTTTCTATTTTTTATCTCGCCGTTTGTGGAATACACAGGGACAGAAATGTAATTTTTATAAGAAACGCTGAGTTCCATTAAAAGTTTTCGTAGTATTTTTGGGATTTTTTTTTTTTTTATTTGAATTCAACTTCCAGTTTCGGATGTTTATCGCACACGAAAAATGTATGGTGAAGCAGATGGTAAATCCATCGTTTTTGGTAAAAAAAAAATACACGTTAGTGGAAACCCGCAGTTAATCCCACCTATAATATTATTATAAGCTAAACATTGAGGTATAGTACAATATTTTAGTAGAAAAAGCGTATTTGTAATAATTTACATTTTATTTTTGCTATATGTGTTTGTTTTTCTTTTATAGAAATTTATACACAATTTATTATGTTTCATATATACTTTTCTTGCCTTCATTTATGTATAAATTAATTGTTTACAATTTTCATAATTATCTCATTATCTTATTTGAATTATTTTCACCTTATAAAACTAATAAATAAAATTATTTTCTAATACGCATTTCTTTTTTTCTCTCTCAATTTATAGTTATCAAAATTTGGTTTGAATCAAATGTTTGCATATATTTAAATTCTCTCGAGCCTGAACAAAGCTTCAGTTAATTTAATTTTTATCTTCGAAATAAATTTCTAATGCAGGGCATCTTCTTTAAAAAGAAAGCAAATAAAAGTGAGGAAAAAATTGCATAAAAACAATTGTTTAAAAACATCGAAATATAAAAAAAATCGACTTTGAGGAACTTCAATTTAATACCAAGACTGAATTAACTTATATTTGGAGGGAAGAAGTTTAAAACTTGTTCATACTTGAGCGATTTCTACATGTTTTCTATGAACGTGATAACTAATTATTGAGTTTGGAGAACACATGCATATTAGAATACTTTCCAGACTCAAATATCATTTTAGAAATCACGTCTTTTATAATATAATTTTCTGTTGGTGTTGTTAAATGGTTTCTCTTTTTATGGGCAAGGATTATTCCGTCAAGTGGCCTCACTAAAATGTGTCAAAGCTTATAATTTTATTTTATTTTGCCAGCTGTTTGTTTTGCAGCTTCCTCTTCTTTTTTACGTTGTTTTTCTCGCATTAAATCAGCATCTCTGTTAGAAAAAGAATTTTAAATTTATTACAATGCAAAGAATTAAGGATGAAAGATCGTAATCTAAAATTGAATTTATGAAATGAAAATTACACACACAATATTACAGATCAGCCATATAGATTGTGGTTTTTGTAGGTCTGAATGACTATCGGAAACTAAAATTTTTCTACGTTCTTTTTATAAAAGATCTCACTAATTTCAAATTTTAATATTCAAAAGTTTAACAGATAATCAATAGATAATCCCAATTCAAATCAACTTAAGCAGTAGAAAGTGCATCGTGTGAATGAAGAACATTTCGGCCAAAAAAGTTTAACAGATAATCAATAGATAATCCCAATTCAAATCAACTTAAGCAGTAGAAAGTGCATCGTGTGAACGTAAAACATTGCGGCCAAAAATACAGATAGATATGACAAGCGTGAATACACTAGTACTTAGCAGAAAATGGGTTACAAAGTATGTTTCAGTATATTTTATTGATCGCATATATATAGTTAGGAAAAATTTAATTTTAGAATATTGAACACAAATACATCTGAATTACACATTTATTTTGTTCGCACGGAAACATATAAAATAATAGCGACAATAATTTTAGGAAAATATTTTAGACTAAATGTCTTTATACTACCATATGACCGGTTTTAACTTTTCCTGTTTTTAAGCTTGCCTAGGAAGAGAAACATAAGTTGCTCAACTTTTGGCGTGCCAAGAGGTTGAAACTCACTGCTAAACTTTTTTGTAAACTTTTGTTTAATGTAATTGTAAGACGACGTTACATATAATTTTTGCATTGACAGTTTTAACCATCAATTTGTAAATTTAGCAGCAAATTCTAATCACCAAGCCGTCGTTCATGAAATTATACAAGATTTTTTTATACATAAGTAGTTTTATACATATGTGAATGCATCAATACAATGTGTGCAATCAATTATCATTGGGTTTTCCTTATTTTTATATTTTGCGATTGATTTTGATTTACTGCACTAAGTTCAACTATTCAATTACATAAATTATTTACATTTATATGATTCACCAAACAATTTAATACAATTCGGTATGATGATAATGATTTATGTTAGTCGAAATTCTTAGAAGGTAGTTTTGGTACAGCCCGTAGTTAGTGATGAAGTTATAAAAATTAAGGTAAATACAAATTCCTGGAGCAATTACCAAGGCTACGTGGTAACAAAACAGAAAAATCATCTCGCATTTAAAATTACCTCTTTTCAAATCTGTGGATTTACGGTTCAATATTATGAGACGATTGAAATGGATATAATGTTCGTGATATATACAAAATATTAAGCAATTATCCAAATAATGTACATATACACAACGTAAAATGTGCACAATGCTTTGGAAAATTATACATATTTGTGTAATAAAATGTCTGTAATATATTATATAGATTACCTTTGTTTACGTTGCTCCACTGTCAAATTATCAGTACGTTTCCCTTTATTTAATTCAGCTTGTTTTTTGGCATTCTTTTGGCGTGCTAAATCACGTTGATTTCCACCTAATAAAAACATTAATTAAATCAGTACGTACACTTTAATTTACACACATCCCCATGTACAAGGGAAGAACAAATTAATTAAATTGTTAGCTTCCAACTATGTGAGTTCACAAAAAAATTAAACACTTTAAACAAAATATATAAAGTAAGGAATTCCATTAATAGTTAATATAATATTATTATATCAACAAAATATTAATTACATTTTAACTTAAAAAATCAACATGAAGATTTCTGCACCAACTCGGTGCCGACAACTCTTAACAAGATAAGGCTCCTTAACACCTTCTTTTCTCCTTTATTTTACTTACGAGTCATGATTATAATTCACTATTTACTGTGAACTACTTGAAAATTAAAAAAAATGTAATGGACTCTTTTTTAAGCGTGGCCAAAACGCCAATTTTCTTAATTAAACAAAACTTTTCAATAATTTTATGTCTCTGCTCGTTCTGGATTTTTCCAACTTTCTTGTTCTGTTTCAGTGCTGGCAACATTTCGATTAATTTTGTTTTCATTCGCTATATTTCACTCGTTAGTTTATAACTAGTCAGTTTCAAACAGTGATGGCGCTGCAGTCATTTTTTCCAGCGAAATTCTAATGATGAATATTATAACTTAAAAATTTGGTTGTTATTTTTGGTTTGCAGTGAACGTAGTAGAGAATAGCTACGGATTAAAATACATCCACCCATTTCAAGTTGAATTAATTGCAATAATGTGAATTGCTGCTGACATTCAAGGATTTTTTTTTGCATTTGCACTAGAATTATATTAAATAATTTACTTTCTATATTTCTTTTATTTATACCCGATTTAAGTGCAAGCACTGTATATTTTTGAGGAAATTCTAAGCGGATGGGTTTTTAAATTTTTGATTTTAAGATTTTGTTCTCAATTTACATCACAACAAAAATAACGAGGAGAGGCAAACAGTTGGACAAAGCTCAATAAGAATTCCTTCTTGTATGGATCTAGAATATATATTTTTTATAGCGTTGCAAACTAATATTGTAGAAACACTTCCATTTTTTTTTTATATAAAAATGGGTACAAAAAGACATTTTTTTGGAGACAAAACGATTACAGTGGCTCCTGCCAAATAAACCTTTAAAATATGGTAAATATCTCACGTTTTTGTCCAAGTAAAACGGTATATGAGAAACTACTTAATTAAAGGTTATAAAGGTATTTCATTCAGGTCAGAAGGCCGCTCTCCTTTATTTATGTATTTATGTGCATATAATCCTGACGCATTTGTATGCGTGAGTGATTACATTTACCCTTTCTGTAGATTTTCTTTTAATTGTGAAAATAGAAATATAATTTATTCGTGCAGCCTTACTCAGTATTCGGCATTGGATTTTGTCATTTTTAGTTGGAAATATTTGTGGCAATATTTTATATAAAAACACACACTATGTTTTCCTACTTTATTAGTTCGTGTAATAAACATGATATTTCATTAATGTGGTAAATGATTACAGAAATTGAAGACATGTCGCCGATGAGGAAAAAGTATTTCGCAACTTTGTATAAAGTGAAAATCTTTTTGTAAAGTGAAATCATATATCGCTGATCTCTGGTAGAGAAACCCAAAGAAACCATTTTTTTCATGGGCGCAGCAAAACCAAGTAATAAAATTTCACCACAAAACAGCTAAATAACGCCTATATATCTATACCACTGTCTCCGTCTGCTTATTCCATCATAATGCATTAGGGGCCCACATCTTAGTGATGTTCTTAAAAAAAATTATTCAATAAAAAATGTATGCTAATTTTTCCTTGGAGCTGGCATTGTTTTATTTATAATAAACTAAGGAGATTTTGGGTATACGAAAAACGAAAATTGGGATTAAGCTCTAAAGCATACCGTCATGACTGTCTAGGTTTAAATATGTTAGCGATCCCTGAGCAAAGCGATCAGCTCAATTAAAAGCTTATATAATATTATGTAGTATTTTCGCAGTATGAAAAAAGCGGAATATAAGACCTTAAACCTATGTACTGGCATTTGCATGAACAATTTTATATATGGATATATGTAAATATGAAAGTGTGCATCTACATATGTATGCATGTAGGTACATTTGATTTTATGTAGAAACTTTAACTGATCTTGAATACAAAAAAAAAATTTATTAAATGTATAATTCTTTTATTAAATTGTAACGCTATTAAAGCGATTAAACAAACTAAATACTTCCTCCCCCTTCAACTAATTTGTGCTTATTTGCCATGAGGTTTAACATGTGTCAACATGAATAACAAATCACCCAACAAAGTTAAATCGGAAACAAAAATCATTCAATGGAAAGTTATCAAATAAATAAAAAAAATAACATTAAGGTGAACAGTAAAAGAGTCAGCGGAATCAGGTGTTAATTGATGTTGTTAATTTTTATTATTGCTTAACCACACATACATGCACACGTTTGCATATATGTATACGTATATATAGATTTTTCGAATTTCCTTTTATAAATTTTTTATAAAAGAATTGGCTGTCATTAATTTAGCCGGTTTTGTCAAATCACTGCAGAGCGATGTAGGGTACAACAATACCTGCTTACGACTAAATTGTTTTAGCAATATGTTACTAGTGGTATTCAGTGTTCAGTGCGGTTTTTAAATATCACAGAAACGTGCGAAATATATTAAAAGAATTGTTATATATTTGGGAATTATAAATTAATTACTTGCAAATGTCAGCTGTTCTAATATAATAGTTGCAAAAAGAGAAAAATTAAATATGTAGATATTAGGAAATGCATAATTGAGAATGCAAATATAAATCTTTTCTCATATACCGTCAGTGAGTCATGATTAGAGAGAGCTGTGAATCTCACTACTCCAATGGGTATACATGAGCCCAAATCCTTAGAATTGATTTTTAATGTAGTGCTTTACATCTTACTTGATGTAGGGTCACATTAAAGTGTACTATACTTGTTTGGTAAAGAACCTGTACCTTTTTACAGAGTTGATACTGTCTGCTTCGTGGGTATGACGGTTTATGCAACCTCATCTCATTTGAGACTTTCTTGATGTAGGCTCACATCGAATTGTGGTGCACTTGTTCAGCCACCAACCTGTACGGTACTGTTTAACTACAGAGTTGATATTATCTGTAGTCGCTGTTCCCTTCTTGATACTGTACTCTCTGCTTTCACACCAATTCCAGGTGATCGGACAGCCTACAGTAACACCTATATGCACTGTTCGGAAAAACATTTTACTAAAAAAAATGATTAAACAACTTATTTGTATATTCTGTATTATATTACCTTTTTCCGAAGTTCAATTAAACAATAAAACAAATGTGAGCACGAAAAGGAGTATAAACATTTATACTAAAATTTCGAATCATAGAACTTTTAGTTGGCCTATTCTATTGTTCGTGATAATACCACTAATACCACTAATACAATTCTCATATAGTTGTTGCCAAAAATTGAAAAGCACAGTACGGTATGTGGTAACAGCTTTCATTCAAATATGTTTGCCCCCCATTAAAACGTTTTAGGATTTGACGCGACTCGACCAAGTTTTTACTTAAATACCCATTAAATTTAAATAATTTTAAAAGCACATTAACTCGCTACCTTCAGAATTTTTGTTTTTATCTTCATAAAAAATGCATTTCAGTTAATATACTCTGCATTATAAAATATTAATAATAATTTTCGCAAGTTATTTCCCGAATTG